>JAKMWZ010000014.1:0-393535 GCA_025328985.1 Colletotrichum sp. SAR11_239
TTTTTATTCTAATTAGATAAAGTTATAGTTACTTTATTCCTTTTAGTTATATTAATATATAATTAATAGTTATAAGGATAGTTATTTAATTATTAGGTATAGTTTTACTAGTTATATTAGTATTAGTAATTTTAGCCTTATATCTTTTTTATAGCGCTAGTTATATTTAGTTTTATTTAAATTCTCCTTTAGGGGGTACTTAATTAGGATTTAGTAGTTTTAGAGCCCTTTAGAAGTTAAGTAATATTTATTTTACTTAAATTTTTATTAATACTATTAAAAATTAGTAAGGTTATATAAGCCTAAATATATAATAGATTACCTATATTATATAGTATTTAGGCTTTTAGTTAGGCTATTAACAATATTTTTATTTAATTTAGTATAAGTTAATAGTACTTTTTTATTAATAATATTCTAATAAATAAAGTAATAAGTTATATCTATATACTTTATTTTTTTATAAAATTTTAGATTTTTAGCTAAATATTGGGCTAATTAAGAATCTATAATTATATTAGGAATAGTTAGGTTATAATTAAACTTTAATAAATTATTAATACTAATAAATATATTATTTAAATATATAGCTTCTTTAGAAGCTTCTTTTAAAGCTATATATTTAGCTTTATAAGTATTAGTAGTAAGGCTTTTTTATAAGCTAGTATTTTAGTTTATTATATTTTTACTTAAAAAGAATATATAATTAGAAGTAAACTTTCTTTTTAGTATATAGTTACCTTAATTAGAATTAGAAAAGCTTTATATTCTTATAATAGGAATATTATAATAGAAAATTAATATATAATTAGTATTATAATTTAAATAACTTTAAATCTTATTTAAAGCTTTAAAATAGATATTAGAAGGATTTAATATAAATCTAGTTACTTAATTTACTATAAAGGCTATATTAGGCTTAGTTTTTATTACTAGCTAGATTAAAAAGCTTACTTTTTATTAATATATCTATATATCTTATTTTATAGCTTAATTTTTATTTTTAGTTAATTTAAGGGTTAAATCTATTAGTATAATATATTTATATATATTTTCTTTATTAAACTTTTTAATTATAGTTTTAGTATAATTATATAAGGACATAGTAAAGTATTCTTTTTCTTTATTAATATTAATTTATTAACTTAAAAAGGTGCTTACTTTACTTATAGGTTTTAATTTTATTAAAGTAGCTATTTTTATAGCTAATTCTTCTACTTCTTTTTTAGGTCCTAATATTAAGATATTATTAATATAGTATAATAATATAACTTTAGTTATAGTATTAATAAAAACGCTATTATTATAGGGAAATATAATAAATCCTAATTTAGCTAGTTATATAGCTAGAAATTTATATTATAATTTAAGGCTTTATTTAAGCTTATATAAAGCTTTTAGTAGTTTTAATACCTTTTTAAGGTATTTTTTATTAATATAGCCTTCTAGTTGATATAGATAAATTTCTTTATCTATAGGAGTATATATAAAAATATTTTTAATATTAAACTAATATATAATATAGCTTTTATTTAATACTATAATTATTAATAGCTTATAGGTCTTAAGCTTATAAGTAGTACTAAAAATATCTATATAGTTAATACTTATAATTTAATTAAAGTTTTTAGTTCTTAATCTAGCTTTATACTTAATTATAATACTATTTTTATCTTTTTTCTTTTTATATACCTACTTAGTATTAAATAGGATTTTATTATTAAGTAAATTAGTTAAGATCTATATTTTTTATACTATTAATTTATTTATTTTATTATTTATAGCTTTTTTTAGTCTAACTTATTAGCTAAGTTAATAGTTTATATATAGCTATTAGGATTATCTATATTAGTATTTAATACTAATATATTATTTAGTTTATCTTCTTTATTATTATAATAATTAATAGTAGATATTTTATTATTATTATTATTATTAACATTAATATCTTATTTTTCTATAGCTAATTTATCTATAGAATTAGAAGAAGTAATATTATTATTATTATTTATAGTATTAATATTATTATTAATACTATTATTATTTAGATTATTAGATATAATATTTATATCTATATTTTTAGTATTAATAGTATTAGTTTTAGTATTATTAATATATTTATAGGTGAAGTTATTTTCTAAAATAACTAGATCTTTAGTTTATAAAGGTTTATTAGTTTCTAAGCTAAAGACCTTGTATTAAGATAAGCTTAAACTAAAACCTATTAAGATACCTTTAATACTTCTAGGTAATAATTTAGTTAATTTATTAGTTTTATTTTTATAATAAACTAAAGATCTAAAAACCCTTAAATATGAAATATTAGGTTTTTTATTATATTTTAATTAATATAGAGTTTTATAATTAATAGAACTATTAGGGGTTCTATTATATAAGTAAACTATAGTATAAATTATATCTCCTTAGAATTCTAAAAGTAAATAATTATTATATAATAAAGCCCTAACTTTATTAAGTAAAGTCTTATTTATCTTTTTAGTAATACTATTTTATTTTAGTGTATAAGGACTAGATTTTTGATATATTATAGCAGACTTAGCTAATTTAGCTATAAATCTACTATTAATATATTTAGTATCATTATTAGTACTTAAAATAGTCATTTTTTTATTATTAGGCCTATTTACCTCAGCTATTAATTTAAATAGTTTAAAAGCTTAACTTTTATTTTATAAATAATAATATTTAGTTTAATAACTTTTAAAGTAATCTTAAGAGGGATAATTATATACTTATTATAATAGCTTTTAAAGTATAAGTTATAATAACTAAGATTTAAAGAAGAATAATAATATATATAATTATTACTATAATTATTACTTATAATATACTTAAGATATTTTATTTTATTTAGCTTGCTAATCTTATAGTTATAGCTTTTTATTCCCTCTTAAGTAAGTATAATACTTAAGAATAGTTAGCTTATAAATATATAAAATAGGAGAGTTAAACCTACTTTTTTATTTTTAAGATAAGGGAAGTATATTATTATTATTATTTTAGTAATTTTAAAGCTTAAAAGGAGTATATAAAGTTAGCTTTATAGATAAATTAGTAAATTAACTTATAAAAAAAAAGGAAAATATACTTTTTATAGATTTAAGCTTCTTTTTAATAACTTTATCCTTACTAAAAAAGAAGTACTTTAGAATATATTTATACTAATAAAAAGGAGGGAGGTTAATTTTTAAGCTTTTATAATACTAAAAATCTAAGATAGTTTATAAGTCTTTAGGAGAGATTCAATTAAAGTTAAGTTTACTATTAATAATAAGAATAGCTTTAGAAATAAGATCTTTAGTAGAAAGCTTCTTAAGAGTTAGCTCCTTAATAATAGGTTTCTTAAGAGTAAGTTTCTTATTAATAAGATCTTAATAAGTAGACTTATAAGTAATATAAGTATAATTATTAATAAGCTTATTAAAAATAGTTCTAAAAAGGTACTTATAAAGATAGTTATAAGTATAAACCTCTTAAAGTAAATCTTTATAAGTTTTATTAAGAGTATTAAAAGCTATAAAGAGGCTTATTAGTAATAATAATAAAAAGAAAGATAGAATACTTATTAAACTTATTCTAAAACTACTAAGTCCTAACTAAGTACCCCCTAAAGGAGAATTTAAGTAAAACTAAATATAACTAGCGCTATAAAAAAGATATAAGGCTAAAATTACTAATACTAGTACAACTAGTAAAACTATACCTAATAATTAAATAATTATTCTTATAACTATTAATTACATATTAATATAACTAAAAGGAATAAAGTAACCACAACTTTATCTAATTAGAACAAAAAGTACAATCATATAAATTACCTATTATAGTAATTCCTACAATTATCCAAAACGAATAAAAACTATATATTAGGTTAGTTACTATAAAAAGTATATATTAACAGAATAATAATTCCCTAAAGTTAAATAATACAGTTATTATTAACAAAAGTTAATACTAAGTTAAAATTTAAAACCAAAACAACGGAAACTAATAATCCATAATAAATCTATAAACTATAACTATAATAATACTATAGATCTAGAATATCTGATTTAGATTAAATAAAGCTGTAATAATTAACTTTATAATAAGGTTTTTATAGTTAATTACCTATTATAGTAATTACTTAATTAAGTAGTTACCTAACTAAGTAAAGGTTTACAAGGAAAAAATATATTATATATATAATAGATTTTTCCACTTAGAACAGATTTTAAGGAAGTAAGCAATCCAACAGTTTTATCTATTTAACTACTACTACTACTACTTATTATGATTACCTTTTACCTATTATTACTATTATTAGTATTATTTCTTTTATATTAATAATAACTATTTATACTGGCTATAAATGGTTATTCTTAATTATCAGGAATTTTATTATAATAATCAACAAAACGAAAAGTTTCCCCCTTTTGCTATATTATATAATATTCCTACCCCTAATAATATTACTTCGATTATATACTCTTTTACAAAATTTAATATTAAAAGTCTAGTTAACAATAGTATATATTAAGATTATATAGTACTAAAAACAAATAATAATAATGTAATAGTATAAAAACCTTTAAGCTTCTATAATTAATACATTATCTAGTAATTAAAATAATAAGATAAATAAAATTAATATACTCTCTATCTAATATTATAAGTATAATTAATTAAAAAATTAAAGATATCTAATATAAAATACTTAACTTAGTTTATTATAATATTTTAAGCTAAAGAAAAAGTAAAGAAAGTATTAACTTATTAGATAGCTTAAAGGTATTCCCCTTCTATTCACTCTATATTCAAAAGCTTAAAGCCTTAATACTCTATACTAATACTTAATACTAAGCTATATATTACTAAGAAACCCTTTATAATAAGAAAACTTAAGCTATAAGTGTAATATATAATAAAGTAGATAATATAGGTATATAATACTATATATAATTAGCTAGTAGGCTTAATCAAATAATCTAAAGCCTTTAAACTTAAAGTTATTAAATTTTTAATAGATGAAAAACTTTTAATTCTTATTTATACTGATTATAGTTTTAAACTAAATTTTAATTTACTATAGTTATTAGAATATAAAGATAAATAGCATATTAAAAGAAATAATAAGACTAAATAAGAATCTATAAAGAATTATAAAACAAATAAAATATTACTAAAGACCTAAAAAGAACTTAAGTCTTTAGTAACCCTTTATAAAGTTATCTTCTTTAAGTTTTAAGAAATTTTTTTTAATCCCTTACTAAGAGCTAGTAGTTAGAGGAGACTAAAGAGTTTTTAAAAAGGCGCGTATTACTTAAGAGGAAGTTACCCTCCTAAGTATCCTTAAATTAAGACCTTATGAGGCCTATACTAGTTATATAACCTGCTCCTTTAGTAAGGCTTACTAAGGGGGCTATATAAAGTAGAAGATATATTATAAGATAAATTGATATACCCCCTTAACTATAAGAATAGCTAAAAGTACTTTATATACGTATAAAAAACGCTAATAAATTAAAAATATTATATAAAAACTAATTATATATAGAAAATCAAAAGCTCCCTCCTAAGAAAGAATAGCTTAAAAGCTTACTCCTTATAGTATAGTTAAGAAGACCTTAATAAGCCCCCTTAACTTATAATATATTTAGTTAGCTTTATAAATATATAAAACATACTAACTTATACGCTTTATACTTATAAATAAAGATAGTTAACTAAGTAAATATAAATAAAGAGGAAAATTTCTCTAGAAGTATATATAAAATTCTTTTTTTTCTTATATATCCCCTTCTTATTTCTTATAAGTATCTATTTTACTTATATTTCCTTTCTCTTATTATAATAATATCTAAAATATATCTTATAAAGCTTTATACTACCTTTTATAAATATCCTCTTATATATTTTTCCTTCTCTAAATATTTTTTATTATTATTCCTTATAAAAATATTTAAAATACCTCCTAAAACCTCTAGTAGTAAGTTATTTATATTACTTAAAAGTTATACTCCTTAAAAGTAATATAAAACCTTTTTATATATCTAAGAAGCTACTTAGTAGAGTATTATTAAGCTTAAGAGAAACTATAAAAAATATAAGTATTTAAGTTATTATCTTATAAAAACTTTACTTATTATTTCTAGCTCTCTAAAAACTAAAGATTATTAATAGTTACTATATAAACTCTCTCTTTCTTAAAAGAGAGAAAAAAAAGCCTACTAAAAGCTTTAATAATAATATCTTTACTAATACCTCTAAGTATTAGCTTATTTTAAGAGATCTTACCTTAAGAGGCCCTCTTATTAATTAAAATCTATAAAAGCTATCTCCTCCTATCTAATCTTACCTTTATCTTTATAAGAATATTATTACTATTAAATCTATTAAGAAGCTCTTCTTTATTAAAAATAACTAGTTTTTAAGAGATTAGTTTATTTAGAAGTTTATTATTACTTATATTAAAAGTTCTTATAAGTAGAGCGTTTAGTCTCTTAAGTTTAATATTAATAATAAAGAAGATATTAATAGTAGTTTCTTTTACTCTTTTAGTAATACTCTTAAACCTTCTTTTATTTTTCTTAAAAAGTAGATCTAAATTTAAGAAGTCTTTTCTTATTAAGATTTAGAAGTTTTTCTCTTATTTATAAGAGATATATAGTTAAATCCTAATATCTTAGAAGTTAGTATTATTATTCCTCCTATTTATTATTAGTAATAAAAATATAAAGTTAAATATAAATTACTATATCTTTCTTATAAGTAAAACTAATCTCTCTTTAAAGGTTTCTACTCCTTAGAAAACTATCCTAACTAACTATAAAAGTAATATATTTTTATTATTAAAGAAAGATAGTATATCTTATAAAGTTATATCTACTTAAAAGCTAATTATCCTTAGGAGTTCTTAGCCCTCCTCTTAATAGTATTTACTAAAATTATTATAAAAGTAATCTTTATAAGTATTAATATATTATATATACTATTAGTAACTTATAAAGAAATAAATACTACCTCTATATCTAGTTATCTTATAAAAGATATTATAACTAATATAAATAGATAACTTATAGCCCTAACTATATTATCCCTCTTAAGTTTAAGCTTTTAAGAAATATAGTTTATATTACTATTTATTATATTATAAGCTTACTAACTTCTTAAGAGTAGGATAATACTCTATATATAAGTCTTATTATTTTATTTTCTTATAAGCTATCTAATTTAATAAGTAAAATCTTAAGGATATTTATTCTATTTAGTAGCTTATTTAAAAGTTATATAAGTTAAAATATAATAATAAACTAAAACTTATTAGTATAATTAAAACTTATAAAGTATCTAAAGCTTATAAAGATTCTATAACTTATAAGAAGTATAATTCTATTTCTTCTATTAAAATAAAAACTAAACCTATTAGTAACTTATTTTATAAAACTAAGTATCCCTTTCCTTTACTTACTAATATTTATATAAAGCTTAAGATAATATAACAAATAGCTAAGTAGATCTTATAAAAGACTAAAACTCCTAATATCTCTACTTAAGAGTAGTATACTTACTATATAACCCCTCCTCCTTAAGTACCTTTTAGTTTAATTCTTAAAACTATAAATATAAATTCCCCTTTAATCCTTCTTATAAAAACTACTCCTTAAGAGATTTATACTATTAATAGTTTAAATAAGGAGAATAATCTTATAAACTAGCCCTCTTATAAAGAGAAGTAGATATAAACTTCTTATAAGTCTCTATCTATCTCTTACTAAGAGCATTATATATTTAATATTTCTTCTTCTTAGAAACCTATTTTTATAGTTTAAAAGCGCTATTTTTTAGCTTCTCTTAAATCTACTTTAAGTTTTATAAAGAGAGTAAAGCTTAACCTTTATAAAGGTTTTATTAATCTATCCCCTCTTAAATAGTTATTTATACTTTTTACTTATAGAGATACTAAGGATTTTATTATATTAAAATAGATTACTATATAAAACCTCTTATAAGCTTTTTATAATAAACTTAATATATTTAACTTATTTCTTACTAAAACTAACCTCTTAAAACTTATCTCTCTCTTAAGATTAAATACTTTTAAGAATTCCCTTATATATTCTATTTATATATTAATTAATAATATAGGTATTATTAATATTACTTTTAAAAAAGCTTAAGAGGATATTAATATTCTTATAAGATAAGTTATTTTATAAAATAGTATTAAATTAATTTATAAGTTATCCTTATTTAGTTTTAAAACTTACTTAAGTTTAATCTTATAAGATTAGTTTAAATTTTTTATAATTTTTATTAGGTTTTATACTAAATAAGAGAAACTTATTTACTTTTTATAATTCTTATAAAAGTAATATAATTATATATATTATATCTATAAGATTTAAGAGTAAACAAAAATATTTAAACTTTACTTATAAGAGGTTTTTTATAAGTTTATCTATAAGTATCTTATTTATTAGTATATAGGTTACTTAAAAGCTTTCTTTTTAATACTTTTATTTTAACTATATATTATAGATATTAATATACTTTAAATAAATACTTATTCTCTCTCTTTTACTTATAACTAGTTTAATTATTTATTAGTTATTATAGTAAATATTCTATATATTACTAAGTTTAAGTTTAATATCTTTAAATAGCTTCTAGAAAGCTACTATCTTTTTTATTATTTCTATTAAGTTTAAAAACTCTATTTTAATAGTTAATATTATAATTATTATTTATTTAGTTACTTTTTATTAAATTAGTCCTCTAAATAATATTATAAGATATCTTTATAAAGACTAATATATTACTTTATTATCTATAAATAAAGTATCTATAGCTATAAATAAGATCTAAATACTTATAAGTTTACCTCTTAAGATACTAAAGTAAATTATAAAATATTAAGTTATATATAGATATTATATAATATATTTTATAGTAATTAGATATTTCTAAAATAGATTTATTAAAAACTAAAATAAAAGTATTATAGTAAATATAATATCTACCTTTATAAGTATAGCTATATAGAGAATTAACCTAACTATCTCTTAAAAAGTTTTTACTTCTTATAATATTATTTACTCCTTATTTTTCTTAAGTTTTACTTAAAAGAGAGAGATTAATAAATAAATAATATCTTATAAATTAAACTTTTAAATAACCTTCTTAATATATAAATTATAAACTAAAAAGATCTTTTAAACTTTTTAGTCCTTTATAACTCTTACTCTTAAGTACTATTTAATATCCCCTTATTTCTTAATCTTATACTCTTTTTTAATTTTATTAATAATTTTATAAACTTTATCCTTATTATCTTTATAAAATAAAATAAGAAAATTATTAATATAGAATATAACTATAACCTTTTAGTTAAAATCTTAAAAGAGATAGAAATCCTCTTTTAAGTTTTATAGACTAAATCTCTTAAAAATAAAGCTAAATTCTTTATATTATAAAAATAATATATTTTAAAACCTATATAGAGCTCTATCTAGCTTAATAATATATTTAGTAGGGGAATCTAAATACTTTATAAGTTCTTTAATATTTTATAATATTTTATAAATAACTAAATCTCCTCTTTTTAGTATTTTTATATTTAAAAATATATTAATAATATTATATTAATATACTTTATAGTTAAATTATATAGTAATTACTATTATAACTTAAAAAGTTTAAAAAATAAGAGTTATAATATAAATACTCTTAAGATCTCTTAGTTAGAGATCCCCTCTTATAATAATCTAAGCTTTTATATCTATAAAATATCTATTTATATCTAGCTTATAAATAAAAACTTATTTTAAAAAAAGAAGTTTTAAATATACTTTTAAGTAGTCTAAAATCCTCTATATCCTAAAGTTAATAATTTTCTTAAACTCCTTATAATATATAATAATAAATAACTTCTAAAGCTACTTAAGAAGTTTCTTAATTTCTTTTTAAATCCTTAAGAATAATAATAACTATATATAATATATTTTATTAAATTATAATAGGAGTTTAAAAAGAAACTTTAGAACTAATCCTTTATAGATATTATTTCTTAAAAGTTTATTTAATCTAACTTTTACTATTTTATAGAATATATAGTAAAATCTTTTATTTTCCTTAATAATTTTCTATTTCTCTAGTATAAAAGATATAAAAAGTTTATTTTATTCCTACTTATTAAATATTAAGTCTTTATCTTCTATATTAATAGTATTATTAATATAAGTAATAAAAACACTCTTAAGTTTATTCTAGAAATTACCCCCTTTATAAAAGTAAATCTAAATATAAGTCTTCTTTATATATAAATACTTTTTCCTTAGCTTAAAAGTTCCTTTTTATATATCTCTAAAGTTAAACTAATCTTTAAAAAAAAATAAATTCTCTTAAAAGCTATTTATATTTATTAGTTTAGAGTTTCCTATATTTTTTAATAAAAACTTTATTCTATTAGTTAATTCTAAATTCTCTTAAGATTCTAAAGTATTAATAGTAATATTACTTCTAAAACCTCTATTACCTAAAAGCTTTAAAGTTTATTTAAAAAAGTTACTTCTAAATATTTAATTAATAAGTTTTAAAAACTATTTAGAAATAAAAAAGCTATATTAAGCTATCTTAAATATAATCTTCTTATTTTCTATACTTTATAGTAACTATTATATTATAATTCCTTTATTAATTATAAAATTATTCTTATTTAAAATACTAAAGTTTATAAATATATTAGAAGCTAAAAGTAATTCCTCTATCTCCTTAACTATAGCTCTTATAACTATTAATTCTAATCCTTTTTTAAAATTTTTCTTTGAGTTTATAGTTATAACGCAGCCCCCCCACAAAAAGACTATAGCAAAATTCACCCTATACACAAGCACAATTCTAGAAACACTATATAGGCACCTTAACCTATACCCTCTACTAATTAAGGAAAATAGTATAGAAACCCTATATATTCCTACTAGTAAGTAAACCCTCGCACAAAGTCGAACGCACGCCCTAGCCGAATAGACCAGCAGAACAGTAACGGCGCTAGCCGCGCAGCGTGGGGCCGGCGGCACCACATATAGTAGGGCTGATTATATTAGGGCTAAAGGGGTTACTAAGGCTCTTATAGTAATACTACTAAATAGAGATAACTCCTTAACTAAAGAGGTTATTATAAGAGGTTCTTATAGCTAGAAGTATAAAAAGCTCTACTACTATATATAAAGCTTTATACCCTTCCCTCTTCCTCTTCCTCACTAACTTATAATAAATCCTTTATAATATCTATACTATATAAGGAATATAAAAATACTAACCCTATACTAAGTATACCTTTCTTTAAAAAGATAGCTAAAGATATTACTATATAAAATAATATCTATATACTAAATAAAGCTTTTAACTTTAGTAAATACTCTAACTCTAATTAGGAGTAGTTTATTATAATAACGTTAGATAGAGCTTTTAAGAATACCTCTAAAAGGGACCCTCTCTATACTATAATTAAAGTAATAAACACCCCTAATAGCCTTAAGGTAGAGGCTATATATATCTCTAGCTATCCTAAGGAGTAGCCCTTCTTTGCGTAAACCCTCTATAATACTAAAGCAGACGCAGCTTAGGCCTAAGTATAAGCTTAGTAGAGATTAGTAAGTACACTTTATACTAACTAATAGAGAGAACGTTACTAATAATAGCATAGCTACTATTAGGCTTATTAGCTTAATATACTACTTTATTTACAGATAACGTAAGGCATACTAAAGGCGTTAGCTAGCCTAATTAAATAAGAAGATAATAATAGTAATAACTTACTTCTAAAGAAGCTACTATAGCAGATAGCAAAGTAGTAATAAGGATAGTGTTTAATAATAGTATAAGTAATACGCAAGAGAGAGTAAGTTAATAGTTTAGTAGTCTGCAGTAATTAAGTAATTATAAACTATATTATTACTAAAGTGAAGTTAAAGATAGTGAAGTTGTTAACATATATATATAAGTGCGGCTAAGGTTAGGAGAGTTACGATCATGTGACCGAAGGCTATGTGTATTGTTAGGAGGCGTGGAGTTAGGAGGTCTGTCGCTCTAAGCAGGTAAAAATCACAGTGAACGGCTAGAGGCCTTAAAATTTTTCTTTAAAAAAAAACTTACTCTTATTAAAAATAATATTTTATAAAATAATTACCTTTTTAAGTATTAAAATCTAGATTTTATAGAGATTATATATATTAAGTATATACTCTATAAAATATTTAATATAGCTATATAAAACTACTTTAAACTTTCTTCTCTCTATCTCTTTTTCTCTTTCTCTTTTAAAGATATATACTTTATAACTATAAGTATATATCCCTCTTTAGTAAAATTAAGTTTTAAAGCTCTATAATATACTATAAACTAATATTTATATATTAAGATATCTTTTAAACTATTCCTCTTTAACTTTATTAAGAAACTTTTAGTTTATTAATATATAAAAATTTATATTATATAAGAAGATACCTATAAGTATTAATTTATCCTATAGCTTAAGTAGAAGTTCTATTAAGTTTAATATCTATATACTTTATATAATTATTTCTTTTTTTACTTTTTCTCCCTTATTAACTAGTTTTTTTATATAAAGAGGGGGAAGCTTAATATTAATACTATTTTTTTAAACTTATTATTAGTATTTAATTATTCCTTAAATTATAATAATAGATCTATTAATATCTTATCTTATTTTATATATAAGGAGTTTTTTCTATTTAAAAACTTAGTTCTTAAAAATTTATAATACTTAGAAGACTTTATAATAAGTTTTATTTATAAAATAAAACTTAAAAAAATTTTCTATATATTTATTCTTAATTATAAGAAACTATAAAGCTTCTAAATAAGCTTTTAAGTAGTTAAATAGATCTCAAGAAATATATTAATAAAAATATCTATTTTTAAATTTAAATAATTCTTATAAAATAACTTATTATAAATAAACTATAAAATAATCTTTATATTTTAGATAAATTAGTTTCTTAATCCTTACCTCTTAAGTATTTTAAACTAAATATTTAAGAGCTTTTTAGCTAAAATATCTAGTTTATAAGTACTAAAGATAAATATTATCTTTCTTTATAAACTTAAAGTTATAAGAAAGTTACTCTTAAAAAGTTATAACTACTAATTATATAATATTTATAACTCTTAAGTAGTTTATATTAAGATAAGTTTATAAAAAAAGTGAAATAGAGTAATTAGAAATAAGTTTATATTTAAAAAATAAGATATTATTAATATATATAAGTATCTAAAATAAAGTTTTAGCCTCTCTATAATAGATCTTATTAATATATCTATTAAATTAAATATTAATATTTTTAAGAGAAGATTTTAAAATAATATTAGTTTTAAAACCCTTAATATAGAAAATATTCTTAAGAGTAAGATCTTCTATTTATTTTCTATTAAACTTATAAAAAGTTTTATAAAAAACTTTTATACTTACTTTATAAACTATTAGAACTTAATTTCTTATAGTAACCTTTTTAGGTCTCTTAAGTAATTTATAATCTTATAAATAGTTTATATTATTAATAATATAGTTTAAAACTATAATATTATAAACTATAGAGAGCTATAGAAAATTATTATTTTCTCTACTTATATTAAAAATAGATCTAAATCCTTCCTTAAGTATCTTAAGAGTAATTAAGTCTATATATAGTAATATAATTATAATAATAACTAAGTTATTAAAATATAAAATACTTTTAGTAGTATAACTTTTTATTTTTATAATATCTTCTAACTTAAGCTATCCCTTATTTATAAAGTTATTATAAATTAATTTCTACTTTTTTAAGAATATTTTAGTCTTAATATTATTCTAAATTTCTATAATAACTCTTAAAGCTAGTTAATAAAATATTTTACTAATTAGTATAAATTTAATTCTTATATATTCCTTAAGAAACTAAATATATTATAAGGATTATTTTTTATTAATAAATTCTTAATATAAATATTCTTTAACTTCTTTAGGAGTATTATTAAATTTATAAAACTTTTTATCTTTAAACTTTAGTCTTTTAAACTTAGATCTTCTTAAAGTTAAACTTAAAGTTTATAAATTATTAGATCTATTACTAATTATTATAAATACTTTATTAATTTTAAGTTTCTTCTAATAAGAGTTTAATTAAATAATTTTAGTAAAGATCTTTTTATATTTCTCTAATATAAAAAATAGTTTAGATAATTTTTTATAAATAATAAGATTTTAGATTATTTATTATACTTAATTAAGAGTAATTTAAACCTTAATAGTTTATAAGAAGTACTTAACTATAAAAGCTTTTTAAATATCTAAAATCTTATAAGTTAATATTTAATAATAATAATTAATCTATTAGTTATAAAAGTTTTTTAAACTAATATTTAAATAAGTAGTCTTATAAAAGATATTAAAATAGTTCTCTTTTATAATAGTTTAAATAGCTAAATTACTCCTTATAAGCTTATTTTTAAGTAATTTAACTATAATTTAAAGAGAAAATAATCTACTACTCTTATTATCTAAAGTAGTTTAGTTTATAAGTTCTTATAAATATATAAGTACTAAAATAAGATTTATATTATTACTTAACTTAGAAGTATTTAAAATATATAATTTAAGTAGAAGTAGTACTTTATATCTTAAAATAAGCTTAAATAAGATATAATTCTTATTAAACTTATTTAAAATCTAAAACTTAATAATATTTATAAGTTTTTTATTAATACTTATAAGAAATTAGTTCTAAATATATCTTAAGAGTTAATTTTTAGTTTTCTAATTATTTTATATATTAGCTTCTAAAATAAACTACTATTTAATAAATATTCTATATCTAACTTAAAAGAAAAGATTTTTTAAAGTAATAAATATTAACTTAATTAGTTTAAAAGTAAATTAAATATATATAAGTATAAAAGTAGCTAAAATTTAAATAACTTTATTTTTATTTTCTTCTTATTATTAAGAGTTTATTTATTATCCCTCTTAAGTCTTATTCTTTTTTTATTTTATAAGATCTTTCTTATAAGTATTTTATTTCTCTTTATTAATCTAATTAATATAATCCTTAAGAAATAAAATATTTATTTTATTAATATTTCTAAAAATAAGTATATTAAGCTTATTAGGATTAACTAAGTCTTAAATATTATATATAATATAAGTAACTTTAAGATAGTTAAACTAAACTAACTAATCTTTATAAGTTTTTAACTTAACTTATATACTTTTAAAGTAAAAGTCTATTTTAGAAGTTTTTCTAAATAAGTAAAATATCTTATAAAATATAAAAAGTAATTATATATAAATAAAAGTATAAAAAGAGAAAAGAGAAATCTATTTACTCTATAAGATATTCTAATAGTAATAAAGAAGTAAAATTAAAGTTCTAATAAACTAAACTTATAACTACTAAGAGTTAGTAGTTAGAGGAAACTAAAGAGTTTTTAAAAAAGCATATATTACTTAAGAAGAAGTTACCCTCCTAAGCGTCCTTAAATTAGGACCTTATAAAGTCTATACTAGTTATATAACCTGCTCCCTTTGTGAGGCTTACTAAGAGGGCTATATAAGGTAGAAGATATATTATAAAATAAATCGTTATATTCCTTAAAGTATCTAAATATAGATATAAAATAAGAATATAGCTTCTTTATTTAAGTCTTTAGAAGTTATAATACTATTTTTTATTATTACTATAAAGCTAATAAGAGTTAAATATTATAACTTAGCTTTTAATAGATTTAAAAAGAGTAATAAGAATAGCTTCTTATTATTAAAAATAATTAAATAAACGCGTTTTAAAGTAATAAAGTATAATAACTTTCTCTATATTAATAAAACAACCCTATTTAAATTCACTTAGAAGTATTTAATCAAAATAAGTAATAAATATAATAAATTATACTTATATAGTTTTAAAGTTAATATAGATATAGTTGAAATTACTAATTGTAATTCTATTATATATAATTACTTTATAAACTATTTTAAAATAGCTAAAGTAACTTAAAAGTTTAATAAGTTAAGAAAAGTAAATCTAATATTAAGAGTATAGCTAATAGTTATAAAGCTATTAAGACTATATAGTAAAGTAGAAGATATTATAATAGCGTAATAATATAGAGGCTTTAAATATTACAGTTAGCTATCTAATAGTAGGGTCTGCTAATAGAAGCTAGGGATTAACACATAGTAATAGTATACTAGGGTTATAGTCTAGGTTATAGGTTGTAGTCTATAGTAGATTAGTTTTTTAGAGGCTAAAGTGATTAGTTTTAAGCTTAATAAGTAATTTATAGTAAGGGTAAGTTAAGAGTATCTTAAGGATAAATACTAAGTTAATTACTAAAGAGCTATAGAAGTCTAATTATAAACTAAGCTTAAAGTTATACTATATATAAGTTTTAAATAGTGTCCTTTATTTATCTAGGGGCGATTACTTAGATATATAAAGTAATTACAATTAGTTAATCTTACTAACTAATTACTAAGTGTTCTTTCTTATACTTTACTAATTATTTCCTTATCTTATTATTATATAATTTATACTATAGTTTTTCTATACTAAGTAGGTCTTTATTATTTTTATAATCCTATAGTATAAATATCCTATCCTAGCTACTTAACGCCTAAGTAGGTTATTTAGCTATTATCCTTATTTATAGGTTATAATATTAGGTCCTCTTTCTAAAAGTTTTATCCTTAAGACTTAGTATAAGTAGGTTATTAGTCTTAGGTTAGGGATTTATTAATTATACTTCCTATTTTACTTATAATACTAATACTATATTAGGTTATATTTAAAAATTAAAATTAAGTTTTATTTCTACTCTTTATTATTATAATTATATACTATATATTATTAAGTTTAGTTTTATTATTAATATACCTTATTCTTACTATTATTCTATAGGGAAGTGTTATAAATTACTTTTAAGTAGTAAAGTTTATAGTAAGTATACTTACTTAAGGTAATCTTATAATATAGTAGTAGATACTATTTATACTTATATATCTTTATATTTCCTTTTTATACTCTAAGTAGTACTAACTTATTTTAGTTAATTATTTATTAGATAAAGTAGTACGTTTAGAGGATATAGAGGTAGCTAAAGAGGGGGTATTAAGAAAGAAGGCTACTACTTTATATATTATATAAGCTAAGTTAGATAAGTCTATAGTATAATTAGATCGTTTATATAAATAGAAGAGAATAGTATTTCAGAAAAGCTAAGAAGTTACTAAGGAGGAACTAATTATATCTCCTATATTAGAGGTTTAGTCTATAAGTAGTTTTAGTATAATAAACTTAGATTTAATTCTTAATTAAAATCCTAATACTCTAAATTTCCTATCTAAGAAGTCTTAGTTATATTCTAGTATTCTTAATTAAATAAATAGTTTTCTTTATCTTAGTTAATTTATTTTTATAGCTAGTTTAGTATATTAATATAGAGGTTTAATATATAAGTATATTATTATAATTTTAGAGGTTAGTCTAAAGGTGTAGTTATCTTATTCCTTTTTTTAGTTCTATTCTTAATACTCCTTAACTACTTAGGTAGCTCCTAAGATATTCTTTATTAGTTCCTATATATCTTCTTTATATCTATATCCTTTCTATTTAATAAGGTATTAATAAGTATTAAATTCTTAGATATAATTTAAGATTTATTTAACTTTATATTTTAGTTCTTTATCTTCTATAATAATAATATTATTTATCTATATTCCTTATAAGGCTAGCTTAAAGAGTGAGATATAGAAAGTTAAGTGATATCTTATTATTCTTAGTAAGTTAAGTTTATAGTTAATAGGTAAGACTTTTTTAAGAATTTTAAAAGGTCTAAGTTTTTTATAGTTAAGTTTGTTATATAGTTTTTTTATTTTAATATTTTGCTATATAAGGTAGGTACTATCTCTCTCTCTTAAGGTTAGTCCCTTAATTCTTTATTTATTAGTAAACTTAGCTATCTATAGTTATATAAATTTAAGTTCTTTTTATATAATATCTTAGATATCTTTAATTTATTATACTAAAGTAATAGCTTTAACTATTTAAGGTCTTACTTAAGGTTCCCTATAGGTAGTTAGTTTAAATCTATAATTAAGGTAGAAAAAGGATTCCTTAATACTTTCTCTAACTGTATTATTATAGGTAAACTAAGTAATTAGTAGTAAAGTAACTTAATTATCTTAGTTATAATTAATATAGGTATAGAGATAAGTTTTAAAGATTTAATTAATTTATTCTATTTATTTATTAGTTTATAGATAGAATATAGTAGATATTAATTATTTAATACTAAAGTATAATATAATTAATCTCTAAAAGTTAGAAGTAAAGATCTTATCTCTATTTAATATAATTTCTTTAGGTGTTCTATAGTTAGTAATAATATATTTAAGAAATATATAGGTATATTCTTTAGTATTACTTACTTCTTTATATAAAATAAAATAGGTATATTTTATAAGTTAGTTTATAATAATAAAGATATTATTATAGTATACTCTTATAAAGAGTTCTTAAGATTTTAATAATTTAATAATAAAGTTAAGGAATATAAATTACTAAATAGTTTATAATATAAGTAAAGGTTATAGTATATTATAAAGTTAATATTAAGTAGGTTTACTTTTAAAGTAGACCTTATAATCTTTAATTACTTTTACTATATATTCTCTAGTAACCTTTTCTCTATATTATTATTATAGTTATTTCTAGGTTTTTATAATTCCTTAGTAATTATATATAGGGTAAGTATAAAACTCTATAATTACTTTATTATTTAGTTTACTAAGTAGGCTAATATTAGTTTATTTAGCTATTATTAAGAGTTTAGTTATTAATATTAAGTCTCTATTATTATTTTCTTTAAGAATTACTTAGGTTTCTTTAGGTATTAGGATATTATAGTTTAGTTATTAGTTTAAAGTGTTAGCTTTATTATTATCTAATCCTTTTTAATAGATAATTTAGAAGTTAAATTTAAAAAGGAACTCTAATTATCTAACTTATTATTTATTTAATACTTTTAAAGTTATAAAGTATAAAAGATTCTTATAGTCTAAATATATAAGTACTTTATAAATTATTTCTAAAAATTTAGATCTCTATTCCTTAAATACTTTAATAATTACTATAAGTTCTTTATTATAGATTTAGTAATTTAGCTTAAATCTATAGAGCTTATAAGAGAAGAAAGTATATAGGTAAAGTTATCCTTCTAAGTCTTATTATAAAAGTTATACTCTAAGGGTATAGTCTAAGGAGTCTAATTCTACTTTAAACTATTTAGTAGGGTTTAATATTATTAAGATAGGTTTACTATTAATAAGGTTTTTAATTTTCTAAAAAGCTATTTACTATAGTTCTTCTTATATAAAGGGGGTATCTTTATAGCTAAGGTTAGTAAAGGTTATATTAATTTTACTATAATTCTTAATAAATTTTTAGTAGAAGGTAATAAAACCTAAGAATCCTTAGACTTCCTTAAAATTCTTAAGTTTTAGCTATTTTTTAATAGTTTTAATTTTATTCTCTAATATTTAAACTTCTTTAGAGGTAATAGTAAATCTAAAGTATTTAACTTTTTATATATAGAATTTGCTTTTCTTAGGTTTAACTAAAAGTTTAGCTTCCTAAAAAGTTTATAAGATATAATATATATCTTCTTTATACTTTTTAAGTATTAGTAAGAAGATAAAGATATTATCTAGATAGATAATAATATAGATATTAATATATTCTTATAAGATTATATTAATTATATTTTAAAATATTATAGGGGTATTAGTAAGACTAAAAGGTATAATAAGGTACTTAAAATATCTTTTATATATTCTAAAAGTAGTTTTCTATTCTTCTCTTTACTTTATCTTAATTAAGTTATAAGTATTTTTAAAGTTAAAAGCTATAAACTAATTAGCTTTATAGAAAAGTCTCTTTATTTTATTAATAAGTAGTAATAGGTAGCAGTTTTTAATTATTATTTTATTAAATATATAATAATTAATATATAGTTATAGTTTTCTATTCTTCTTTAATATAAATAAGATTAAGCTTCCTATTAATAATATTAAGGGTCTAATATATCCCTTCTTAAGGTTCTTATTAAGGTACTTATTTAGTACCTCTATCTTAGTTAGGTTAAAACTATAGATTTTATTAAATTATAGCTCTTTTCTTTCTTTAAGAGGTATTTTATAGTTAAAACTAATATATTTAGGTAGTTTAGTTTCTAATTTAGCTATAAAGAGTTTCTTATAAACTTTATATTCTTTTAGGATAGATAGAAGTAAATTATTCTTTTATTTAAGATCTATTATTATTAATAGTTATAATATAGCTTTTTTTATTTTAAAGTAGTAGATATATTATTTTACTATTTCCTATTATATTAGCTTATTTAAAGCTTAATTTTAATAAAGCTATTTAGGGATTAAGTTATTATAATTCTAATAGAGTTAGCTTTTACTTTAATCTATTTATAAGTTATTTATTTATAGCTAAGGTAATCTTAGTACTATATTATATATTCCTATATTAGTAATATTAAATTAGATTCTTTTTTTTTAATCTAAGTAACTTATCTTAAGAGGTATAGTCTTATTATAAATAGTACCTCCTTTATACTTAAATTCTTCTCTTTTTACTATTTATAAAGTATATAGTTATTCTTTTCCTCTTTATTATACTTTTAGCTTATTAATAGCTTAAGGGGTAATAAAGTTTATTTTAGCTCTATTATTAATTAGTATAAGTATTATTTATTAATTAATAGTAACTTTAAGTTTTAGGTTATTTTTATATCCTTATAATATTTAGTAAATAGATCTTTTCTTATCTACTTATCTTAATCTATTATTAGTAAGTAAGTTTAGTTTTTTAATTATTCTAAGTATCTTAAGTAAGTAATTTACTTTCCTTCTTATTATACTTTAATAAAGCTATTCTTATAGATTCTAACCTAAAGAGGTCTTAATCTATCTTTTATAGTTCTCTAAATATAAGCTTTATCTTAATAATAAATCTAGCACTTATTATGCTAATATTTATCCTATTTTATATTATTATTATGCTAGTATCTTATAAGAAATTAAGAGCTTAGTTAAAAAGTAGTAATCCTTTTATTAAAAGCTATTATTATCTATCTAATTATAATATATATAATATAGATATCCTTAATAGGTTTATTATTAAGCCTTTTAGAATAGAATTAGTAGTTATATTTATCTCCTATATATTCCTTATATCTATTATAGAAATACTAAAGCTAAAAGAGGGTTTAATAGAGTTAATAGTTACTTCTCAGTATAAGGTAGTCTTTTATATATAGCTAAGGGATATAATCTTAGTTTTATTAATTTACTAAGGTCTTATAAAAGTATTATTATTACTTATCTTAAAGTATATTAACTTCTTAATGCTTTAGGAGTTATCTAAGTTTATCTCTCTAGTTATTAAGGTCCTCTTTAGAGCTAAAGTTATCTATACTAGGGGTTAACTTATAAGTAATCTCTACCTAAGCGTATTATTAAGTAATATTATAAGGTTTATCTAAATTATAAGGTAAGCTTTCTCTTTTTCTAAATATCTAATTATTAGTAAAATTAAATAGTTACTATTCTTTTAGAAAGTTATATTAATATTCTAGTTCTTCCTCTAATTCTTTATTAACTAGTCCTTAAGGGGGTTTTCTTTAAGTTTATTCTTTAAGTTCTTAGTTAATCTACTTAATCCTTATAGGGTTTCTATAGGTATATTTTTACTATTCTATATAGGAGAGTATAGCTCTTAGTTATCTTTCTTATAATAAGTTATATAGTTCCTATTAGATATATTCTAGATATAAGTCTTTAGTTTTTTAAAGATATATAAGCTTCTATTTATTATCTCTTTCTAGTTCTTAGTTATATATAATAGATAAAGTGCTAATAGGTTTAAACTATTAAATCTATAATATCTTATTAAGTTATTCAGCTAGTTTCCTAGTAGTTTTACTATTACTATAATATATTATAGCTAAGGTTTTAAGCTTATAGAGATAGTATCTTAAGCTTTCTTTATTATTAAAGTAAACTTAATAGTTATTATTATAGTATTTAGTCTATAACTAGGATATATATAATACTTTTATAATAGTATTAACTTATTATAGTTATTTAGTAATTAGTTTCTATAAGAGCTTCTTAGGTTATCTATAATCCTTAGTAATATAACCTTATTTATTATAGTTATAATATTTAAGATTCTAAGTCTTCTTATTAACTAGCTTAGTTATTATATTAAGGTCTATAGGTTTACTATATTATCTATAAGTAGTACTTTATTAAGTATAATCTTAGTTATTTTAAGGTCTATTATTATTTCTTTAGTTATTAAACTTATATTATAGTTACTATTAATACTTATATTTAGTATTAAGTTTTTATTATTATTCACTTTTTTCTCTATATTATTTAAATAATTAGTTATTAATCTTAATAGCTATACTAATATATTAGAGGAAATCTTTAAATTTATCTAATTTAATAATTTTATCTTTAATATTATCCTTAAGTCCTTAGTAGAATATAAAGATCTTAGTTTCTTTAGTAAAGTTTAATTAGATACTAAGTTATTAAAAAGTAGTAGTATATTCTTTAGCTAACTTAATCTATTATAACTATATAAAGTTATACTTAATTTATTATTTCTTATTAAGATCTTAGAAAAATAAGTAAAAAATATTTTTAAATCCTTAGAAGCTACTATAGATATTATAGGTCTCTATAAAGTATTTATCTAAGGTTTTATACTTAAGGAACTCTTCTTAGATAAGTTTAAACTACTTAAAAGCTTATCTATAAAAGTAAGTAGCTATATAGATAACTTTTTCTATTTAGTTAGTAAAGTTACTATAGTGAAAATTATAATAAGTCTTAATTTAAATTAAATATAGTTTAAGTTATCTAAAAGCGCTATTATAGGTAATTAGAAAACTAAGCTTAAGTTTTTATTATCTTTTAATAGGAGTAGTAATAATATTAATAGTAGTATAAAAAGTATTAAGTTCTTTTTAAAATTCTTAAACTTTTTTAAAGTTAGTATCTCTTTTAATATTTTTCTTTAGTTTTTTATAAGCTTATTTAGCGTTTTAGAGTTACTTATTAAGGTTATTTATAGCTTACTTACTTTTATTAATAAAGGTTTATATTTCCTTAGACTTAATATTTTATTTCTAGATAATATATTAGAGTTTTTTATATCCTTTTTTAGTAAAAAATCCTTCTCTATCTAAGTTATACTTAAGGTTTAGTATATTATAATCCTTAATACTAGTAAGTTCTTATATTAAGCTTTAAAGCTAATTATATAAGGAAGATAAAGATCCTAAAATAAGAGATTTAGCTAAAGTATAAGAAGATATATTTATTATTTTTACTATTAGTAGGTATTAATAGTTAACTTATTAAATAATAGTAATTAAAATATTATAGTTAGCTATTTAATAATAAAGTCTACTAATAGAAGCTAAGGATTAATATATAGTAATAATATACTAAAGTTATAATTTAAGTTATAAGTTATAGTTTATAGTAAATTAGTTTTTTAGAGGCTAAAGTGATTAATTTTAAGCTTAATAAATAATTTATAGTAAAGGTAAGCTAAAAATATCCTAAAAATAAATACTAAGTTAATTACTAAAGAGCTATAGAAGTCTAATTATAAGCTAAGCTTAAAGTTATACTATATATAAATCCTAAATAGTATCCTTTATTTATTTAGAGGTAATTACTTAAATATATAAAGTAATTATAATTAGTTAGTCCTACTAACTAATTACTAAGCGTTCTTTTTTATACTCTACTAATTATTTCTTTATCTTATCGTTATATAACTTATATTATAGTTCTTCTATATTAAGTAAGTCCCTGCTATTCCTATAATCCTATAGTATAAATGTCCTGTCCTAGCCGCCTAACGCCTAAGTAGGTCGTTCAGCTGTTATCCTTATTTATAGGTTGTAATATTAAAGCCTTATATAGCTAGTAGAGCTTATAGCGTAAACATCTAAATAGTAGAGGAAACTTTAATAGAAAATAAGTATAACTTAAATATAGCGTAAGAAATAGAGAAAACTAATAAAAATAGAAGTAGCTAGAAGAAAATAGTTAACTTAGCTTATTATAATACCTAAAATCCTAATATACTAACTAATAGAGGAGTATAAAAGTAAAAATAATATTTAAATCTAAACTATAGTTATATAACTTAAAGGTTATAAATAAAACGTAAGGGGACTAGTTTAGCTTTTATAGTTAATACTAGTTAAGTTTTATAATATAAAGCTAATAGCTTAAATATAGCTTTATTATAATAGTTTAAAAGGGTATTAAAACTTATTATATATAAAAATAGAAATATTAATTCTAAAATTATATTTTAAAAAGAGATGCTATGCTATACTTATTTATAGAGATATTTATGAAATATTTAAAACTATAAAACTTTTAATAAATAAAAATAATACTTTATTTTAATAGAGATTTAAAGATCTTAATATTTATGCTCTAGTAAGGTAAATTTAAAGTAATATTAAGACCTATACTTAAGAAGCTATTACTAACTTAAGTATACTACATAACATATTACTTATAAAATAGCAGTAATAAGGGATGCTAGCTGTAATATAGGTTTTAAGGCTAATAGCGACAGCGTTGCCTATGAGCTGCGTATGCTGCAGCTGCGGATGATTCAGCCAGTACCTTCCTTCGTGTAGAAGGAAACGTATGCCACGCATGGCATAGCAGCTGCAACGCCGACGTGACCGAATAGCGGCACAACTTCAGCCAGAGCGGCGATACGTGGAGGCGAACAGGAAGCGTGCGGCAGAGGTGGCTCACTGTGCAAGTTGATTCGGAAAAATTGGACCAAAGCCTGGAGACCATCTGACCGAGAGGCGAATTTCGAGTGACCCCGACTCGAGGGGGGCGTCGAGGCCAGTAGTCCTGACCTGATGGATCTTATGAAGGTCCTTGGTCCAGAACAAAATGCTGCAAGATCTCTGAGTGAGCCGATCTTGATCGAGGATGATTCCCACTACGTGCGAGAACGCGGGATGTAGAGTCAAGGCATCGTGATCTCCTGTTGAGCTCTCGGCGGGGTTTTCCAAAGATATACTCACACACGCACTCCCTAGGTTCCTGCCCATGTCAAACCCTCAAAACGACGGCTTTTCTCCCTCCAAGACGGGTAGTCCTCTGCCGGCGACAGGCGGCATTAACTGGATGCTCACTGATTGACCATGACGACCTCTTCTTCTGATGTGGCACCTCATGACTTGCGCGGATAGAGTTGGATGCCGCAGCCTTGTCCGGCCATAATTTGCTGGTTTCCTTACGCCGAAGTAGGCAGCATGCTCATCTGAGTGAGCAGTTGTCCTCGATCACGATGTTGACTGGGAAGTCGGGCAGAGGCAACGAAATAAGTTTGGTGATTCTCCAGGGAAATATTCCAGTCCTCCTGGTCTCTCCCATAACTCCTTGAGCACTGACCTTTGTTTCCCAGATGAAGCTCAGAAGAGCAGGGTCTCCTCTTTCGACTCAAGCGTCTCTGTTCTCGCGCTTCTCGCTTGTACTTCCGATCAGGGGGCGGATTGTACGGTCGACCAGGAAGCTTGACATTCTGCGCTGCGCGACAGCCAGATATGCTACGCATAGCAGAGACATCGGGCTGACCAGAGGCCCGGAAGATAGGCCGCTGGGGCCTAGCTTAGTCCAGGTGTTCTCGGGTGCGGGCTCCTCTAGGTTGTTCGCCGACGGTGGATGATGTGCCAGTCTCTAGGTCTGACCGCAGCAGTTCGTGTACATATGGATGACAATGCCCCGACGTCTGGTTCGATTGCGAGTATCGTTTTCATGATCGCTGCAGAAGGATGGGAAAACGAAGACAGCTGCATCGAGGTCTTAGCAAATGAGCAGGACGGCAGCAAAGAACCAACGAAGCCTCAGCAATAGTACATGTATGGGCCAGGAACGGATGCTTCTGCAAGCCGAGGCAGGAACGCGGCCTCTTGCACTGCTTCAAATGTTGAAGATTGGTCAGCGTGCGTCGGCGAACGCGGAGGCTTGCGGAATAGCTTGGATGGAGGGTTGCAGCGCGACAAGAGCATCGGCGGATGAGAAGGACCAGGAAGGCAAAAGAAGAGGAATATGTGGTATAGCATCGAAACCAAGCCCCTGAGAAATTTCCTCTCTTCATAGGTTGGAAACCGCCGGCGAGGTCTTCCTCAAATCTGACCGAGCA
This sequence comes from Colletotrichum sp. SAR11_239, assembly GCA_025328985.1. Taxonomy (NCBI): domain Eukaryota; kingdom Fungi; phylum Ascomycota; class Sordariomycetes; order Glomerellales; family Glomerellaceae; genus Colletotrichum; species Colletotrichum sp. SAR11_239. The sequence goes on from JAKMWZ010000014.1 coordinate 26,340, forward strand.
TGTGATTTGCATTGGAAGTCACCATTTCCATTCGCATCTCCAACGTGCCATCACTAGGCGCCAGCCACAATGTATGCCCTTCTCTTCCAGCATTATCGTCGAGCAGCAGTGGAACTCAGCCGGTAATCGAAGTAGCTAGCGAGCGGTACCGATGTGATGCAAACGGTGACAGCGAGTGGTAGGCCGAGCCGGGTGAAGTTGCGCACGGAGGGGATCACAGTGCAGGCTCTCGCTCTCTAGGACAGGGCGAAAAAGCAGCGGGTTGACTCAGCATGGGCCGGTGGTTCGACTTGTTATGTGGACATCGAATCATGGCGTGGAGGAACAAAGTAGTGTTGATGACTTGTCCCTTCGGGCCGCTTGCCTACATCCGCCGCGCAATCGGCTGTTAGCGAAACGGTCGCGCCGGAACACCCGTCGACGTAGGGACGGGGGGCATGGTCGGCGGCGGCAAGGTGGGTAGTGACCTCGGCGGCAGCTAAGGCGATTTGACGTCCGAGTCTCGCGGAAAAGCTGGCAGGTGATCGGTGGAACATGCGCCGCGGGCTGGAAATGTGTTGATTAGTCAGAGCACGCAGTTTCGCTGACGTAAGGAATCATGAAATGGTAACTTCCGCACCTCATAGGCGGGGATACCTCAGCCACATTAGAGAGCGCAGCAGCGCAGGGCGCAACGCTCGCCGTCGTCGTCTTGTTGAGTGGTGACTAGTAACAGTGGGCGGCGCAGGAAGAATCGGAGGATAGGGAAAGGACAGCTGCTAGGCCAATGCACTTGCTGATGCATGCGCGCACCTTTGCTCGATCTTCCAACAACCCACAAGCGGTCTCTTCCTCCGCCGACGATGTTGAGATAAGGTATAACAATGGTGGCAAGGACGATGCTCGAAGGGCGCAACAACCCGCGCAATCCGAAGTGCAGTGGCACTGTCAAGCGATCACACGAACACCTTGATGGCTGCACCTTGTTGCGACTGGTGCCTGCACCGCGCCATGAACGCTTGTCGCCGCAGATGGTGCTGGGTCCAATGTCTGTGGAAATGCTGTTTTTGGACTCGAATCATCGAAAGAATGACCTGTGACCTCCATCTCGTCGAATATTGCGATGTCCTCAACCTTCATGTCCATGGTTCTTGGATGGTGGAGGTGGAAGAGAAGACCGAAGAAAAGTGGACCGTTGTGCTCACTGGGGTGTACATGGATCCACTATTGCGAACTCTTCGTTCTGAGTGCTGACTAACGCCCTGTGCGAATGGAACGCCCAGGCGCACCTTGCGCTTCACTGGGAAAAATCTTTGCACGAACCTGAAGGGCACGTGCCCACGTTATGGGGAAATTCACAGCATGGACCTGGAAGGCCCGTACCCTGCTGCATGTTGTACTTGCCCACAAGGTACCCTAGGTACCATAGAGGTGAGTGGGCGGATGGACATTTGCTTCAGTGCGGCCACGGTAATTAGGCACTGAGGAACCCTTTCGCAGGCCCCCGCGACGCGTCGCGTCATCTCCATTTCCACACCACCGCTACACTGACTGCACAAGCATCAAGCGCCCAAGGAATGGCAATCGTCTCCATTTCCGCGACTGCTACCACCGTCATCACGATCGTCAACACACACGATCGCTCAGAGTTACGTGAATCTGCCATTGCCCGGCGGCGTTTGCTACCCAGTCATCACCATCTTACGCAGGAGTAGGCAACTATCTCACCAAGGCGGACTCGCAATAGTCCGCCATGCACGACGACCTCGGACAAGATGAGACACCCAATTTCATGAAGCGAAGTCCTCGCAAGAAAGTTGCGCCTCTTCTCAAAGACGTGGGCTCCAGGGCTGGATAGACGGAGGATATCAGGCCAGTGGAGAACGCGTTCCAAGGGGGTTAACGTGCCCGGAAGACGTTGCTGGCCCGATCGGCCCTCCTAACGATTGACCGCCGGCCTTCATTTCCCATCGCGTGACCGAAGACTATGTCCTTGGCGGATTCTTCCCGACATCTCCTCAAATTACCGTCGTTTAAGCCTGCACTTCACCGTCAATACGCCCCGCGAACCAAAGTCAGACACAAGTATGCCTGTGTCGCTACCACTCGTCTGCTGGGCGATAAGCTGCCAAGAATCTTTCGCCCCTATCCCAATGCCAAATCGGAACAACCGCCAGGTCGGAGCGTGCTTCAGCGGATAGGTATGGCCGATGTAACGACAGATTCAGCGCCCAGACTCTGCCGCCGTGATTTTATGTGAGCTCAGAGTCAGACTGAATCGTGTTCAAGCCTGACTGCGACCAAGTCTCTCGCTAGCTAATCTTCTGCGTTCATCTTGAATCGTTCCCTATCAGCTGAATATCGGGCATGTGCTGCCATGTATAATACTAGGTAATCAGTGTGACTACACTGGCTACCGCTCTTCGAGTAGGCACTTGATTCTGAACAAATGCGTCCTCGAGGGACGTCTAAACCTGACATCTCACTAGCTAAGACCGGCAGTACTGCCTGACCTCGAACTTCAGGTTCTGATCAGGGGTATGGCACCCACATCAGCAAGGAGCCATAGACCCGGTCCCCAGCAATATCTTATGTCTCGACAAGAACACCGCAATTGCGACAACTGCGCTCTGGCGCAAGCTGGAAACCCGATCGGACGGGCTTGGCGAGCTGACTACAATTCAAGGTGGGCGTTGCATCTCCTGTCGCTCTGGAGGGTGTCTGCCTTTCGGTGCTCGTGCTCAGAACCCCCGAGGCCAACTCTCCCGTCCTATTCGGCCTTTCGAATGGTCAAGATTGCCGAGTTCTGTTGCATTCGTGACAATGGATGCGCGCGGTGCGGGGTTGGACAGCCTGTGGACCAAGAGGGCACCTGATTGTGGTTTCATGAGATGGAAGAGGAACGAGTGCGCTCTGAATAGTAGGAAGAAAGAAGCTTCGCAGATTCGGGAACAGGAGAAAAGGATCACCATCATACGGTCCTGGGAATCCGATCGTATCAGTTTGTCTATGCCTGGAGAGTCCTCGCCTATAAAGGAGACGTTGAGCGTCATGAACATGAAAACGGGCACATCCAAAGGTTCCGCGTGCGACTTCAATAGTAGAAAAGGCCGTCTAGTGACACCGGATCTTGTGAACACCATTCCGGACTCCAGGTTTCATGACCAAGCCCTCAACAATAACTTGACACGCATGCTCGAGCAGACAAGACAGCCGACAGAGAGTCGAAATAGCAGTAAGCCAAGGACCCTTGGGGACGAATCGCTGTTCCTGCCGCAGGACACAGCTTGCAGGTTTGGTCTTAGGCCGGCCTGGAGCGAGAAACCACGGCACACCGTCGATGAAAGTAGGCGGCAGCTTAAACAAATCGGTGTTTGGAACTGGATGTGTTGAGATTTCGAATTTGTGCCTTCAACTCGACGAGTCGATGTCCCTGAGTCTGAGCTCCAGCGCGTGGAAGAAGCGATGAATGTGCCAGGTTTGGCCAGGCTCCCAAGTAAAACCATTAGAACGGTGACAGGAAAGAAAGATGGTAAGACGAAAGTGGCCGAGGCCAAATCACCAATCAGCGGAGGTTGTTGCTGTTGCATGGAATGCCGTTGAGCTGGGCAATGGTTGGGAAAGCGGTTGTTTCTGGTGTACTGGAGGCTTGATTCAATGATGGTCGTGGCAAGCTCCCGGTCTGATCGTTAGCGTACTTGACGAGGGGCTCGATGATGTTACTTTGAGAGCAAAGGTTGAGGAAGAATGGCGCAGCTCGGAGGAGGGTTTGCTGAATTCCATCTGCCAGGAGTCAAGGGGACTGGAAGAGCTAGATAGAAGAGACGGTCAAGGGGAGGATGGAAGTGCTTTTGGGTCGTCGTAACATACCTCTTCAACAATGCTGCCTGCATGACACACCCAGCAGTATCCAGCATTCCACCACCCAGTCGGCGAGGCGTCCAGCCCAGCATCGCAGCACTCGGCATGAACATGATCCAAAGCACTGGTCTGTGGTAGACAGCGGCGAGCAAGAGCACGAGCGGCTCACGCGACGCATGTCTCGGGTAGTCGCAATGGTTTTCTTGTCCTCCACGTAGCGCAGTGTAGGTATTCGCCAGCAAGGGGTAGTCCTGGTCGACAACAGCGAGATCGATCACTCCTAGGTGGAGCATGAGGCAGTTAACCCCAGGAATCATACCGCTTCATAGGTATTCAGACCCGACAATATCGTGCTGCTGGCCTAGGTCCTCCATGGACAGCATACGGTGGTTGTCACTGGCGTAGGTGTTGATTGGGTAGGACGGGCGGGCGCAGAGCTTGACGACGGAAGCCGGAGGAAGTGCAAGAATTGCTGCAGTCTAAGCGGGCGTCAGCGATGGTGCGGTTGGCAGCCATGGAGGTTCACAGCGTTGTCTGGCAGAGCTTGTCCAACCTTGAAGATGGTGGGGTGTGGCGGACGGAACGGCCCGGCATGGTAGTGGTCCTCTTCCGCAGCATGAGGAAGGCTGAGTGCCGGCGCAAACTATTGAGGTACGCGGGATGTAGATGGTTGTTTTGGGCTCGCCGGTCGAGGGACTGCTTTCCGCTCAACAATTCTGTGGTTCGCGATGGGGCCTGAGGATCCGGGTGTAGAACCTTGACGGCGTAAGCAGAGAGTTGAGAGCCTCGGGGCTGTGGAACGAGTGTGACTGGAATGTTGGAATGGCGGCTGTTTATGTGTGTGGAGGGAAGGGGATTGAATGCGGCATGATGCGGCGACGTAGGGCAGGCGAGAAGCAAGGGGCTGGGCCAGCCTTCGTCATAGTTGGGTTCTGTTTGGCGAAAAGGGGGTTCAGCAGGTGAACATGGAAGGATGATAACGATGCCAGACTTGTAGACTGGAAATGGCAGGACGGCATCTTCTTGCTCCGAGTGTGGGTTTCAACTCATCCAAGGCAGTTGCGGCGCGTCTTTGACTTGCCACTGTCAAGAATGGGAGGTGCCTGAAAGACCCACGTTCACCTAGACCATGAAAGACGGGAAAGTCAAAAACGCTGTACTTGCCCCAAACTGGTGTCCAGGCGGAGATGAACTGCCAAAAGGGCCAGCGTGGTGCCTGTCATGGACAGACCAGAAAAAACGATCCTTCCTCAGGCCCCATAGCTCCAAGGCGTGGACTGCAATAGAAGGCACGAGGTGCACGCTGTTCCCTTATCGCAAGATGAGTTTTCTAATTAAAAGCTCCCACGAAAGGAAGCCCTGTGGTTTCTGATGTTCCTGTCGCGGAGACGGCAAGCTTGGGGCAGGCTTCCCACAGTGGGTTCTCGTGCATGCCTCATCAACGTCGGAAATGCGGCGCGAGAATTGAGCCAAGGTCTTGACTTTGTTCAACGAGTGCAACTCAAAGAATTCGGCCGTGAGTCGGCAATCAAGACAGCAAGTTGGAAGCCTACCCTTGCAAAAGAGTTTGTCAGGTTCTTGTCAGTCAGAAGTTAGCAGTGTGGAACCTCAAGCAATCCCGGGTAGCAGCCTACAGCTATGGGCAATTGGCACCGGCTTCTCCAGGCTGTCGCTCCGAGGTTCTCCGGCTTTCGGCAAAAGACCGGGAACAGTGCTCTCTGTCTATCAAAACGGGCCTCAAGACCGCAGCTGCTGGGCGCAGTTACCGTGCCATGTCGGCAGCCGGTCACTGGAAGCTCAGTATCTTTCATCCAGCCATGTCTCATCAAGCTTTCTGCGGTCCTCGTCCGTCAATCCAGGCCCTCGCCCCTCGAGCCCCGCAGAGGCGGCACGGCAAGGTTGGCCGCTTGGGAGCTGGCAGGTGTTCAGCGTATGTCGCAACAGTGCTCGCGAACAGCCAGCGAGACTTGTATACGCCCGTAACCTCCTTCCCAGAGGGGAAGAAATTGTATTTCCGCAAAGTTTTGGACGCGGAGATAGTTAGCTGAGCTCTCTGTGCGCCGTTCTTGTCTCCCTCATCGCGATACACTTCCTGCCCGCCTAATATTCATTCCATGTTGTGATCCAAGGCCGTAGGCAGGGGTTGTCTTCTCGCTCGTTGTCGTGGGTGCATGGGTCATCGTGTCGCTGGCGCGGGAAATTGCTTCTATAAGAACAACGTCAGGTTTCTGAGCAGGCGGAGGGGATGACGGACACGCACCGGCAATGGAGCAAGTGGGCGAAGTGGCGGAGCGGACGAGTGGTTCAGCAGCGTCAGCGGCGGGTCGATGGGTGGTTGATAAAAAAGCTTAAGGCGAGCTTGAAGTTGGAGGACAGAAACCTCTGATGGCAAGGGAGGATCCTTGGGACGAACAGAGGCCGATGTGGCGGGATGAGAAATGATAGTGAAGTGGGATTGACAATTGCTACGTCAGGGGACCAATGCCGGCGTATCGGATCGATTGGCTTGTTCAGAGCGGCAGGTCTGCCCGTGTTAAAATTCCAATGTCCCCGGGTGCATCTAATGTAATCAAGCAAGGTCGGATTTTTAACAGTTGCTTTTCAGAGGTCGAGTTCTTGTCAAAGGTCGAGTTCTTGTTCGGTCGGATTCTTGTTCGGTCGGATTATCGTTCAGAGGTCGATTCTTTTTCTTCCGGAGGTCGAGCTCCTTTCGAGGGCACCTTAACGGTCAACCTAAAAAGCACCGTGGGATAACCTTCAACCGAGCTTCTCATATAGATCGTCGCGTTACACGTGGCACGACATGGGTGATGCTTAATGCAACACTAACGGGCCGACCCGCGACGTGAACGCTAATTTAATAGCTGCCCTATGCAGCCATCGCGAGATTGATCAGGTTGATGAGTTGACAGACGTGCGGACCTGAGAACTTGCCTCGCCAGAAGGCTAGAGGCCCCGAAACCACCCCGTTACAATTTTGACCCAGCGATTCCATGCTCTCATCATCCTTCCATCTGGGCACGTACATCTTTAGGCGGCCTTTCCCTGGGTAGTGCCTCCCATATACTGTGACGTAATTACCCAGGTAAGGTGGGGAGGTACGGTCCAAACAAACGCACTTCTCGTCGATTTTGCACCTCTCCCCCACCCATCCCCATCACCAGCGCCGTCAACAATATCGAGTCCCCGTCGTCAGCTCCTACTATCACCGCAATGGCTGCGACATTATTCCGCCCTAGCTTTTCGACATGCATTATCCATGTTCACAGCCATTTTGGTGAAGACCGAATGGGAAAATGCCTGTCTAAGGTACCCTGCGTAGTAGTCTTGGAGAAGGGACGACATGTGACGTCACCTTCCTAGTCCGGTGGCTCCGGGTTTGCTGACACACCCAACGGCGAAAGAACGTGCAAGGCAACCCGCCCGGCACTTTCCAAAAAAAAGACGGCCTCTGGCTTCAAGACTCGTACCAATCGTTTCTCAATTAATCTCCCGCCCTCGGAAGCCACAACCTTGCGCCTTCTGCCGACAACACCTCCGCCGAGGAAAGCCGCCTTTTTCTTTTCTGCGTTTCTCCCCTGCTCAACATCTGCGTGGCGCAAGCAAAGCAGGCGATATTTACGTGCAGACCCCTTCAACCGTACTTCACATCACCAGACGTGTCTCGCTGCCACAAGCATCATCAAATACGACTGTTGACGCTGCCTCTCGAGATCACCCGCCAGATATTCCACGACCTGCACCTTAGCACCACGATCCGTCTGTGACCGATCAAAATGACGGAGTCTGCAAGCAATGAGACGTCTGGCAAGGATGCCCCGGCCCGAACGACCGCCGTAGAGCCGTCAGGTATTTCTGTTTTCCTTACCTTCCAATTCGCTCACTAACAAAGACTGACTTTATTCCTATGCAGGCCATCGGTCCGATCCGAGCACGAGAAAACTCCGCATGATTATCTAGGATATGGTCTCGGAGGATTGTGAGTCGCCCAAGAAAGTAAAAGTCCACAGTGGTGAAGCGAGCGACGAGACGAAGGCCCCACATACGATAGATCAACCCAAGAGTGCAGAGGTAGCAAAGGCGGCAAAAAAGGAGGACTTCATACACCGGAGCAGGCAGTTTGACCTTACCAAGGCATTTGCGGACATGGAAAAAGAGGAACAGGCCGAGAAGATGGCGTGGAGGGAGAGCTTAGAACGACGCCAGGCCCAGAGAGCCATGATCAGAGCCTTTGGGGATATGGGTGACTCGGAATCTGACTGACAGAACTTTTGGGGGTGTGCTCTTCACAGCGAACAAGTGGCGCAGGACTGCTATTCCAAAGTATAGAATAGCACCGGACTGGTCATGATGACACCTCTAGTGCGCAGCTTGTGTTCAGCGTGAGGTTGTCTCTCCTTTGCCATCCACCGACAACATCGATCAGGGCTACTCTGTTCGATCCCAGGAATTCCACCAAAATGCATTGCCTCGCCGGTACACACCGAGGCAAGCCTCACCACAACTAATCCATCTCAAACAAACTGAGTAAAAGTGGTCGTACTTTCAAGCAGTCACTGCAATCATTGTTGGCCAGTGGGAGAGGCTCGAATGTAACTGAGGCGATGCTGCTGCCAGTGCTGGCGTTCGATTGCTGTACATGCCGTCTATTAAATACAGATAATGCGAGGGATCCACATTCGCTGCCGGGTCTGGTCATCAGGGACCTCCTCAATGAGTCAATCAGTCAGTCAAGACCAAGAGAACGAGGTCTTCGCGGTCTTCGCGTCATCGTTCTCGTTGATTACAGTCGTGCTTCGTAAGTGGCTGCGGACAATGAGATGCATGTACTAGGGGGAACTCATTGGAAGTCGGTCTTGGAAAAAGGCGTTCCGGCCGTCAGTAGCCAGCTGTGGAGTGTCTGCATCAACACTCTGACTGTGCATACGCACAAAGTCGACCCGGCCCAGAGGCCGAAACACGCACGACGAGAAAGGCAATCAGGTTGCCCATGCTCGCCCTCGGCCTTGAAACCATGCCTCCAACCGCCTGTTGAAGATAAATTCTGCTCGTTCTTCCCCAAATTCGGTTTCCGCGCAGGCCCGAGTTACCACAAGGACGATAATGTGCTCGAAAACATGGCTCGGGCTATCGGCAATAGGAGGCTCTGCACCTTGACTAGAAGCGTGGGATGGCTCGAAACCAAAGCGAAGGGAAAGATGGCGGTCGGCAGCCTTAACATCCTAGGAGTATCTTGCCTATTTGTTGCCGGTGAACGAGAGGAAGGGCGCCAGCAAGATCGGGGAGCCCGGAATAATACAGCGAAAACTGGGAGAAACTCGCAGTATGTAGCATCATGAGAGCGGAGCAAGCAAGAGAGCCGTAGAAAGACTTGGAAACCAGGTACACCTGACCGGACCTGAGACAACATGAGGCAAGGATCATACGGAAGATAGAGTGGATGATCGCATCTTCTCCATTTCCGTTGCAGCTCCCATCTGATGGAAGAATACATTTGTCCGAAATAGAACGAGTTTGAAGGTGAGCTAGAAGATGTTGGAATTCAAGGCTGCAGTTGCCGAGGAGGTCATGGAGTCATGGTTGAGAATGACCTTGGCTTCTTGGGGCGAGAGCGCAAGGTAATCGTCTACTGCGGCGCATAGAGACTTCTAGCAGTGTACTCAGCGATGGGAGCGAAATGAGGATTCGGGCGGGACGTACTCGATGGACTGCGGTTTCGGCGGCAGCCAACCTGCGCGTAGTACAAAGCGAGCCTTCGAACGGGTCGGATTTTGGCCGCTACGCAGCTCGTCGCCCAGACGCCAACACAGATGACCAGCCCTCATGGCGGAGCGGAGAGGATGTGGAGAGCGCAGGTTGCTGCCCATGAACAGTTGCAAAACTGGGTAGCTCGTATCAAAACCTTCGAAGCCGAGGTACTCGAGGCTCGGAAAGGGTGCTTTGAGGTTCGGAGCGACGGGCATGTAAGGGAGGGCAGCGCCGAGGCAACAAGGAACGAGAAAATATGGACGCTGCACGAGGATGTCATCATCAGCATGGTACACAACGAGGAAAACTGAGGGGTGAGGGCCATCATCCAGGACAGGGAGTCGGGGGGCTGACCTTGCGGGGAGGTAGGTAACAGGTTCTTTCGGACCATTCGCATTCAACCGGACGCACTGGTTAAGAAATTCATCGTAGAGAGACGAAAGCCAGTCCCAGAACAGCGAAGAATCATCGCGTGCTTGTAGAGCGTCTTCCTGCTGCTGTAAGTGTCCGCATGGCGAGCGCAAGTCTCAGACTACCTTAGGTACGATCAATTTGGAAAAGAAAGATTCCTGGAGGCATCCACAAGATGGGAATTTGTGCGGGAGCATTTGGCATGGGCTCTTTGGGAGGAAGGTCCCACAGAGCTTCCATACCTAATTCAGAGGGGAAGGTTCCACTCTGGTGGGACACTAGTTTCTAGAGACGGAAGCTGCCACTTTAGGGGGCCCGGGGAGCTTTTGGACCTTTCAGGAAGCTCCCACTAAAGTAGTGGCAGCCTTTGATTGGGAGGCGCACTGAAGCTCCCTCCTATGTGGGAGTTTCCCGAATGGTGGGATCTCGAGGAAGGTAGACAGAAAGTGGAGTCAGTGCCATTCAACGGGGTTACTGCCATGACACTGGAACTCGCCAAGTGCAGAGCCCAGCCAAGCTTGCCCGACGAGAAGCAGAGCGACAGCTTCTGGGCTCAGGGGCAAGCGGAAGATGTTCCTCACTGAAAGCTTGTGACAGACGGCTCCCACCCGTCGAACTGACCCCGACCAGAATTATTACGAGCGGACCCTGACAGTAAACACTCTTTTCGCATCTTCGGCGCGAGACTGACGCTCCATGAGAGGCCATTGCTGCCAGCAAGCCAAGCACAGACCTACCTTGCTCCTCGCGTCACAGCGTCCTCCCCAACGTCCGACGACGGAACCAGCTGCGACAATCACAACACTCTTCACCAGATACCCCAAGCGGTAGTAGATGCACCAAGACGCAGCAATTGTCGGGCGGTTTTCGAATTCCGAAACATGATTGATCGACCGTTCCCTCTCGCCGCCCCATATTTGCCGTGGTTCAGGAGGAGCCAAATCAAGCTGCGCTTTCGAATCAAAGTAAAGCCGTCGGATCTTTGGCAACGCTGTTCAGAACACCAATTGATGCCCTGAAGATTCCCCCTCGATGAACGAATCGGCATGACAACCCTTCAAACTCCGCAAACCCGAATCGACAGATACAGACTTACGAGCAAAGGGGTCCAGCATTCCTCTTCGCTTTCTCGCGTCTCGCTCCGTTACGGCAGCACCGAATAGCTCCAGCTACGAATCCTGTTTCCACAGTAGAAATGCAGGAGCCTTTCCAACAATCAATGTCAACTCTCTGTCTCCCATTGATGGCCATTGCCTTATTCCAAGTCGTTCTTCTGCTTCGAGACCCCGCTGCCACCACTTGACCATGGAGACTTCCCTGGGCGTATCCCTGGAGAGAACGACAGGACAGGCGGAGACGACTGAGATCAGTCAAGCATCCAGGATGGCAGGAGAGGAACACAAGGCCGGATAGAAGAATACAGGAATGTGGAGTGATCGAGACCAGGGAGAGTTTAAGTCAGGTCACTGGCTGCCAATGGAATTTTCCCCGGGACACAGCATCAGATGTCAAACAAGCACGCATATCTCTCGCCAGTCCCGAGAGTGGGTAGTGCATGTCGAGTGAAGCTTATGATGCCGTGTTCATCTCCAATAAGGACTCCTAGGCCCTCAATGCTTCTTGACGAACGCGATATATCTGTTCGCAACCAGTGATAACTTTTCTGTAGCTTCTAAAATTGCAAAGGAGATGACCTCAAGGCTGTCGTAGGGGAACCTATGATCGATCGTGTGACTGCCCGGATGTCATCATGCATCACAAATCATCGTCAGTGTTGTCGCCGAGGCTTTTGCTGGCTGAATGTTTCCCACTTTCTTGTGGCGCGTTCCCTCCCAAAACATTTGCGCCATTCTCTGTCCCATTGGAGGATCTCCCGATCTCCTGAGACAATTAGCAGGTTGATCTCTTGCTGTCTTTTTGGAATAAAGGTGCGAGTCAACACTGCCGTCCTCCACGGGGCAGTGGACATCCCCCGAAAAACACACATCGGAAGAAAATAGGCATGGCTTGCTTATACATAGCATCTGTGGGCTGTTCGGTTACTTCACCGCCACAGGAGTTCCGTCGACGGGTCCATTTCGCGACCAATCGTCTTGTCTGCTGCGACATTGACACCCTCGTTTCTCGGTGGGCGCCAGGTGAGACGTCCCGCACGATCTTGCTGCTGCAGCTGCTTGGTTGACGTGGTGAAGATAGAGCTTCCTCCCGACACTCTTTACAAGAACCCACCGGCGCCCGAATCGTCATTGTCGAGGGAGTTGATATCATTTATGCGCATGGCCAGCTTTGAAGGAAGCCGAGGATCGCGTTGTCAGAATTCGAAGACAACTCGGCGCCTTTGTCGGCCAGGCAAAGGCCGGAAACGCACAATTCGATGCGAGTGCCAGACTTTTTGAAGATTTCTGCCTCCTAGCCTGTTGAAATTAGTAGCAGACAGTAGAAAACGCTCTTTTGACGGCACGATAAATGAAGAGTTTGGGAAACGAGCGGTTGCCATGTGCAAGCTCACGCATGGATTTCAGAGCCTGTGCATAGCGGCGCACGACTTTTGAAGTGGTTGCTGTAATTTGGCCTGGTCGTAGATGGCGATCGGTGCTACCTTCTGCGTGGATGCTTTGTGGTCTGGGGCGATTAGCCTTGATTCAAGATCCTCGACGGGCCTTACAACGCGGCGTCCATTGAACTGTCTAGGAGAGATGTTAGTTTGCTCGACAGCTGCGATAAATGTAGTGTTTGTGCTCGTCACGAACAACGGATGCACCGTGTACCGGTGTGTTGTCGGCTGCTTCCGGGGGCGGTTATACTTGTGTAGGCGGAATGGAACCTGAGCAAGCACCCCGCACTTTGCACAGTCTGCTCTTCAGACTTATGCTGAAGTCTGTCGGGTACAGCTCCCGCTGGGAATTTGTGGGCCAACGTACACCCAGGTGAGTACAACTGCCCACTTTATCTTCTGTGCCTTCACACTGTTGATCTGATCAGCGCGTCCGGTTCTTTCCCTCTGCGAACTGCTCTAATAAGAATGAACATGTCAGTCTCACACCGCACAGGCCAAACAGGTCAGTCTGCCGGATAGCCTAGAACCTGTCCATGAGTCTGAAAAGTTCCGCTACCGGACCCCTTTCGCCGACCTCTTCGTCTCAATAGATGCTGGCTCCATTACGTTATCGGTCAACTCACGCCTTATCTGTCGAAAGTGGGTCAATGTACAACCGGTGCAGTGAGGTACATTGACCCACTTAAGCTTCAGCGTCGCGTCGCCAATCGCTGCGCCTTCTTTGGAAATTGCGTCGTATCGCTGCCAGATCGCATTGTAACCAGGGCCCTGACTGTCCTCAACCAGCCACTTCAACTGTTCTCAGCGCGGTGTACTTTGGGCAAAGATGATGTGAACCATCAAACCCACAGTGATTGGTTGACGTACCTTTCTAGGCCAGGATCGCCACCTGATGCAGCGACATTGCCCGCGTAGTTACCAAGAGCCCGAAATTCGATGCAGCGTGGAAACTCCCATCATCACTCAACAAGCACACATAGCTATATCTACTGGAGATCTTGGTTCTCGTTCGCTCTCGCGTAGATAAGCTACTGGCCGGCGGTGTGGTGGGGGACCCATCTTTCCGGCGCGGGGCCCCAGCGTGATCTGTCCTGCTGCTGGCGGCGTATGCAGCTGGACAGGTCGAACAGAGATGTCGCGCCGGCGGACACTTGTCGTAGTAAAATGTAGTATCAAATGGTGCTCTCGGTAGAAACATTGGCATGGAATGTGGCGCTGCGAGAGGGAAGTAGCAATTATCACACTCGATACACTGTTCCATCGCAGTCATGGCCATGGCCATAGGTCTGCTGCCTACAATGCCCGGGCGCTGCAGCGGGGCGTTGGGGTGCTGGGGTGCTGAGGAATGTGGGCGTCAGCGCTGCCATCCTACTGGCTGCCAGAAATTTTAGTCCTCGCGTGCTGTAGCCGCACCGCGCTGTCCACTAAAGACTTAGCGGAATCTGCTGATGTCCGTACACTGTACCTGATCAGGTGGGATGACCCCACCTTGACGCGTCTCACGTTGAAATTCGGATCGAAGGCGGTGTCGAGGCAGGGAAATGACCAGACTTGCTGCTTTGTGGCCGCGATTGTCCTTGGTGTGTGACTTGAGGACCTTGACGATCCAGGGTGGGCAAAGGGCAGCTGTTATGTGAATCCCCGTGAGCCCTTCTGGCCTTGTGCACAGCATGAGTGCCTTGGTGTGAAGGCCGGCCTGGACCTGCCTGGGTTGAATGGACGTCCTGCTGTTCACTATCTTACCTGATACTCTCTTCCTTCCGCCTCTGCTTAGATGTCGCTATCTAAAATAACCAGGAGGAACGGGGCACCTCGAGTCACCTACCGAATGATGTGAGCCAGGTAGCAAAAAACTGTGACCTGGCTCTCTGCCTTCGGAAGGCTGCATCGGCTGCCCTAGACTGCCTGCCGGTTTCATGCGTTATGCAGGTCGGAAATTGGGTTCTGGGCCGCCTACTCGGGGGCATGGAGTTTACGGTTGTCCTGGCCATCAAGCGACAGAAGGAGTGGGCGAAGCATACCGTTCTTCGAGTTTTCACTAGCATAACGTTCAATTGGAATACCGCATGAAAAGTTCCCGAAGATGAGTGCAACTGAATTGCCTCTGCAGTGATTTCATTTGATGAGACTGTGTTGAACCCGTAACCATCTGGGCGCTGGGTTGCCTAGCATCACTGCCTCGATAGCGTGCATCGTGCAACGGGCGATACACAGCGTGCAACATGCGGCGATGTCAGCGTGCAACGTGCAGTGATCAACGTGTGACTTATAATGTCCGATTCCCTGTTAATATACAGCAGCCTTGTTGCGTTGATGTTGCGCACCACCATGCTGAATCTTTGTTAGTGGCCTTCTATTCATCCTGCTTGGCTCGTGTTCAGCTGCTCTGCTGGCTGCGCTGTGTGGGCTGCCCACATTCATGTCCGGAGCTAAAATCCGAGGCAACTGAGCTGGAGCAGACCGGCACGAGTTTTCCCTCTTTCCTCACGTGCGAGGATCGCTTCATTACGCTGATAACGTAAGTGAGTTTGTTTTGGGGGTGAAGCTGTGGTTGGGAAGGTCCGGGAATGGCGACTGCCAACCTACAGCAACTATCCAAATCATCCATCATTTGGTGCCTGGGGTACCAACACTCCCTCGCACAGCACCTCAGGCACTCAGCGCTTCCCTTGAAAGGTCTCCCGGCCCAGACCGAGTTCTTCGTCGTCACTACAGACACCACGGCCATCACGCTCCACACAAGGCCGCCAATCTGAGCGCCCAGATGAACACAAGCAATTCATACGGTGGATTTCGCTGCTGAGTACCACATGCGACCGACACTTGGTTTGTCGCCCTCAGCTCCAAGCTCGAAACACTCTCGAGGAATCGCTGACTGAAAATAGACAGGAAAGGTCCCACAACTCCATACCCCCCTGTTCCGACCGAGATATTCCTCTCCTTGCGAAAGAATCGGAGTCTGTCAACCCCCTCGAAACCGACCGACTGGCGTCCTCACCAACGACAACCGCATCCATTAACATGGACCTTTCCGGCCCTCCCAGGTGCCTACATCATCTGACAGATCTACCACATCGAACATCGCTACCCCGAGGGGACGTCTGTCATGGCGTGTGCGCTCCGCGTAGCGATACCGAACAGTGTCATGTTCCAAAGTCGGGTCAGACCCCACCGCTGTATCTCTTGCGACGAGTTCGGCCACCCACACACCGAGGCCAATTCGACCTCTCGTCTGGTGTGTTCCCACACGCAGCTGGTCTACCAAGTAGACCTATCACTGGGGCCGAATTGCCACCGCGTGTGCGGCCAAGTCTCGCCGAGTTTGCTAGCACTTCTGCTCTTGAAGACGACACACGGGTCGTCTTCGTGGGCACCCACTTCTCTCGCTGCGTTCGGAAACTTGATGGAGAAGGGTAGCAAGGTCCAAGATTCTCCTTGACTGCTCATTCACTCGCCTAGGCTTCAAGAATGACGTGGAACTCTCCCTCAATTACGTTGTCGCTAAGTTTCGACCTGACGTCCGGCTCCATGCGCTAGCAATCTCGCATTTTGCATCGCCCGCAGTGCTGTCCGTCCTAAATCCCATCGCCAGACTCGGCAATTCTACCCTACTCAAGGCAAACGGTCGTCCCGGTCAAAGAAGCTCGCGCCCTGATTGCCGCAACCACCCCGTGAGTAGCACGCACCATCGTCGGCACCAGGTTGCTCACTCCACCCGCTCCCCAACTGTCGTGTACAACCCTCCGTTTTCTTTCGAACACCCTCTTGGCAGCTAGTCATGTCCCTCTCGCATCTAATTGCGCTTGTCCGATACCAGTGACCGAAATAGGGCCTACTCAAGTGCCAATCAGGGGGCATAGCTACACAGTTCCGATGCATCGGCGAAGAATTTCAACTCTCGAGCAGACTCTTGGTTCTTCGCTTGCTTTGTGTCTCAAGTCAATACTGGCGCCCATGACAACAGCAGTAGGCGATTGCTGTAGGACCATGAAAAGGTTCAACACTTACAAACAGGGGTATGTCGTCCTTTAGGAGCCAGCTGGCGTTGCATTTCGAACTATTCTGGTTTCTCTCGTCACGCAGGCTCCTAGACCTTTATTCCCTAACGCTATCCCGCCCTATCTGAACCATATCGCCACAGGCGTGCTTATCTATTGACTGGCCCGCTGCATCAATCTGCTCGCTGGCAGTAATAGCGGAGATCTTCAATCTCCCCCTTCATACCCAGCTTGACCGCCAGTCCAAATCGAGGACAGACCGCGGTGCATCTCGGATAAACGCGACGGCCAGCAAGTGCTATCTGCCTCGCACGTCTTAATATACATCCACAGAGCGGCAAGTTGTTTGTCACCCAAGTGTGTTAGTTGACCAAGCCGCCCGGGCACCTCCACATGAGACCTTCTTTCCGGAAAACGATGCCTTGAGCAAGCCTAAGGGGTAGTATCCAGACCACCGCTGGAATACGGTACCTGCCCATGATGCACCTCAATGGACGATCTCCACTCAGGTGGACGGCCCAGTGAGGCTTTTCGGCGAGCAAGGTCGTCCGCCAAGTGGCACGAAAAAGACACTGATCATGTGAAGTCATAGCAATGACTATTGGCAACATGCACGGCTGTCTTCTCTGTGCGGCCTTTTTTTCCCCTTGTCGCAATTGGTAAGATCGTTCGGGTTGGTATGACTTCAGTGACGGCGATTGCTACAGGCACCACACAGGGACCCGCTAGAGTAAACAGCAAGATCTTCCAGGTATGTGGTACGATGACTTTGTTTCGTGCATCTAAGCTGGGACAAGACCCAGGCCTTGATGCGACAAAGGGAGACGTTGTCTCTCACGGTTACAGCAGGGACGCTTCGGCCCGTGGGCCGTGGTCTTCTCACTTTCGGGAAGCTTGCCTGGCTTTGAAGGGGGACCCCTGGCTCTGAGATGCAGTCATGCTGGGGCAATAGTCTGCAGTGAGTATCCGGAGAGGCTGTGGTGTGAAGATGCGACTTTGCTGAGCATGTGAATAAGAAGGTGGAGGTGCACAAAGTTGAGCAGGCGTGCATGGACAGGTGCAAGTGCTCGTGGGCAGATGAAGGGGTACATGTGCAGGTTGAGAACTGCCACCGTGATGGCACCTACCTATCTGGGTACGGAACACCGAGGTAGATCCAACACATGCTGCTCGTGATGCCCAACGTGCTCCAGTCTTACGGGGCAGGAATGGCAGTGTGGTGTGGGGACATTCCCCCAGGAGCACTGAAGTCGCTGCCACTTGTGGAGTCGCTGCTATTAGTGGGGTCGCACGAGCCCCATAAATGGGATGCAAAGGTTCGCAACAATTGGCTGGGTCGACTGCAGCCTAAGGTAGCTCCTGTCATCGAGCTGTCCAGGTAGTCGCAAAGGCGCTATTTCCTTCCAGGTTCCCATTAGCTCAGTAAGGTACTAACTGCTAATTCCAGCGCTGAAGTCGGCAGTTGGCGACGAGCTCCTGCCTACACCTACCTAGGATTTTCAGGAGTTGAGTTCGATGTCTTGGGCTTCCGAGGGCCACCCATGCCAATCCCCACCAGAGTTTGGCGTCACATTGATCAGATTGCCCGAGGCGCCCGCTTTTTCAGCCCTACGTGCCGAACCAAGTGGATGATGCATTTAATCAGAAGTGGGCGGTGACATGCCAGAGGACCGCATATTTCATTTGAGTGCAGTACTTCTTGTGCAGTGCGGTGGTTGTTTCCGCGTAAAATCAGCCCCTGCCAGCTGAGGTGCTGAGGCGCGCCTGCCGAAAACCGCTGCACCCAAGCAATAAAAGCAACAACCCGAAGACCTCACCTCCCGGCAGTGTGATTAGTCATAATCCTCCAGCAAAGACACTGTATTCTGTTTGCTGCCCGCCCGGCATTTGCCAGTCCAATTCCACCATCTGCTATCGGCAGTCCTCCTCTTTCAAAACTCTCCCATCAGCAAAGCTCCAACTCTTCGTTCAATCATCCGGTCTTAATTGTCCTTGCAGGCCTTAACTTCCCAGCCCACATCATCGCGACGTAAGACTTCGCCATGTCTAACCCGACCGACGACCTCTCGCAGGCCGGCAGAACCGACAACAATCCTCGCGCAGTCGTCCCCGCAACCACCAACCAACGAGCCCGCTCTTCCTCCAACAGGCTTTTCGGCAGTACCGCAACCACGACGAGCGACTAGAAGTCGATCGATTCGCCTTACACGAGTGCCATCCGTCAGGCCCTCTTCCCGGCTAACAAGCGTCCCATTACCCAATTCCGGTGAGCGCTCCACGTTTTGCGTTTCCCAATCCGATGTCGGCGAGTTTCGCACGATTGAGTCGACGCAGATTGCTAACCCCCTGTGTTTCCTCCTCCTAGGCTTCCCAACACTTCGGCCGCCCGCCCGCCTGGCTTTTCAACCTGGCGCGAGCCTCAAGCTGACGAGACCGTTGGCGGAAACGGAAACAACCGTGCCCAGGCCCCAGGCGATGACATGACCCACAGCAAGGATCAACGTGCAGACGAGGGCGGCAAGGACAAGGACTCAGGCTCGATTTCCCAGAGAAAGTCATTCGAGACGCCGGCAAAGCTCAAGATGGTCATCCGATGAACGGCTTGTTGGTGATCGAAGTAGTTGGGCCCCGGGAGAAGCGCATATTATTCCGGAGGGATACATGGTGAAGCATGGCTGGCGATGGTGCACAAGTCGCAGACATAGCTGGAGAGCATGAAATAGATCAAACTTCGCAAATGTTGTGCAAGCTACATCGATCCGCGTGAGGAGTTTGTAGTTCTCTCGCATGTTTCCTGGTGTTCTTGTCTAGTGCCCCTTCTAGGTGTGACCGCCATCTCGGCCAGCCATTGGACCCCGGAACGGCTTGATGACCTTGATCCGCTCGAGATCGCGCAAATTGCCGATTGCAAGACCAAAACGACGAATGTGTCGTTGCGTCGGCTGGAGCTTGCTCCGACACAGTGATCCAGGTTGGAAAGCCCGCGAAGGGACGCCCGCTAGATTTGGGACGCTTCAAAGGCTTCAAGAAACATCTGCTCTTTTGTCTCGGATACCTAACTAGGCGGAAGCGGGATTTTCCCCCATGCTGTGATTTTTCCCCAATAAGAACAAATCCAGACGATCGAGATCCCGTTCGATTTTATCATCCAGCTGCCAGCAGCAGTCGCATCTCTTCATTAGAATTGCCTACCAGCTGATCACAGCGTCCCACGAGACTTCGACGTCCCTACATCCACGTCCACCGGTTAAACACCTCTAGTTCTCCAACGCGACTCGTCGATCGCATCACAACACATCCACCAAGCCCATCAGAGCTAAACACTCAACGATCAGACGCATTATTGGTATTTATACCTACGCGCGTCTAGCGCCGAGGCCGACACAAGAGGCCCTGCGCGCAAATTGTCAACAGAGCTTGCACCCCCACAGCGGCGCATCCAAGTCCTACCCTATGAAGCCCCGAACGAAGCTCCCTGTCCTTGAGAGCTCCCGAAACCTTCCTCCCGGAAATACCCTTTTAGGCGTCGTGACGGCCGAAACGACTATGATACCAAAGCACGGGCCGACACATTGCTCGATGGCGGATCGACGTGAAGCACCGTTAAGAGCCCGCGCGCACGCCCTCGCGGAAAGAGAGCTGTCAGCGTGATGCGTATCTGTGCAAAGCTTTTCATGCCACACGCTCTGCTTTGCGGATGACATCTACATGTCTATTGATCATTAAAAAGATTTTACCCGTTTTTGAAGACGGTGAGTTCCATGAATTGGCCTGGCAAAGTCGATGCAGCTGCCACCCCCTCGGAGGGCGCACTCTCTATAGTTCCTGTGATATTTCAATCTTCTATGAATGGAAGATTCGGGGCGACTGATAGCTGCAGATGTATGGGGCGCAGAGGATCTCAAGGCGACGCCTTAGGGGTTGAGCGACGAGATGTGCAATTAATGCACCACCCAACGTGCCTGTGGAGTAACAGGCCTTCATCAAATGCCTGCTCCCAGGAGACGGTAAATTGAAAGAGCCTTTTGGATTGATATGGGCAGTGCGCCAGATGTCTTATTTGGGAAGAGCCAAGGATCTCTATCTCAGCGGTTGCGGACCCCTGGCTGTCTTAGTTGACGGCAAAGCCTATTGCATAGTGACGTTTTCCTCACCTCGAAGACGTGTCCCATCTTGATAAAATGCTGATGTGATTGCTGTTGATTCTTGTATTGGCCGTCATTCCGTCATAGGCAGCCGAAGTTTGACAAAGGACCAATCATATATGGTCGACCCAGGCTTGGGATCGTGGTCTACATAGATCGCGGTTTGCTGGTTACACGTTTTCACGGTCAACAAAGAGCATGACCTGCTGCCTCAGCCTCATCGATTTCCCCGAAGATTTGCTTTCCATCCATTCTTGTCTGCTCTGTCGATCCAATCAGGTGCTTGATTGCTTGGAGGGACCCTACACCCCTGTGCGGGGCTCTCAGCTGTATCTGACCTTAGTAACCCTGTCTTTGACGTACTATTCCATTGCCATGTGATGTAACTGCTTCTGCTGGACGGACAACTGATCCAAATGTCGATTGGAATGTTGTTTGACCGAACTGATCACAGGGATCGATTACGAGACCTGCAAAAAGAGAGACGGGGTCCACAGATGGCGCTCAAGTTGGACATGGCAGTGACTTGTCCCATGGAATCTATACTGGAGCCCTGAAAGACGTTGCTCTCGTCAGGGAATTTCATTGAAAGCGCGCATCCATTGGAATAATCGCAAGAAAAGGGTCCCAAATCGCATTTAGGAACTCCAGCCTAAGGCAAGTCACAACCGACCGCCATAGAATGAGATTTCTCGACTAATAGATTCATAGACCGCAACTATGGTGAGTTTGAGCAGGCCAGCATATCTGAAGCCTCGTTATAACCCATGAATAAGTTAGGCAAGCAGAAAGTGCCAGTAGACGCCTTCCACTATTGTCTTAACTTACATGCTCTGTAGTTTGGATGAAGGAGACGACGGCAACGCCTGAACATGACTAATTCCGCGTAAATCTCTAGATTACATGTAATTTCTTCACGGGAGTGCTAATGAAAAAGCAGTGATAGTCATGTTCAAAGGTATGGGTCGAGACAAAAACAGATTCGAAAAATTTGAAAACATGAAGAGCTTTCAGTCGAATATTTAGGGCGTTTGGAGTCGTGAGACTTGAAAGAATGAGCACGACGCCTGCAGGATTTTAATACGTTCTGGCTCCAAGTCTCTGGAACCTTGGAGGTAATTTTAACTCGAAGCCTTCAGAAGAAAGCCTTGGAAGTGCCACTAAACGCATACGATCCAAATTACTGCATAAGTTGTGCGGAAGGAGGCCTCCACACGGCAATCTTCGCAAACACGGCTTTGCGACGTTGCAGTTGCCCTATTTCGCTCGAGTGAATTCGAAGGAACTTACACCCCGGTCGCAATATCTCCGAAAAGGGTCATAAGAAGCTTTGCGTGACCGTAACTGAGCAAAAGAAAGACCTCAATCAAGACGAGACTGTGCGAAAAGAAGGACTACCTAAGTAAGGATGAGTATTGTACTTCTGAGCGGCATGATTTGATTGCTATGAGGGTTGTGAGTTGAGCTGGCTGACATTAAAAGTGGGTGAGTCGTAAGTTTTCATAGTTGTGTTCTCTATGTTGTCCGGCTCCGGAAACCCTGGGTGAAGCTCTCACAAACTGAAGCCGCATCAGTATATTTCAACAGCGGGTCGCAAGTCTGTGGATTTGATCTGGCAAATCCACCCCAGTCGTGCGCTATTTTAGCAGCTGAATGCTGTAGCATGAAGCAACAACCAAACCAGGTACATATCATGACCGATTGCATGAACGTAGAACACTGTATGAAGCAATCAGCGGGTTAAACTTCCGCATTTGACTTCTGTCTCCTGAAGAATGAAATCCTACCTAACTAGCTTGAGAATTTGATCGCCGGGTCAATAATACTGCGACAAAATATGAAGAATTGTGTGGAAGCAGATGAAACGAACCAGTAGAGTCGTCATTAGAAGATGTTCCGAGAGATCGATGAAGCCTGTGCGTTTTATACGAATACAGTTTTGATCGCCTCCAGAAGACCGAATGACCATTGTGAACAATGGAGTATGGGTCGTAGCCAGATGACGCGTGAACGAAGTGAAACCATTCAGCGAACGAATGAGCCTAAACTAGACGACATGAATTCAAGAGGATTTGGGTATTTGAAGTGACGGGATGCCCGTGCCACTGAAAGCCCGTTCGGCGAAACGCCGAAACTCTGGCTGCAGTAGGACATATCACGAACCCACGACTTACACACTTTTGCCATGAGTATGACCAATCTGAGCCTGCCTTGTGAATTTGCTGTCACGACTGAGGGACTTGAAGAAGACAGTGTTGAATTGAGTGTACACTTTGCGCTGTACGGAGCTCCAGGCGTCTTCGCATAGGATAGCGGGATTTCCATCGTAGCACCAGCTTCTAGAAGTCAATTGGCTCTTCTGCCCTTTCTGAGTCGGTGAGAAGTTTTTAATCAGCAAGCTAATTTAATTAATTATTATGTGGTGGGTTATCTGATTGTAAATGCGCTGGAAACCAATACATTGCGCAAGAAAGACTCCAACCTTCACTCACTAAGCCTGTCGCGCATGTAGCGCCACTATGCTTGCACGAGTGCCTGATTAGCCAGATTAACAGGGTTAACTGAGGTGTTATGACGTTGTCTCCATATCACTGCCCACCTCTCCTGTCGATTCCCGTTGTTTCAGACCCTTCCAAAGAAATGCTTCGTCCGCAATGCTCTGTCCGCTGGTCAGCGCTATAGCCGTGTGTGCCTGGTCAGTGTGGTTGATGTAATGACCGTTAGCGAGGCGGGAGCGGCGACGTTAGCCGTAAGGGAACATATGAATCATCTCCTTAAAGTTGAACAGGCACGATGACCATCCATCATGACAACAGGTCAACGAGTCTGCGCAGACCAGCTGTGAAGGCATGTTTCCATTCCCAATCGAGGAAACTGGGTATGAGGTTGACTTGGCAGCAAGCTTGACGGAAAATTCGGTGCTCTCCCACTGAAGCGGGTGGTGGGATGGTGCATGTTCTCTTACAAGCGAAAATGACAGTGGTTTGAAATTACACCGAGCACGCACCCGGGGAGACGTCACGATCGGCGCCATGTTAAATTGGATGGTTGCTGTTGATGCCATGTCTGCATGTTCAGGTTGATGGTGTCTGCCCAAGCCAGCGAGGCCAAAGCAGCGATGCTCTCACCCTGGTTGCACGTTGGACGAAATCACAAGGTTGACGGAGCTTGCTCGTGTTATGCTGGTATCTGAGCTTGTCAACTGCTTCGCTCAGCTACACGAATTGAGCTCGTCAAAAGGTCTAATCTCCCACAACGATTAAGAGTCCAGGTAGCTTGATTGTTCTATTGCGAATATCAGCGCAGGCATGAATTGAGAGATGTTCAACACCAGCAAAAGAAACCCAACAGGTCTAGCCCTATAATAACATGTGTTTGACTCTGCTGGAATTGTCTTAGAGATGTGTAGCAGCAACTTTGTAGAAGTCATGGTGATGTAGGAAGCAAAGAGATTCAGAGTACACGCCCCCTGGGTCTGAAAATGAGGATGGCATGCTGGCCCTACCGGGTGAAAATGACGGTGCATCTATGGCACACGGGTGCAGTGTTTCATCTGGTCTTCGCTGCACAAGAATAAGCATGTCGTCTGGGCTCTGCAGTCTACTGTCGGTGAATTATGTATTGCGAGAATCGAAACTCGCCCAGGGAAACTTGCACGACAAGGAACATCTCGTGCGGGCTCTGCTAAATGAGACTCGACCGCCGCTACTGGCGTAGATGTGTATTTCAGCCAAGCGCCCAACTCTCGCCGCTCATTCCCACATTTCCCCGACATCAGGCATTCATATTCTTTTCGAATTGGCAGTTGCAGTAGCAAACAAGGCTTGCATCGCTGCTTGCATCTACCCAGGACTTTCCAGCTGTCGCCTCACTTGGAGACATTGAGACTGCTGCTGGCTGTCAACCCCATCGTGCTCGCCGTAGGAAAAGGGGATGGGGTGCATCCCTGACAGTACGTACCTATTTTGGCGTTGGCCCCTGGTAGCAGTTGGGATTTGGGACGCGTGGTGGGGGTCCCCTATGCTTGGCAGAGGGGTCGTCTTCCCGCGAGCTCGAGTCTTCGGTTCGAGACGATGCAGAAGCGGGAGGATAGCAGTTGGGATTAGGGACACGCGGCGCGGGTCCTCTTTCGAAGGACGAGTTGGAGGATGGCGCGTAGTCGACATCGCGATCGGCGATCGTCACCTTGTAATGAACGAACGTGCCACTGTCTGTAGGACCACCCCGGGCCGTACGATAGAGTATCTGGGATGGCTCAGGAGTTTTCCGCGGTAACGGTTGCCACGCAAGCGGGTATCCAGGCGGCCCGGATGGCTCAGCTGGCGGGTGGATTGGCTCGGGCGGCACCCATTGTGAAATGAGTGTCCGCCCGGGGCCGGGGACAGGGGCGTATTCTCCTGGCCCCACGGCCGACGAACCAGTCGGCGCGTGCGTAGAGTCGCTCAACATGATGATGGTGACGGCGGATTGGAAAGTAAAGTATGGCGATCAGAGAGGCGAGGATACTCAAAAGGAGATAGAAAGGGAGAAAGAGTGTGTGCGAGGAGAAAAAGATACAGAAAGGGGGAGAAGGCAGGGGACACGTAGACTTCCCAAATGTTTTCCCAATCAACCGCTTAACCGCCCAACACAAGCAAACAATGTGGCCCAAAACGGAAGCAAACATGTACAGCAAACAAACATGAAGCTCCACACCCATCCATGTAGCACGAAAAACGATGCAGGCCCTCGAATGAGGCCTCACTAGTGCTGATAACCACTGTCGGTCAAAATGAAATCGGTCAAAGCGCCGCCAATATCGTACCCGCTCTGGAAACAGCGCGGCGGGCTCAGATGCAACAAATGCCGAGTTGGAGACGGACCAACACAATGCCGATGTCTGCATCAGTAATGGGAGACAGCGGCGATGGGGAACGAATACCTCAGTGAGATGCAAGTCACAGAGCATCAAGCAAAGGGTGTTGTGCCAAGGTATCAGTCCGTCCGGCATTTATTGACCGCAAATTCCAGACTGCCCTCTGAAGCCCTGCAACAGGCATTGCCATCGGATTGCACATAGCGCCTTTGCGAGCGGGCATTATGGGCGGGCTTCTAGGACAGCTGTGATATCAACGCGATTTCTTAGATTTGTGCGAGTTTTTGCAAGGAGTTGAGGACCCGTCGCGCCGTGAGCAAGGCGGATATGGCCGGAGACAGTGAGGTGGGGCCGACCGCCGACGGAGCCGCCAAGAAGCGGGATCCACTATTCTCGGCGTTTAACAGCAATCCGGTATAAACCATTCAGAGCAGCGAAGTATTTGGACAGAATCTTAATATTGCTAGATGCACGATATTTAGAGATGTCAGCGAGCGATCGCAAAATGGTCGGCCTGATCCAGACTTATGGAATCAAAGTTAGTCTTATTGTTCGGTTTTCCTTCCAAAGCGGTGAGGATTAACGTCTTGAAGGGCGCGGCACGTGAGTTGAACACGCAGATAGATGGCGCTGATGATCACGAAGTACGCATTGATGTATATCCGTGAAATTCCAGTACAAACCAGACCGTTAGCATCTTCGAAATCATACACGAACCCCAAGACCACGGCAGGTTGATATACATCAGCGTTCCAGCATAAATGGACCGAGATGGAATGCATGGCTCGCTCAAACCCAGGAAGAAACGGTTTAATTCACTGCTAGGAAGCCACATATCAGTCATTCTTTACCCACACGCGGCTGGGAGCTCGTGCGTGAACTCGTATCAGCATATGCTGTGTTGCCGTAAGAAGCCGTGGATTTGCAAGTGTCTAAAGGGGCGAGAAGACAAGGGAAATGTTACACGTTGTGAGTCGAACAAGGGGTCAGCGATGTTTCATGCCGGATCATAGTCAATAATGAGGTTGCGACGTAGCTACTCCAACTCAACGCACGGCGCATGACCCCCGTCATTAGCGACGCATTCCAGGTGGTTAAGATGGCGACAGTAGAACTTGGCGCTCTCTGTCACCTTCGCGCCACTTCCATCTATATCACTTACTTCGCCACGCTTGCCGACCTCCAGAAGAGACAGCCATCTATGCGAACGTGACCATACTCAATATGGGTTTCCAGCGGCGTGTTTGTCGACCATCTTCGCATGCGTGCCTCTGGAATCGTTGAAGCTTCCAGGGTTCTTGTCTCAGATGCTGGCCTTCGATATTTGTTTCCATAAATCCATTGTTACCAACCCCAAGCGGCTCGTCTCTTTACATTCGACGCACCCATCTCCACGATGCAGTGTGCCCACCCCCTCGCCCTTTTCTAGCACTCACCGCCGCTCTGCCTTCGTAATGTTCCTGAAATCTTCGACGAGAATCTTCCATATTGACTGGAAGTCACCATTCATCCAGAAGATGCCGGTTGCGTATATGGATGGCGATTCTATTGATGTATTGAGCTTATGCCAGACTACTTCAAAGCTCCGCGTTGCATCAGCAAATGATCCGCTTTGACCGAACGGGAAGCCGAATCTGCCACTGAGTATAATCAAGGGACTGAGATGGCTGCCTTGATGACTTCAATCTTGTGCCTACTGTTCCCTTCCATCGACATAGTAAGCTTAGAATCAGTCAGACATCGACTGTTTATCGGCTGGGAATCATGTGTGAAGGTCAAAGTGAGGTTTCAGGCTGCATATGCATAATTCTAATTGAAAGTCTCAGTCGGCAACGTTCCTGGATGCTCAGAAAAAGTTTCAAGGGGGAAGAGAAAAGCGAGATCCATGTCGGGAATGGGCATAGCGAGAAGAGCAGTCCCAGCGGCGCCGTGCAGCGATACTCCTAGTGAAGTTGCCCAAGTTTCGTGTTTCGGCTGTTTGAAGGTCTGATGTGATGAAGGGAGGAGAGGAGCCTGCTAGTGTTTGCATGGAGTGGCGTTCCATTATTGTGGATTATGGTGCAGTAATGGTGGAAGTGACGAGGTGGAAGCTGGTTGGGTTGAAAGACTCCGCCTGGGTACCGTGGGCGGTGGGTTTGCCGTCCACTAAATACAAAATCTGGCATACACAGGAATAAATATTCCAGTCTCGCCGAGATGGACTGTCGATTCGAAGGATCAACATTATATTCAACGTGTAGGGGACTCGGCATTGAAGTGGCTTTTGACGCTAAAGACCGACAGGCCGTCGGAGGAGCACACCGGTCTAGACAGAACCTATTGTGAACTTCAGTACCCATCGTCATGGGTTCAATCATAACCACCCACAGGTGAAGTCCAGGTCGAGATTTGGATGTGGAAGGGCTGCCTCGCCTAAATCGTCGCCGCTGTGCGTGCCCCCGTCAACCAGCGATACTCTCAACCAAATCCGATCTAAGCTTCTCCGATCGAAGTCGAGCATAGGAATCAAATTTGCTTGCCGGGTTCAGATATGGTGCTCAAATGGTATGTGAATTATTTCGATGTCTAAGAAGCTGATTTTATGGGGTTATTCGCCTGTTAGAAGTCTGAAGGGGTTGTAATCTGTTACCAATTCGACAAAGAAAGACAAAGAGACTGTCGCGCTCTTGCGAGGAATGTGACGGCCGGGAGGGACATGTTGAAGCAGAAGAGGGAATGGGAATCGGCTGAATAGCTGACATGCCATCCACATCATCCTCGCACGCGTGAAATGGAGGCAACTGTGAAAATACCCATCTGTTTCAGCCAGCAGTCTCCGTGAAAGGGGTGATAATTCACAGGGTTATCAATCAAGCGATGATCAGTGGGAGTGGCTCTGTACGGGGTTCCGTTCGGCCTCCAGCCAGGCAAACAGTTTCTATCTGAAATACCCCGTATAAAATGATGAGATTGACCAGCAGCCATTCCGAGTGATTGATTTTAGGCAGGCAATCAGTGCATTCATGGGCTGTCTGCAGGTCCACGTGACCCGAAAGTAGGATGTCTGATAGACAACCTCGGCAGCGTCATTACCAACGCAACCGAGACACCGACACTCATCGCGAAGTGCGCGGGAAGACGACAAGTGCCCATCTCTCTTCAGATTTGCAAGCTATTCTGCCACTTTTATTGCTCAAGAATCTTGCACGTGCGCGCACACACATCGCGTGATGGCTCATCAAGATCAACACGGAGATTTTGCCTCCAGATCTCGACGCCCCAATTGACGCATGCATGAATACCACGCAAGAGATGGAGGGGCTGCTGGAAGAGCGCGCGGAGGCGACCGGGGACAAATGCATGCTCGGCTACTGCAGAATCCCTTCCGTCATGGCCGTATCTGGCTTGAGACAGACGAGGGTGAATCTATTGAAGGCTTTCCCCAGAGGTTGGATCGCGATAGCCAAACTCGCCCTCGTCATGGTGTTTGCTCCGCAGCTCTGTCCCGGTTTTGTGGCTCATCTCATCGAATTCTACTTCCCAATGCTTGCTCATGTTCTCCTGGTTTGATGTTTGAGTCCCAAGAACAGGGAACGACGAAAGGAACACTTCAACCCAGGTTAACAAGCGAAAAGACTGGCACAAGCACCCGATCCAGGTGGGTTGTCAGGTATTTTGCGTTCCCGTCCTGTCGCATCAGGCCCAAAATCTACGGGATGGTGTACAGGTCCAGCTTCCAAACCCAACACAAGGTTGCCTCGTTTCACATTCGCCCATCTCCTTCCTCATTTCTCCAATTTGCGTGCAGCCCCGCAGGAACGGAACAGGGTGAAAAGCACCGGCGGGTAGTCTAGTACTGATTGTATGGAGGGAAATTTGGTTCTGTGGATTGAGGTCGTTGGAGGCCGATGTAGGCCGAGGGGAGGCCTCGGTAGCTTGGACGTGCCGACTGGTCGAGAAGGATCTCGGGAGCGCCGGCCGTATTGACTCGGTGATTTGACTCATCTTCGGCGTTGCTGAGAGAGATTTAGACCTGCATGACACAACACTGCTAAGTCAAGGTGTGGAAAAAGACGCCACAACTCGGTGGCAGCTTCAAGGTCTCCAGTAGCAAGCCTGCAAATTGCAGGACCAACATTGTGCACCTATTACCGGCTATACACACCAGAGAACAAAGCCGAGAAATGTAATCATGGCGGCAGAAGCATACACATCGCGAAGGCATATGGCGTGGATGCGGTCGAGGCGGAGGTTGCATAGAGCAAGGACCAGTCTGCTGCAGAAGGAGGGAAGTCGGCAGATGCGCAGCCGCGCATGAAGGTAAAGCGCCGTGCGACGATGTCGTATACATGCAGAGCCATTCGCGAGAATGCTTTCTCGAGACCTTGTGGACTTGATCGTGAGGATTTTGCATCAGTTTGCATCAGTGGTACGATTCATGCAGACGGCACAGTGGTTGCCCGCTGTGGTCTGTGACACGTGGTTCCCATCTCGTGTGATCTGTTGATGTGTCCTGGAAAGGAATCCTTGTCTTGCCCAGGGATTAGCACGATAACAGAGAATTGGCGGGGGTGGCTAAGTCACCCCGCGCTCTGTGGCTGTGAGGCATTGCCTCACTCCCCCAGGCCAGGCCTAACACATGTGGACAGACCCGGCAGGACGGCGAAGGTTTCCGAAACCCGCTCGTTTTGTCGCAAGCGCCACTGCTGGAGACTTGAATCATAGTGCCCTGCTTAGTTTGTGTCGCTTAACACAAGCAAATCTATGAGACCACCAGCTGTCGCTGGTCATCGTCTATTTCTCCCCTCTAGACCGACTGTATGCCGCCTTATTCCGTCGCATCTTTGCGCGAAGGCCAAGTACGCAGTATTACAAATCACTTACATTCCTTGCCTCTTCATCTTTCACTAAGCCCCGCTTCAAGGTTGGCGCACGGAACCGGCATGTCCGGAGGAGCCCTGCCTCAAGATCGCGAATTCCAAACCCCTTAATCCCCGACGGCAATAATCCCAATTCATGCACACCCGTGAAGCATGGGAACTTTCTACTGCGTCGAAAAGCGCTGACTAACAAGCAGAACACCGCTCAAAAATGGAGTAAGACGCAAGATGAACTGGCCGCGCTTCATTGGAAATCCACAGCGTTATCGGGGCAAGACGGTACCGAGACGCTGAATTCTCGCCTTGGCCTTATCTGGTATTAAATAGAGTCGAGGTTCAAGTATCTTCATAAATCACTTTGAATTGACAACTTCTGGACTACCAGCACGATGCATGATTGCCTGCAGCTGACCTCACCGAGCTAAGTGGAATTTGATTACCTCGAAACGCATATTGCTTCCGGTGTTGGTGGGAAGAATGTGAGATAAACGGCAGATCTCGTTCTGTATGAATTATGATTATATCAAGCAGATAAATGACGCTTAAGGATAGTATAGAGGCGCCTTGTTCCACGAATGTAATACCTTTTGCGCCTCTACATGTCTCCTTCTAAGATCCCAACGGTTGCTTCGACGTCCTTTCCCCCCTTCATTAGCTCCGATCTCTCGTTACGGTATTCCCTCCTAATGTATCCAACAAAACACCCTCGGAATGTTTGCAGAGTTTGAGTAATGACATGCCAAAATGGCCATCTCATGAAGCCTGCTGAAATGTTTGACCTACCTACCTTTGAAGCTCGTTCTCGACAGCTTGCCGTTCTTTGTTGCTATCCTCGGTGACTGCAATATGGTGTAAGACCGATTATTCATTCAGAAAAATGCGAAAGATGCTTCAGAGCTGCAGTGGGCGGGCGTGACGATAACCCTCCAAAGACTGCAGGTCGGCAACACATGCTTGGGCTTCGATTTCCTTGCTCTGAGTTGCCTTCAGCTCCTTTCTCGTCGCCGAAAGTCTTCCCTTCACCTCCATAGGCCATTTCTATATGGCCATCGCGACGGTCAAATCTGCGTTCCATTGCCCCTTACTCAAGAATATTGGCTCCACGGAGGCGGTTGCTGCCTTTTGATATATAGATGTGGAGGAAAATGTTGCACCAAGCTCACCATATCCCACCTTCCATAGAACAAGGATTGTCACGCCCGGATGATTCACGGGAACCAGAAGAATCTCGCATATAGTTTTCATGGCCTTTGCAGGCATGCTGCCGGGCAAATTACTCTAGTGCACTCTCATCTGGAAAATGTCCATGCCTGTCCGCCAACACACGTGGACGTGCTGTGATATGGAGAAATGCCTGCCTGAGAAGCCGGAAAACACAACCAGACAACCACATCATGCTGAAAATCTCCGCTGAAGCCTTTCCCCTGAGCTAAGTCTGATGCTAACAAAGTTGATACTCCGTTGAGATTCGAGGCGGCTGGTTCTTCTCCTTGGTCATCTTAAGCGCGGAATGGTGGGAATGGTTGTTCATTTTTGATAGTTTCCCGAAACCGAAGTTCCAGAAAGAGTGTTCTCACCGCGGGCTTGGACGTTGTGACAAGGGTGATGAGCAAAGTATTGTGGGCATGCAACTAGGGCTCTTAGAAGGCTCGTATCTACAGAGGACAGGCTCGTAGTCCCGGGCGAAGTGCCGTCTTTATGGGAGGCAAATGGCTCAGTGTCATTGGTGAAAGAGTTGTCCGAACGGCGGCCAACCTCGATGTTGAGGCCCCGCGAGACTCAGGGCCGTGGGGGATGACTATTACGTCGGGGATGACATTGGGAAAGGTCGCAGTTTACAGGTCAGTGCCAGCCAGGGTAGATACCACGTCGACATCGGCATGGTTGAGCGTGGACATTCCATCCTCGGCCAAAGCTACATCTCTTGGGCTGCTGGTAATGTCAGCGTCGGCGGCTTGATCTCGTCGACACCCCTTCACGTGTGATGGGGCCTATTGTCTTTCATCAAGATATGAAGGGCGTACCGGAGGC
Organism: Colletotrichum sp. SAR11_239; assembly: GCA_025328985.1. Taxonomy (NCBI): domain Eukaryota; kingdom Fungi; phylum Ascomycota; class Sordariomycetes; order Glomerellales; family Glomerellaceae; genus Colletotrichum; species Colletotrichum sp. SAR11_239. The sequence continues at coordinate 58,784 of JAKMWZ010000014.1, forward strand.
GATTGTGGGACCGGTCATGATCTTCAACGTTCCCAGGATGTTCTACCCGATGTCTGGCGTGCGAATTTCGCAGCACAATGGCACCAGCGTCTTTCCAGTAGTTCTTGGGGACAACCTTCCGACACCTCGGTTTCGTTGTAAGGTTGCGACCCTTCTGAACCACAGCAAAATCCATCTGTTTCAGCAGGCTTTTGAAGGCAACATGCAAATTCGCAACTTCAGGCATACTCCGCACTACTCCCATGTATACGTGAGCACCTTCGCCGGCGGAGTACTCGCTTGTGGTTCTCTGCGTGTTGCAAAGCAGCGAAGGGTCGGTCGGGTTCGCAGTCTGATTTACTGTAGGGCAAAGAAGATCCCATGCCTGCAGGGCCAAGTCAGTATTGGAACTAGAAGAAATAAAGAGAGAGGGAGAGCGTACGTAGGCACTCTTGAAGGGTCTGAACAATGGTTTGCCGTTGGCGAGTCCTGGTCAGCTCTCTGCCCCTTTCGAGGCCTTGCGAGGAGCGCGAAGGAACTGCAAACTGGTGCTGAAGGAGAGTTGCGGATTGTTCGATAGCTCCTGGAGTTTACTGCGTAATTGGACCGATTGAAGACACCAAATGAGGGTTTGAGAAATTGCTGCCATGGAGGCTGTTCTGCCGGAAGGGCGCGGGAGGGATGCTGTCAGAACCATACCAAAGGTAGAGGGCGTCGAAGTCAGTGCGGGGTTGTAAGCCATTGCCTACGCTGTTACTTCCTGTGTGGCTCTTCCATTTCGACTAAGGCAGGAACAATTGGGCGAGCTTCAGGGCGGCAGGTGTGTGACGGCAGGTGTGTGACGGCAGGCGCGCGCAGAAGAGAAGGAGCGATGGCGCAGAGAGAAATTTGGGGCATTAGAACAGGTGGCGAGGCGTCGTGAGATTGCTGCGGTCCAGGCCAGCGAAGATCCGGTTGATATCTCTGGGCTGCGGAATATTGAGGCAGTTGAGTCCAGACGAGGACTTCAGGTCCCGCGGATGCGCGTGGAGCACGAAGAATCAGCACTCATGCGATATTGAGACGCCTCCGAACAAGGGAATCACGGATTACACGGTGCCCCGCCGGCTGCGACGCTGTCAATCACTGCAGCCACAGAGACACTCAATTGGACTGCGCTTAGTGAGCGGGTTCATACCCGCAGACAGCATACTCGTGTTTGCCGAGACCGACGTTAGGTTCGTTGCTGGAATGGAGCGCAGTGTTCTCATCTAATGACGTCGAAATCTCATTTTCAGAAATATCACCATCAAGGCCCCATTCGTCAAGGTCCTACTTGTCAATGTCCCAGTGTGAGTTGTCGATACCGTGACCGTCCAAGGTTTAGCAGCGACTCCACTGGCAGCGACTCCACTGGCAGCGACTCTAATGGCAACGACTCCGGTGGCAGCGACTCCACCCAGCCAAATCGGTGCAACACGTCCCCACGTCACTGGTCCCCTACCAACCCCACGCCAGCTACCAACTTCAACCTCATGTCTGCCGACCACGATAATTGCTGCCGCAGGCTCCGCACCCTATGCGCGATTATTGGCATCCAGAAATCAATAGCTGCCACGGTAATTCGGACTTTGGACCGGGACTTGAAATCACTTCGAATGGGCACATCGAATAACCAGAACATCAACGACCAGGTCGCCGGGGCGGTCAGCAGTGGAGAGCACACAGACACCTTGAGGACTGCCCTTTGATTACGGAAGTATCACACACCAAGGTCCGATTTAGGAGGCCCCTGCAGTGTCATTTGGAAAAAGACGCGGCACGCCACGCCAACCATCAAAAGTATTGGAAACAGATGGACGTATGGACCCTCGCATCGTCTTGGGCTGTTCTCCAGTTGATTTTGGTCCGATGTACGGCTGACCAGCGTCATTATCATGCACCAATCTTTCTTCCCTTCTAAGCTTTCTTCTTCGCAGTTTGCCGCCTGGAGGCGCACCTTGTTGACTGCCGTATGACTCTCACGGGGAAATATTCGAGGGCCAGGATGGCTCACAGAGATATCATGCACTAATACAGAGTATTTACCTTGCAAAGCTGGTGTTGTGTGTCCTGGATGGCGGACCACCTTATACCGAGGCACCCCCCGCCCAGGCTCCCTCTGTGCGTTGTCAGGATGGTGAGGACCGCAGGCCAGACTAGGCAACACTGCACACCACCTCCTGCTGATTTTCACCACCTACCGATAGGTATTCAGCAAAATTTCGTTCGTCGGTTGGTCATTGCGCAGGCCAACTGCCGATCCCACATCCTGCTGAAGTCATCTCCTGCCCACTTTTCACCACGTACCGGCAGCAAAGAGCGGGAATTCTCCCCCGACGCAAACGTATGCATGCACCCGACTTACCTAATGAGCTTCACAATGCGACAGACCTTGGCCGAATCTTCTCCCACTCTCCGCTTGCCTCCACTCCAGCCAACATGCGGTGTCCAAAGTGCGGGACGCTTGGTGATTTTCGTGGGTAGAGTGCGCAATGCGAATCCTGGAACCTCTGGGCTTCGTGGAGATGTGGACAGCAGCCTTGGCATCGTCATTCGTCTGAGCAGACTCGACGCGTACGTATCGAGCCACAGCAGTGCACCAAAAGTGGCGGCCCTTGTGTTCGATTCTGCCGTGCATCGCTTGCAGCTTTGCAGTTGTGTAACTAATGGTCTGGGGCGTGCATCTAGACAAATGAAACACCGACGGAATCGCTCAATTGAGGGCGGTTCACTGATTTCTTCCTCATTATGTTGTTGGGCACTTGATATCTGATGTGAAGTCTTCTTGGTGGGTTGGTGAAAGTTTCGTTTTCTCTGCAGATGAGGCGCGCCAGCGACTTGGCCGATTGATCCAGACCTTTCGATCCTAATTGTGGGGCTTGTGAATGCTGAGTGCTTCTGGGGGAATGCGGACGTGGCTACCTTATCCAGAAACAACGTCACTCTGCGCTCAATCCATTGCCGCAGACGCATCAGGCCTGAGTGCCTGCAGTTGTCCACCGACACGTGTTAATTGCATGTCAAACCTCGATTGCTGAAGTGATGGTAACAGAGCTGATTGCCTCGGACACAGGTAGCCGCCAGGAGAGTCTCCATTGATAGATGTGTGCCATGGGCACATGTGGTGGGGTATCCGACACGAACGCTGCAGAAAGGCAAATCAAGCCTTCTGCTACGACTGGCGCGTCGGTATCAACGGCATCGCGTCCAGCGGCGTGCAGACGAGGCAGATAAAAAATCACCCAAACGTTTCAGTGGCTTCTCTGCTGCAGCCGCGGCCATATAAAGTGGGCGGGTTCGCGCGGCGATTCGTCATCAGCACTACTACCAGCAACCAGGGTTTCCGCAAAATCTGGAATCCCACGGAAAGTTGGCGAGAGATGGGCTTGCAGTCATGTGCATTTGCGGCGCTTGCCAACTTGATCCCCGGAATGCTTCCAGACGTCGTCGCTAGAACCCTGGCGAGTCCCTACCATGGAGTGGAGTCAGTGTCGCTGCCATGTAGTGCAGTCGCTGCCATGTGGAGTCGCTGCCATGCAGTGCACCGGAGTCGCTGCTACATAGTGGGGTCGCTGCCATCCGTCGATGCCATCGGTGCCGTCGCTCAGGGTCTCTGCCGAGTGGAGTCGCTGCCGTTCTGAGCTTCTCTATTAGGAACGTATCTTTCAGCGAGGACCCGGGCATCCACATTTCCTACAATTCAATTCCCACCATAGCACTGAAGCAAATATCAGTGTTGCGTTTACAAGTAATTATCTATTCAGGGTTTGATTTGCGAGGGTTTCCAGCGGCATTGGTCGGGGACCCATCTCGGTAATCATCCCTGGCTTTCTTATCTATGTTTTGAGCCATCTCCGATGACGTCAAATGCTGTTCTTGAACTTTGACAGTATCTTTGAACTCGTCAATCGCAGCGCCTGGATTGAATAGGGATGCTGTCAGCTTTGTCCCCGGAGTGGCTGCAGTGGCAAGCGCACCAATTTAGACGGGGCATCGTGCGATGGGGAAGTCGTGCGCTGTCTGGAAAGCCACACCTCAGGTGTTCTGCCCATTCCAGAGGTTTGCGCAGACATCCACCTATGCTTCATCCCGCCTTGCCTTGTCGAGGGACGGCATTCATAGTATGAAGCTATTTTCTCGTCGCATTGAGTCACGCCACGACACTGCATGTCCATCCATCACTTCCATAGTCTACGCTCCAGCCTAGATTGTGTTAATCCTCCGTCGGGAATTGCATGGGGCCCGGGTCATTCGGGGGACGAACCACCAGCTGTTTCGCGCGCACTGCGACACCAGTTGTTACCACATCAGCAGCAGGCGCCGCAGATTTTCCGAGCAGGCACGGGCAGTAGCAGATTCCATCAAGGTGTTAGAGGATGGAAATGAGCAGGCGAGAGCCGGTAGAAGGTGATGATCTTGGCAGGTGGTGGTGACTTTGGCAGGTGGTGAAATCAGCAGGAGGTGGGAAAAGCGGCAGGATGTGACCCAGGTGGAGCTGAACTCGGCAGGAGGAGACCCACTACCACCACAAAGCAGCAAGCTTGACAAAGCAATTGAAAACCCTTGACACAGACAACAAGGTTATTGCTGTGGAGAAGCTCCAACGGCGGGTTGAAATTCTGGCGAACACATGTGTTCTGCGGGGAATGAATGATGCACGAGAAGGATGATTGGGGACTGTTGAACGTCGACGTTGAAATTAAGTTCGCCGCAGTGCGCCGTCGCATGTGTCTTGCAGGCCTCTGGGCAGGATTTCTGCCCTCCATGTATTAGGAAGGGGGCGCCCTGGGCAAGGTGAGCAAGGTGTGGCACGCAGGCAGGTGCAGCTCAGGGGTGCATGCCGGGGTTTAGCGTGGGTGAATTGAGCCCAAGTCAACCCAGACAGACGGAGCAACATCCATCTTCTAACTTTTCCACTTTTCAACACACCTGAATTCGCTGCCTACTTTGATTCCCCTCCCGTTTTGCGCCCCTCCAGTACGGGCCGCCACTCCGACATCATGCATGCCTTGCAGCTTGGTGCGTGTCAACACTGCCGCCTCCGCCAACTGCCATCGCCCCGCACTCGACTGATCCCGACTAGCAGTCTTCACCTCAGGTTGCCTCGAGCCCTTTCCCTGGACGCAAAGGCACGCTCTGTGGCCTAGTGGCTGGTACACACCCTTCAAAGCTCGATGAGGCAGGCACGAACAGTTTCTGGACACACTGAACTCCGAGTCTTGACGTCCCGCATCGCCCCTGACCACAACAGCGCCAAAACAACCGAATCGGATTCTAGCGTCCTCGTCGCCAAGCGTCACTTGATCCACGTGAGCCGTCCAAGGTGTGAGACGCTTCTTCCAAACAGCCACGCTGCATTCCTGCACCGAGTCGCTGTCTCCATCCCAAAGACACCATCAAACGGCGAAGTCTGTGTCTTGCGGCTCCCAGAATGTCTTTTCGACCAAATCATCTGCAGCTGCATCGGCTTTCCGTTGCGAGATGCCACCTCGTGGCTGACATTCCTCTGCCTCGCCAGTCAGGCTTTCCGTTACACGACTCTGCCGCTCGCGGATGTCTTCCTGTCCTGCGCCTCTTCTCAACCTTTTCCGGGTATCGTCGGTCTTACGTCGAACTTCTGCATCCCTACCTAAACCTACCGGCACCGTGAAATGTGGATGCGCGGCGGAGTATCTCTGGGTGCTGGTACGGCGAGTGCTATGCATCTGCAAGTCCTCTAGCCCTCGCCCTCGTCATCGCCCTCATCCACGGCTACGAGCCTGCCGCACACTGCCTCCTTATGCCAGGGGCACACTGGGTCGACGGAAATGACGACGACGATATCATCAACAAGAGAAGCAGCGGTCACAATGCAAAAAAATCCTAATTGGTAGCTTTGATGGTAGCGGGAGCGACGGAGCACACCGACGCCTCATTCTGTCGACACGCCAACTTACCAGTAGGCTCGGTATCATGATTGCTAGAGGCATGCGCGAGTTGCTTTGGCTCCGAAAATCAACGCATCTACACCCAGCTGCCTTGATTGATTTTTCTCTTTGCGGCCCCTTTCTCGAAACCACCTCATCACTGCTTATTCCTTGATCAACAGCAATTTCCGAACGTAGACGGTCGATCGAATGCGTATGCTACAGCGGCGGATCTAAGGCGCCCGGCGAATCTCGTGATGGACGATATGCAGGTTTTGAGGGACGTGGGAGGTCGCAGGCAGCATCGAAGACCCAGACTTCCAACATCGACCACGATGCTATTGGCTTTGGTCCACTGCACTTCGTCATCTACATCGACAACAACAATGATCCTGGTATACTGAGCAAGGCGGAATTGAGTGAAGGGAGCCCGAGAAGCAAGAGCTTCGTCCAAGCCGCTGGGAACCACTTGAGACCTATGACGCGCTGACGTCAACCCCCTTGCCAAGTTGCAACACCAAGACTTCGGTCAGGCGGAAGGACGCAGCACCCTCTTGCCGCTGGAGGATGCTTACGAACGGGGCAGACTACAGTACGTCTCGACATTCAGAAAGGAGATTGCGCAGAGCAGCTCATGCAGGCGGATGTTGAACGGCACGTAACGCCCCGTTTCGCTTTCGGAACGCGGGTTTTGCTTGTCCGAGTGTGCCTAATTGACTATGGGCGTGCTTCACTCTTGAGCTACGACACGGATCGCGGCGGTCGGCTCTCTGAGCGCGGAAAAGTACAACCTGAGCACATTAGGTTTTGCGGAGTCCTCTTCTCCCGGGCCGGACATTTCCTTTAAAGAAGGCCAATCAGGAAATGGGGGACAGACGATGAACGTCCCTGCTGACATGGACTGCGAGCCAGTCCATCATTGTTTCACAACTGCGTCTTCGGCCCCTCCGAAATTCATCCAAACTCTCAACCCCGCTCATCATTTGACGTTTGTTCTTTTATTTCATTCGTGCTATGCTATGCAAAAAGCTGGCGCTCCAACTCATCAGCAACATGCATCAAGGCGACTACAGAAACCAACAAGCAAGGTAAGAACACCCAGAACTATCGACGAGGTCGGGCGATATTCCATCCATTTTTCCATCCACCGTATCGCAAGCACATTTCCACTGCCAAATATCAGCCTAGCTGACAGAAAGCTAGAACATTATTTTGCGGGAACCGTAGCGACCATCCGTGACAGCACCACATCTGCTCTTTTACCTTCTCTCGGAGCCGAATGAGGCAGCGACCGGCTCCCCCGGAGCAGAGCCGACAAAACTGCTCTCCATTCTCTTCTCGTGTCCGAACATGTACGCAGCCGCAACAAATAGCCCGACGCAGTCGCCATTTGCCTAAATTTGAACCCTGGCCACTGCTGACGTTGAGTAAAATACCACCACAACCACCGCCGCCAACTACACAACTGACGACCGAAGCAGGTTCGAGAACTAAATCTTCTTCACCGACACCTCGGCTTCCTGACCGAAAGCCGTCCGTCGCCTGCGGCGCCTGCGGTCGTCGCGAGCACTGCACCTTCAAGCCTGCCGTTATTCTGAGCAGCTGCGGAATAACAATGCGGTCTGACCCAAGTTTCGACTCCGGTGGACACCATGGAGTTCCCTTCGCCGTGGAAGGCACGGGTACAAGCATTGATTTGGCCAGCGAAAGAGAGATAGCGACAGCCACGACGGCTGTGGAGAAGAAAGAGGCAAAGAATAGCGATGAGAAAAGTCTGAGAGAGGCGGCAAGACGGCATCACATGTAAATCATCAAAAGACTTGGACACCAACAGTACCTATCTAATTTGATCAGTCTTCTCCATCCGAGAAGAACGGACGTCTCGCCTCCATTTGCCGATTATTCCAAGACATGGCATCAAGTATCCAGTCAAACCATTGCCTGATCAATACTTGTGTGGTGTTTGGTTTCTCTGAGAATCGGAAATGCTTTCTTTAGGAGCCTCGCCAAGTCCCTCTGTGTGATCTGCTGCCAGCCGACGCAACCCCTTTTCCTGCACATGGCAGGAACGTCAAAAACTCACCGGCACCAGCTTCGCTGGCCCCCACAAAAGTCATCCCTTCGCCATTGCTTTGCTTTCTTCAGGGATTTAAACCTCACTGAATTTTCTTGGGCTGTGCTCACGCTGACATTTTCCAGTTGTCAAAACCACATTCGACGCCCCCAATATCTGCGTCTTCAATCAAAAAATACCGTCGCTTCCGAATTCTCCAAGGATGTCCACGATTCTTCTCCCATATTGCAAGCCCGTAGCCTTGGCCGTGCTTTTCCCTCACGTCATTGTCATACTAGCCATTCACTTGATCCAGAGCAATCTAGGCGGTTCACATCAGAGTACGTTTGTGGTCTTATCAGAAACCTGCCACCACATTAAGTTGCTACACCACCTGTCGGTTGAAGAATTATTTGCTATAGAAAGTGCATGCCTAATCTCGCCAATGATGATGGATTATTCCCACGAAGTACGAATAGCTGGGCTGCATACCCGTCGAGCTGACATGCTACTTGAATGCTCATTTTTCACTCAGAACCATGGCCAGCGGGAGAGTCTCCTGTCAGTGTGTGAGGATGCGCCAATTGTCACCTCATTCTGCTGCCCTCGGGGCGCACGAAGACTCATCAGCGCATACAGAGTGGTCTTTTTCAGCTTATCTCAGCACCTTTGCCTCAGCAGAGTTCATCATAATTTTACTCCGTCGAAACTTGGAGGCATATTTCGATTGATGTCAACAGGAACCAACGTTGATATCTTGCTCTTTCTCGCAGGGAGTCTACATGTAGCAATTACTTCCCGTCGCCACTTTTATGACTTTGCTAGTGATCTGTGTCAACTTCCTGAACCACAATGAGGTCGTTGCTAGCGTTTCGATTCGTGAGTACAACGTTAGGGTCTTCCCATTCACAAACCGTCGAAATCTGAAAAGAGACGAGCAGTCCCAAACAATGAAGTCTCATGCGACGTCCATAATGCGTCTCTGATGCCGGCACTTGAAGCAGCAAACGCTTGTATCACACAAGCGGGTATTTCGCTCTCAATCTCTTCAGTAACTGAGAGATGCTGAATAGTGGCTTGACGTGAAGCTTGCTGATTATGGTCACTGGAACGGACTTCTCACCCATCGAGTAGAGTTTGCAGCGAAAGGTGATGGCCTTCCTCCTGGCGTTCTGTATCTGGGGGCGAGTTCGATGATTCTGAGGACCACAATACCATCCATGACTGGACAGCATCATCGTTAACAAAGTCGGGTGGTCCATTTGAGACAGTGATGTATGAGAGACATAGAAGTTTTGCATTTAAGCAGGCCCTGTCCTCTCTCCTTGGCACCCTCGATAACCACTAAGGATAGACCACTGCGCATCGTGATCGTCATTTAAGCTGGCGCCGAGCTATACGGAAACACACACACTTAAACGCATTAGGAGACATTCGGGTTGGGGAAAAGAACCACGAAATGGTCGGCGGAGAAGCATAGGACGTCCATGAGATCAGTCACTGGATAACGCTTCAACACGTTCCGGTGCCCTTGCGTAAGGAGGGGTAATCTCCCGGAGCGGACCCCTATCGGATTTGCGTATCGGGCCGGCTCCCCGTTCTCCAGAATGATCCCGAACTCAGTGCCATGCCTATCTCTCCCACCTCAAAGCCCATACAAGTACAAATGCTGTTCAAGCTCATGCAAAGCAGTAGAAACCCGGGTGGCGGATCTACGATGCTCTCTGCCATGCGGGACATTGCCTATAATTTTCAACGTCGTAGGCGCGGATTGCCTTCTGAAACGCGAGATCACTGCAATGAACAAGATATCTGAATCTGCCGTCTGCTGCTTGCAGACATGTCATGCCACGGGACACCAGAGAGATCATCCGTACTGTGAGCTCAGCTGAACAAATGGCATGACCTTCGCCGGAAAGCGTGAGGCTGGTGCAAGGCGACCGAAGAGGCGAGCCAAAAGGATATTTATTGTGACTATATCCATGCGTGCCCTCTCCCCGGCCTCGTTTTTGGTTGCCCGAAGTTGACAATGCTACCCCAAATACCTTCATCAATGCAACGGATGAAAGGCGTCTTCAGGTTCAGATGGACATTGAACAGCCTCCTTACGTGTGACCAGCTGTTGATGACTTTCTGCGAGGTCGAACGCCGAGAAATCAGCGCGGCTGGGTATACGAGCAATTACTAACGACGCAACTTGATCCCTGAAGTCCGACCTTCGGCTTTGGTGAGTGCTCTTATTCGCCTGAACGGCGGAGCGTTGCTTCCAGCGCAATATCCAACGCCGAAGCTGTCCAGATGGTGGGGTCTCGCTCAAGGGGGAGAATTTGCGATTCAAGAATAGCCGTCACAGCGTTATGTCACGATAGACAAATTCATACGGAGTGCTTCTGGTGTTTTGCTATGATCACTCTATTTCTTATTCTACCCACGATTGACGGCAACAACCCACTTCACATGCAAAAGAACCGGTCGGGTTGACGAGGGTCTTGCCCCAGCTGATGGCATACTGGGCCATGGCAAGCCCGGATGCGGAAAAACTCAGGACGGAAGCCAGCTCGTTGCGCGCAAGATTTGTTGGCATTGAAGTGGCGAGGGTGCTGCAAGGCACGCTATCCCCTCGATTAATAGTCGTGTGACGCATGCATGCACCAAGACTTCGCGCCGGTGGCACGCTTCGAGGGACACATGAAAGCCATGATTAATATGCTGGCGCTACTGGGCGCCTTGATGAGTTCTTAACTTAAACAGCAATCGAGCTAGTAGCTGGCTCACTGCATCACCGCTTTTTGGTAATGAGCTTGGAAGCTTATTTTATGCTTGCTCGCTGGTGGTCAAGACAGTACACATTCCATTCCTCTGACGACAGATGACAACGGCTGGGTATGACTGATCCTCGCAGTCGCTATTACACTCCTGAAGTCTAGAGTTTCTTTAAGGTCAACGTCAGGCAGCCATGCCGCATAGAACGGGATTCTTCCCGCCAAACATGGGCTCACTGCTTGAGGCCGACAAGCTAAATCACTGTGTACTTTGTGTGATTCGATTGGTAAGCTAGCTATCGCTGATGTTGAGACGCGTTGAACCCGCAAGAAAGACTTGCACACTCACCAGGCAGATGGCATGCTGGCATCCGGTGCCAGTCTGTGGCCAACTCCTGAGCATAACGGCTCTCGGGGAGTACCATCATCCAGCTTCCCCCGCTTCTCCCGAAAAGGGGGCACTGAAAATGGAGTATCAATTCAGCTGCGCGCCGCAACTGGCTGATACCGAGAAGCAGGCCGCATGATCAGGACCTCTAGCAGCGCTGCAGAAGAGAAAGGGTTCCACATCACCAAGCCGACGGGCCGCCTCATACCGCCTGACTTCGTTTTGAAGAAACAAGAAGACAGTTATTCGTTTGGGTTCTCTAGCCGGCATCCGGGAGGGACAAAAAGGAACGCCGGGTACGGGATGTCGGTAGAAAGACATGCTAGGGTGCGAGGTGCGATAGTTTCAGAGGTTGGAGATTCGTTGGGGCATTGCAATGTCTTTTGGCGCTGAAGATCAAACGAAGATTACTATTTGCTATCATACCGTCAGTGACATCAATAAGAAGCAGCAGCGCTTAGTTTTCATATATTTCTCCTTAATGATTTCATCCGCCGTTTTGAGGCTCCGCACGGTGAGATGCTATTCCGTACATGGTGTGTGACAAGCAGTCAAGGAGCAATTGAGCGAAGTCTCCACTCTGGCTCGTTTTCAATGGCTAGATACTTCCCCGACATGGGTTAATAGTTGTCACGAAAGCGGAGAACAGCGCAGACGAGTTCAAGAAAGAGAGGGTTAATGAGAGAGGCAAGTGTGGTATGCGTGGTTGCTTTTCTGTTACAGGAGTTGAAGCCTTTCCTTGGTCATACAAAGATCAATCAGATGGGCTCACGCGGCATCTTGACTGCCATTACTCATTAATACAGCGCGGGATCTTCCTAATTGTGACAGATACGTGATGATCGGGCAACCAGTACGACGGTCCGAGAACTCAAGAAACTCCTCTGTAATGACATCAGTACACCATAGTCAATACACCATAGTTGTCGCCCATTCACCAGGCCTGGCCGACCCCCGGGAACTTCATGAAATTCCCTCCAAGACATTGCCAGAGTTCCCACGCCGAGACTGGTCTTCTCAGAGTGAGGCCTGACAAGGTTGATTTCATATGGGTGATGACAGCTGGTTTCAGCAGATATCCTCGTTTATGAACAGGAGTCGGATAGATAACTCGAGATACATAATATAAAGAGTCATGTCGCATTCTACGGATCCTTGCCTTGATTTCCTGATCCCACAACCAAACGCGCTACGATGCAGGCAGCAAATCCCAAGACGTAGGTAACCGCGCCATTGGTTTCTGTCAGACGCCGCCGCTAGCCAGCGAGGATGGATGTATGGCCACCACCGTGACCACCGTGACCACAGGCACGATCATAGCCCCATATGCGACTGCGAATGGTGGCGCGGAATGTTCTGGGAAGCTTTTGTTTTCACCCCTCTAAAAAGAGTTACACCCTCGGCTATGCTGCCTTCCTGCGAGCAAATTTGCATAATGTTTCGGTACCATCTCGGATCTGATATCTCTTGTAAGTCTCGGCGGTGATGGCGAGTTTTAGCTGCCGCCTAATCTGTTGCCGCTGACTGACTTAACTCAACGACACGGGGCTGATGCTGTCTTCCGGTGTCCAGCAGGGTTCGAAGATGATGCAAAAGCTGCTTCTTCAATTCAAGAATTATGTGGTGGGAGTGAAAAGGACTGGAGGGGCTCGAAAGGAGGAGTTGGAATACCAAAGCGCTGGTCAAGACTAAACCTGTATGCGGACTTTTGGATGACGACATTGCCGGTAGCCTTCTATGGCCACAGCTCAGAGGAAGACCACACAGGAGAGAGAAAAGAGCGCGCCTCATTGGTAACCTTAGACACATCACCTCCAGATTCATTTAGTTGGATGCAGGTACAAACAAAGAAGTGGACCACATCGAGTGCAACCAATTGCAAACGAATGGGGACGTGCGAAGACGACGAGTGACAACAAGACTCGTGAACGCATATCACGGGGCCAAGCGAGGGGTGTAAGGTGTATAACAGAAGATTTGGTGGTCAGAGCCGTCTACGACGAGCATGATTGATCGTTACAGGGGCAGAGGGGCTTGAATAGTCGTGGCTTGCTTGCGCAGGCCGTCAGAGGACTGAGGCTCGAGTTGAGGGAATGCAAATGGATGACTCAGAGGCAAATTTCAAAGTAGGAAGTAAATGTAAAATTAAGCAGTTGAAATATGAAGACTGAGCGCTGCCTTGGGAAGGTAGATGAGAATGGAGGGAGTATAGCTCAAGTGGAGGCTCGACAGTCCAGCTTCGACGTGGGGTGAAATCGTTACTCTTGCTCTGACTTCAGAAGTGCCATGCCAAAGCAACAAGACGATATACAGCATCAGCGAGAGCTTTTGAGTGAGACTTTTCAGTAAGTCGGGGTTTCCTTCAGTAAGATAGATAAGTTGGGGCGATTCCCCGCGTGAGCCTTTCCAGGAGTTGAGTTCAAGTTTTAGGAGGCATATATGCCACTATTGAGTGATGGCCCAGAGCAGATCTGTCAACTGGGCGTCAGTAGGAAAGGGACAAACAGCCACAGGTCCGGCACACCAAGGCTTTAGCCCAGGCCTGTACATCACGTTTCAAATATCAGATTCATCGCCTTAATGTGCCTAAGACCCCGAAGTCCCCAGCTATAAAGGCCTAGCCTGAATGAAGGTCTCTCATATCCCCCTTTTCCTTGTAGTTTTAGCTCAAGTTATTTCTATGGCTGAAACCTTTGTTGCTTTCTCGATTTGTTTGGGATTTTGCTCACTCGTCTTGAATTTCACGCTGTCTTCCGTTTCTCTTATCGAATGCTTCCTTATATTGGATACCGAGCCATTCCTGCACCACCGCATACCCTTTATCACATTTCAAATCTCAGATCGCTCCATTCTGAAACAGGTCTGAACCATTTACAGACCACAAAACTTGTCAAATAATTTATGGCAGCAGATTATGTCTATGATCCTGTCCAACCGCTCGAATCCGTTACTCTTGCGTCACTTTGTCTCCAATTCAAAGACTTACATCTTCGCTCGCTCACTGAAGCTTGGATGTCACACCCTCTCAATCCCAGCAGATAAGTATCCAAGGGTCTTAATGACAAACGCCTCAAACTAAGTAATCCCTCAGTAACCCACACTTTATCATTCATAACTAGCCAATGCAAACCTTCAAGCAAGAATGACTCTCAATACACGACACAAAATGCATCTTGCTGCAACTTTCACTCTGGTCTTATTCCTCGCTGTCATGTTATGGCACCACCTCGACCACAAATCATCACCAAGACCTAAAACTATAATTCATCGATCGACCTTTACTCATGCTCTCCCGCTATCGCAGACAGATCGAAGGGAGAATTGCATGTGCTACGTCCACGTTCTGCTTATTGGACCTATCCTCCTTTTCTATTCTAGCCTTTCCCTTATACTTTCGTGTCGCAGTTCGCCACATTCTGAGAGCACATATTTCTGCTAGATCTCCACACCAAGCAGCGAATAATGCGGACAAATGACAGAGACACCGGTAGTAGAGGAAAGACTACGACGGATTTGGCTCTCGCGCTCAGGCTTGCGCTTAGCCTTGGTTTTCACGCGCGAAGAGGGGGGGCTACTACACATTGTCGCTGACAAACTGCTCTCGTCACACTCAGCCGACGTCTGCGGTGCCAATTCTATATCCATTCTGATGGCATATCACCTTTTATTTGAGATGGACAGGTGCGGCAGATGGGTTACATAAATAGAGGCTGCTTACGCAAGACGCGAGACGTCGAGGCGGTCATTTCGGCAGGAAATCATTGATGCTCGGATGGTGGGATAATTTTGATTTGTACTATTCCTGCTTTTATCAAGTCGTTTGGTTTGGAACAGATGGAAGCCAGAGAGTCTTTCCCTTGCTTCTAAACCACCACAAATGCCGAATATGTGCAAAGACACATACGCAGACACACACGCGAGATCACTATTCTTTTTAGGCAGGAGATGGTGTTGTCCTGATGCAACCTGTGGTTAATGTGATGAGTTCAGTTGCTTCTGAACATAGGGAGATATTCATATTTCTGTCTGCTTGACGAGATAGTTCTTGATCGAAGGCTCTTGGCGCGTTGAATACCTTCATCTCCACCAAGACAGAAACGCTGAAAGATAACCTTACCTACTGCAGCGAGGTCTCAGAAACCTCATCCACGACCATTCCTGCCCCTGCCAAAGTCTGAGGTCCTGGGAAGCAATGCATCTGAGGCGTTGCCCTCGAGAACATGACGAGACCTACAACGGTCTTTTGGCATCTCATCGCATTCTCCCTCGTCCTAGTTGAGACAGTGACTGACCTCTCTTTGGAAAGTACTCAGATCACCAAGCCATCTAACCTCTCCGCACGCCCCTGCGTCACCGTCACATACCCGCCGGCTACGTCCATGCTGAAGTTCTCTCTACTGACTACCTAGCCAACCTAGAGTTCCTGCAGCTTGGTATAATCCGCTGGAAAGGAGGTCTGGCAGCCCAACCAGGATAATAAACCGCAAAGCCTGCAGGTCGACCTGGGGATGGCCGGATCAAGTTATCAACGGCCTTCGCCACTTCTCATTCACGTTGATATTGATGACTTGGGCATTGACTCCAAGGTTGGGAAGAGAAGACTAAAAAGAATAGTGTTAAACGTGACAAGATATACGGGGAGACAAAGGACAAGGGCCCTGTCGAGAGCCCCGTCGAGGAACCCATTCAACCTGCCCAGGCTGCTCTGTGCCCTCAATCCGTTCAACTTATGGGATCCGTTCCAACCGATTTGATTCGTTACCATCGACATACTCCAAGCGATCTCCGAAACAGACCCCCCTGCCGTTTATACCCGGCGTCTAGACTTCTACGCTAGTTTGGGGGACCGTAATACATGTAATAGGCCCAATGACTACGCCGCCACTGGGTTATAAGACTGCATGTTCGGATGTTGCCGAACACAACACATTGCAGCGACTGGAAGATACTGGAACAACATAAAGGCACTCCATAATGCGTTTTCTCGCCTTTACAACTATCAGACGGCAGCCGGGGGAAGACCATCGCTGTCAGAGGAGTAATCTCCATTCGATACGCGGCGGGAGGAGATCATCATGGTGCAAAAGAGGCAGATTCTGGCCTCTTGCGACCGGGAGGAAAGGCAATAGTACCATGCACTGTTCTCGAGCAGCGAGTGGTGTCATGTCATTGCTTACGAACGTATGATAGCAGACTCAACGTTGCTTCTCTCTGGGCGCACTTAACACCTCAGGATACACGATTCGTGCCGCGGCAACGGCGCTATTTGCATCCAGACCGGTAAGGCATTTGTGTTAGCCCCGAGACGTGAGCGGGGGATGCCAACTCGGGGACGTGAGGGGTGAGTTCGTCCTCGCAGATGCAGGGTGAATGAGGACTGAAAATGTCAGGATTCGCGGACTCAGGGCCCTAGACGATCAGATGGGCCATGTCAGCGTTGAGAAGGAAGAAGTCTTCGGGCGGCTTTGGAGCGGCGACGATAAGTAGGACAGCCAGCTTCCTCTTTGAGTATTGAGGGAACTGACCGTGTCCGGCACCTCAGCGGTTCATAGAAGTACTGAAGTTGCTTCAAGAGACGTCTACAATTCAACGCGCAACCGCGATGCGACCTTCTCCAGAAGCCTCAAGAACCGGATATCTGCCGATACCGACGATGAGTTGTAATTGGATGATTGGGCTGGTGACAGTTAAAACCGGCTGGATGACGGTAACGAAGTTGTCGGCAGCGACGGTGGCGCCGCCATGCGGCTCTTTTCGATGGACATGCCACCGTCGGGACCCGGGCCGGGCCAGTATTGGAAGAAGAAACGTCGGCTGGTGTGGAAACCGAAGCAGCTTAACGGGGGGAAGGCTAATGGTGATGGACTCCGCGGCGAAAGGGTCGATAAGTTGTCTGCAGCCATTGCAGAAGCCAGTCACCGCAAAGCTGAAATCTGGCATCAGCTACAGTCTGTCATCCGGAGCGGAGCCGAAGGAGCGAAGCGAAGCCGTAGGAGTGGAGCGAGGGAGTTATATATAGCTTAACTACTAAAGCTTGGGCGTAAAAACGATATGAGGGATCCCTTCGCGGATTAGTCGACCCTTTAACGCCCTTCGCGGATTAGTCGGACGATCTCGACGATCCTGGCGATCTCTCTGTTGTGAGGGAAGAGACAGTTATCGACGCTGCCTCGCGATGTGTTGTTGTGCTGAAATCTGGCATCAGCTACAGTCTGTCATAGTTCCAGGGGTATTGGGCTTAAAGCGGGACACACATACTTTTGCAGCGTTGGCCAGCCGGCGAATAACGTTTGATCATAGCGGAGGAGGCCAGCGAGAGAGACTAAAAGGAACATGATTTAGCTGAGGTCGCAGACAACGTTTACTGAAGGTTCTGGTTAGATTCAAGCGATTAAGTCTAGGTTGAGTGATTGGGAGTTGAGGGACCTGGAAAGGCCATCGAATGAGGAGCTGGTACTAAGGCGCGTAGTGGATGATAGGTGGTCGGGCTTTTCGTGGGAGAGCTCCTATTTTTCCTGTGTCTGCGCGGCTACATTTCCTGTGTACTTAATCGCTCCTATTCAGACGATAGGAGTAGCGACGACGACGATAACGACGATAGAAACGACGACGATAATAGAAGTGATAACGACCGTAGAAGCGACGATAACGATTGAAGCACGACGATAAGGTAGAATGGCCGCAGGAAAAGTAGTCGACATAGGACAGGAAAAATAGGCGGTCTCTTTCGTGGGCGTGCAGCCGCAGAACGACGGCGGTAGAGTGATACCAGTGAATCAAGAAATTCTCCTTAGCGTAGGAAAGGCGTAGTTCTTTCTTCCAGCAAGAGGCGACATTGGGTAATTAGTGCGTTGAACTTGAGCGTGACAAATGTGTTAGAGCCAGGGCCGAGTGGACGAATGAGAAAACCCGTGAGAGTCATACGGCAGTCAACAAGGTGCGTCTCCAGGCGGCAAACTGGGAAGAAAAAGTCAGAAGGGAAGAAAGATGGCAAAGGGGCCGCCGGACAAAGCGCAAGAATTGGTAGGCGAGGTTCAGGTTCAAGGCACTACAGGTTGTTGGTGAGAGACTCGGAAGATGCCAAATCCCGAGATAGGGATGCTGTACACGATCGTTCTAGGTCTGCATTAGTCTATTGATAACAAGGGATGTTGAACTGCGGGCACCGGGAGGGGGTTTCTTCTCACGTTGACATTTGTTCGTGTGACACGTCGCGGCGGGTGAGCTCGGATAAGCGAAGTAATTGATGAAAATGCGCAAAGCGGTAGAGAAGTAGAAATTAAATAGATGAACAGCCTTAGGAGCGCTGGGAGGGGATGAACATGGGCCACCAGGGGCTGATCGAAAGCGCGGTGCTGCTTGCGAAGACACGAAAGCACTGCAAGTAATTGATTACGCCTGTGTTGATCGCCATTCTGAATCTTGATGCGATGAAGTTGATTGGAATGAAAGTGAAGGCGTCAATCCACCTTCAGGGCCTACCGTCGGAGACCGTGACCTCAACAACCCCCAGAGTAGCGCGGCAGCAAAGTCACTCCGAAGTAGACCAGCCACTTCACCCCAACACAGTCACGTCAGTATGCTGACACCCTAGGGGCGCGCTTGCTTTGAGAGACCGTCTACCACTTGGGGTTTCGCTCTTGCTAATGAGCAACGTGACGAGGCTCAGAATTACCGCTTTATTGGGCGCTTACCGGAAGTACCTTACGGAGGTCCAAGTAGGTGGGACCGGATATTCCACGCCCCACATTCACCCGTGAGCCGTCCTTGGCGCCACCCGACCCGGGCCTCCGACCATGAGCAATGCATCAGGCCAGGCTCGCTGAAACCGTAATCCCTACGCTGGTTTCGCTTGACCAAGAAAAATCCAGCCAGAGCACTGCGTGTAGAGATTTCTATGTTGGAAAATACAACGATTCAAATGCTTCAAGCGACGAGATCATACCTCATTCAATGTGAGTATCGACCCAACATCGACATGGCACCAATGTCTATTCAGCACCACCGGAGATTTTCGCTCTGTCAAATTATGCACACAATCCCATTCTGGGTAAAAGATCTTGGTGCGAGGGCCGTATTTACGAAATGATCAGACTGTAAGAGGAACAGGGAAGCTGGCTGAAAGCCTGAGACGCTGGAGACAACATGAAAGACGAAGGACGGGATGCAGAGCTGTCATTCGCATCACAGCACCTGCAGACTCAGATCCTCAATATCTTCCAGTACAAGAAATTGATACACACATGTTGATTCGTGAGGAAATTCCAAGCCATACCAAAACTCCAACCTCGACTCCCGTAACTGTGGCTCCCCTGTTGGGGCGGGTGCTGCCTCCATCTTTTCTACGGCAGGGCCGCTAGAGCCCGTGTTGGTCAGCCACACGCCGGTGTAGGACACCAGCTAATCTGCGGGATTATCACCTGGACGCGGCAGCTTTCAATGCTTTTTATCCCCCTGAG
This sequence comes from Colletotrichum sp. SAR11_239, assembly GCA_025328985.1. Classification (NCBI taxonomy): domain Eukaryota; kingdom Fungi; phylum Ascomycota; class Sordariomycetes; order Glomerellales; family Glomerellaceae; genus Colletotrichum; species Colletotrichum sp. SAR11_239. The sequence goes on from JAKMWZ010000014.1 coordinate 78,352, forward strand.
AAACCCATACCTCATCAACACACCCCCAAATACAGTGTTCGCGCCGTCAATGTCGGTAACGTGGCCCTCCGGCTGCGCCAACGGGGTCTCGATCTCGGCGCCCTAATCAAGGCTGCATGGCCGCGAAGAGAGACTTGTTGGACGCCTACGCGTCTTGCAAAGGTGCGTTGAGGTGGGATTGCGGCGATGCCAGGTGCGGTGCGAAGAGGGCTGTCATCATGTCCACGGGCAGGAGGTTCGCGGCCTTGGGCGGGGTTTGTGGCATGGAAGAGTCGATCGAGCGTGTCAGCTTCGGGCTGTGGATCAGATCTCTCGCAGGAGGAATGGGATGCTCCTCTTCGAACTCGAACTGGTCGAGGTCCGCGTCGAAAGCGGTGGTGTGGACCACCAGTGTTGAGAGCAGGCCTGACGATGTCTTCAATCGCAGGTTACCGTCTGCTGCCAACCCAAAATCCACAGTAGCCGGAGCTCGCAATTCGGAACGGATCTCAACGTGGCGCAACTTGGTAAGCGGATGCAATGCGCTCAAAGAAGCTCGTTGCAAGAGTGCGGCAGCAATTCTGAAAAGCGAACCAAGAAGAGATAGCCGTCCGTCGGGTGCTTGTGTTCGTCCGGCGGTTTGACTGATGGCAATGGCGTGTGAATACTGGGTCGATGATCGCCAGCTGCTACGTTGACAGAGGGTGGCTAGCTCGCGGGGCACGAGGGGACGCATGCCACAGTGTAGAAAGTGGGTCGTGCATCTCTCAGCCTTTGGAGGGAAAGGTGGAATGGCATGTCTTCAATTGGATGTAGTCAAGTCTGGGGCCCTGGTGGGAAGCAGTTAGCGGGAGAAGAATTGGGGTGCGAGATTGAACAGAGATGACCCACCCATTCCCATCCATGTCCTTGCGAACGTGCCACGAGAGCAGGCTGAAACTTTTGTCTGGCATGCCTCGAGCTAGCAGTGTCGTTGCGATGGTACGGAATCAGGATAGCAATGAATGTGCGGAGGCGACGTTGGGAGAGCAAGGTGGGCTCCAGCGAAGGAGAAGCAGAGATTTGAGGTTGCTTCAGAGTGAGTGGGGGGGTTTGGTCGACGCAATGTTTGGCTGGCCTTGCCGTATGACCATCGGCGCTTGCCCTGACCATTCCGTGTTGCATATCAGGCAAGTGAGGACGCTTATCGGTTCGCTTATCTCACGTGTCACGCGTCGCGCTCCTCTGCAGAGCTGCGTCATGGTAAGTGCCCGGGCGGGGTGCTGAGCTTCCAGGTCTGGCCTGTGGGAGAGGTTTTCTGACCAATGAGAGAGGTTGTCTGACAGACAACCCACAAGGTACTTCCCCGAGAAAGTGCTTACAAACGAGTCCCTTCCTGCTGAGATTGAAGCTTACCTTACTGGCAACTGATGCCTTGGCTGGGCGGCTGGCATATGGGAAGAGGGAGCCGGTCCATGGTGGGTCGACCTGGTAATGAAAGTGCCGCCAATGCTCCTTGCCTTCACAGAGACCACCGAAACTGTGCCTGCCTGCCAATACCTTGTCAACAACCATCTTATCAGCCGGACCACTGATAATCATCTATTTGCCCGTGACCCACCGTAGGCTTCTTCCATTCATCAAGGTCACAGGTATGTGCCCACCTTGACAGACAATCTTCGCGTCCCTGCCGATCCGTTTGAAGCACCTCGACACCTCAAGCTCACTCGGACGAGCACTGTGAGGCTGGTTCAGTGTACCAGACTGGATGAAAAAGAGTCGCCAAATAATTCTGGCATGAAACATCGTCACCATTGTCTACGGACTCTAGTCCAAACCCTTGCTGAGGCCCGCCTGCGCCCTCCAAGACTCGGGTTCGCCGCCGCCGGCCGCCGTAATCGCTCCGCCCCATCATGTTCACCAGGAAGCTTGATGCAACCATTCACTAGCCGACATTGCTTCCCGCAACCTTGTTGTTTATCTCTCGTATCGAGCTAGCCTCCTGCTTCGGTCCCATCGGCCATCTTTCCACACATGAGCACTGACGGGCCTCCCAACCCCTGAGCGAGACGCCGCCACCTCCAATCCCACCATCATAGACCAGGCCACCAAATCATCCCGCGCCGGCACAACAAGAAAGGTCATGCGAGTGCTGATGGATATGACCAAAGCACCAGACAACCAATCGATTCAAAAGGCGGTTCACTGGCTGCCGTCTCCATCGCACGAACCATGGGCCCCCTCTGGCTTTGCCTTGCCAAGTTCAATCCGGTCCACGATGGCCCGCCAATGATCCCACCGCCTCCATGAATCGAGCTCGCTCGTCAATTTCACGCGGCCTTGTCGGACGGGGAAATACATGGATTGTCTTCCTCGCCACTATCGCCCACCTCGCGCCTCCACCGACGATGCAGACCATCCATGTCCTCCCGATCTGGCTGCCGCTGTACCACGCCCGGCAGAACAAGTGGGGAGAGCTCAAATAAATCGCAATAACTACCTCGCCGTCGTCCTGCCGCTGTCTGCATTGAACAAGCCTCTCAATCGGAGCGGTCACGACTGATTGCTAGACCGCTTTGCGCAACACCTGACAAGGGGGCGATGGGTGCGACCTGCATCCACGTCTCGACGCTCCCTCGCCATCCCCCATATTTGCCTCGTCTGCCAACTTTCTTGGGGTGTCGTTGCCACCATCGTCGTGCTTCTTCGATGGTTATCGGGAGATTGAGCATCAGATTTCTCAAAGTCTGTCTAGGATGCGTCGATGCGGATTGACATCAACTAATGTGGTGCGACAGGACGAGATGGCCGTTGTGGAAGAAGAAATCGCTGAAAATGCTCTCTGGGATATCTCGAGTCGACTGATGGATAAAAGCAGAGCCTCGATCATTCTCAATCTGTCCCTACCGAGTCGCCGGTTCCTTTCCGCCGATGCGAAGCCCAGAGAAATATCGCAGCATTAACGTTGTTGCAGTTTCGTTGCCCGCGCACAGCAGTCCTGTCAAGCACATTGCCACCTTCATTCTTGTTCCTGCAGGACACCAGGTTTCAAAGCCCACGATAAGCGTCTCGGTCTGCCTCGTTACCCATTCGTGCCTCTTGTATCTCGCGCCTTGGGACATTGTTTGCCACACGATCAGGACTACTCGTAGGTAGCTTTGGGGAATGAACTACGCGAGAGCACCATACCATCAGCAGAGGTTGGGCTCTGGGAACTGGTCTGGAAATCTTACGGAGAAGCTATTGGACGCAGTGTTTTTGCATGGCACCTTTATCCGAGCCAACTTCCTGAATGAGGCTGATGGGACTGGGCGCTGGAATTTACCTGCTATTAGCAAATAAATTGATCTTGCTGAAGTCGAAATAGCACCCCGTCTGCTGGTGCTGAATCTCTACTAACGCTTGAGCAGCAATGGGGTGCCTTCAGCCAGAAATTAGACTATATCGACTTCCAAAGTATCGCCAATCTGAAGATTCCATCTATCGATCAGGCCAGCAAAGCCAATGAAGATGGTGCTGAAAGCGGGAAATATAAGGTGCGACAAGCCAGAAGGGTCCGGAGACAAAAGTCGCGACTTAGAAGGAGCCTCTCTCGGAGCAGCCTCAATGCCCCTATTCATTGGCAATGAACATCGCTTTTGCCTAGATTCAACTGCAACAGCTCATTCAAGTTCATCACCGCGAACAAAGGCAGAAGGATTGTCGCCACCGTTGAGCTCATGATAAAGCGGTGAGCCACACCTACTTTCATACGTCTGAAGAACAGATCTTGTTCTGTGCGTCCCTCTGAAATGTCGAATTGGTGTTATTAAGAAGCCACGAAGCGTAAAGTTCGATCGGCTACAACGGAACGCCGGGCATGTTGTCCAATGAATGCTTAATAGTAACTCCATGTAGGTACATTCAGATCATAGAGGGCGCTGAATATGACGTCCCATGCGATTAATCTTTGATGATTGGGTGATGGAATTGCCGGATGCCTAGTACGGAGACTTTTCGTTCACGTTGGTGAACATTTCCGCTTCTTCAATAGCCACAGCAGCAATGAACCTTTTTGCACGATCATGGGGCTGTTGATACCTTGAGGAGTGATGCGGGGCAGCGTGAAGAGGGAGATGCCTGCCCCCTAGCGATTCGCGCTCTCTTCATACGCAGGTTTCTCTGTGAAGCCTAGGCTATCATGGCCCTCGAATATTTCCCCGTGAGAGTTATACAGTAGTTGACAAGGTACGCCTCTAGGCGGCAAACTACGAAGAAAAAGTCAGAAGGGAAGAAAGAGAGAGTGATGCGGACGTCAAGTGAAGCAAGCACGAGAGACAACTGGGGGCTCGATACTCACCATTAATCGAGGTTTTCAAAGTCTCAGTGATTGAATCTACTTCCAAACTTCCATCAAATTCTCTCCAGGTTCCACTAAGTCCCCGTGGAGGCAGGCGGGCATACCGAGCAGTGGCAGCAGGATGTTCATCACCAATTTATCTCACGCACCGATTTCAGAGAGGCCAGCCTGATCAGCAACGGGTGATCGACTAATGTCGGGCGGAACAAGTGGGGTTATCTGTGCACCTGTGCAGGTTTTTGTACATATACGGCGTCGCACTTGTGCAGACTTATTTCTACATTACGGATTCATGCGTACTGGTACAAAACCTGCACATTGGCAACCTTGCTCGGAGGCTGTGGCCTGGGACAGCCTGTGAATGATGCTTCGGTCGCAGGCTTGCGATGAGACGCACAAATAGAAAGATTGCCAACATATTCGTCCCGCTCGACTGGCGCGGCCCTGAGATTGACCGCTATGGGCTCAGAGCACGACGAGATCAGAGACTCAGCATACCTTCTTCTCAGTTCGAAAGTGCCGCTCATTGCACGCAGACGTCTGGCCTTCGTCTCTCATGCCTGGGGCTGACTGAAACCAAGGTAAAACGCGGCGACCATCGTGACTAGTTTCGAAGAAGTTTACTGATTGCGAGAGAGACACAGGGTTGGCTTGATTGTGGTGAAGAGTGCGGTAGGTAGTAGGTTTGTTGCTATGATATATGGCTTGAACATGGAAGTATGTTCCTGGTGAACTTGAGTTTCCTGAAGATTAGGAAATTCCGCAGCGATTCAGCAGCATGTGTGCCGGAGAGGTGCGCATAAGAGCAGATGTGTCAGCACTTGTGCAAGTGTCTCGGCACCTTTGCTCAAGTGCAGAACTGTTCGGGCACAGGCAGGCGTACAAGTGCCCACAACAACTCCCAATGGCTGTTCTTGATGAACCATGGAATGAACCATTGGCCTGGCCACACTGAACTGTAGAGCGTTTCCAAAAGTGGGCCAATGTACCTCTGGTTCACTCAGAGTCACAAGTGGTGTTGGTAGAACGACACACCCTTGAGGACCGAACGCATTGGCCTGAACCCCGCAAGGGATCGGTCACACCACTTTGTCCAGGCGCGCCTTGGGAAAGCTGCCTGACTGACCTTGACCGTCAGCTCCAATGCACCTTGGTAGACCTACCTTGGCGGCTTACACGAATAATCTCAACCTTTTCAACCGTCGTACAGTGCATCCATTCACACAAACATGTTGCACGTAAGGGGACTTCGAACATGTATGTCTAGCCAGCAAGGTAGGATGCGGCAATCTTGGCAGGCAAATTCACTTGGACATCTTGAAGAGGCCGATGGAAAATCATCACATTCGGCCGGTGCCAGTACCATTCGGGCTTGTCCTCTCTTGGTGCCGAGGCAAGCCATTAATCAATTGGATCGAAACACGGAGTTGCCGAGTATCATGTGATAACTGTAGGCAACAACGAATTGAATGCCTGAAAGTATTCCATCCTGATCGCTGTCAAGGCGGCTGGCATTAATTGAAAAGCCGTTAGAAGAGAGGAACGACTTTCAACATCGTCCTAGAACGACCTCTCATGACCACGATGAGACATATGTACTTTCTTTTGCGATAATTGGTCCTGAGGTTGGTGCTACCCTGTCTAACAACACTCCCTCAATTGGAGACTTCATGGCATGCTCCTGAAAGTCCGGCCTCTTGGGTGATTAAGAAAGATTCGGCGACATCTGAGGCGCTCACAAGCCGAAGTTTGAGAATCCGTATTACCCCGCGAACTTCAGCACTCCGACATAAGCCACCATACAGAACTATACACGGATCATGATACACATCCGACCATAACTGGACTTATCTTAGGAACCATACTTCAGTCGCGGCTTGTCATATGCACGAGCACATACCGGGAGAAGAGAGCATCCTAGTTGCCTGCCGAGGCCAAGATATCTGAGGCCAGAGGTAATTCTTCGGCTTACGTAGTGCATAACTCGAGAAGCAAGAGCAGGTGCTGGGGCACACGACGGCCAGGTCCGCAGCTGCAGCTGGAGCTCCCTGATTTGGAAGATAATGTGGTTAACGGTACATAGAACTCAATGTTGGTATCGATGGGGCTTGGACCTCGGAGCAATAGAAACAAAGATGAAAATGACAGGGGACCGCTTCCCCTCGGGAGGAGACTTGAAGCGCCGGTTGGGGCCCCTTGGTGAGGTTCAGTGGTCGGCTCTTGGCGTTGAAGCGAGCGATCGACTTGATGAAAGACACGAAGGCGGCGTAGGGGGCGAAGAGCAGACTGGGGATAGTGGCAACGACCTTGGGCGGATCGGGGGATTGGGAGTGGGGGGCACTTGCGCAGACCGGATCAACGACAGCACGAAGACAATGAGGACGAGCTGTGGATTATCTTTTCAAATGGCACCACGACTCCTGTCGAATCCATCACATTGATCGTAACATTCCATGCGAAGGTGTTGAGGTTATTGTTGACGCTGCTGGATGTTTGTTTTGGCCTCCTCTATTGCTGGCAAGTCGTCCGCGAATCTCCTCAACTGGCAATTCTGGCATTATCCCGCCGAAAAGATGCAGTTGTTCGTGTAGAGGAGAGTATTAAGACCGGAGGCTGGAACCACCGGAATGCGAGCGAGTGACCATCGGTGGCCGAAAGTTCTTCTGTTTACCACGCCGTCGTGAAAGATCGGGTGCAAAGGCATGATAAGAGCTGAACGAATCTGAGTGGTAATGGGTAAATGATTTCGGGTTACTGAGACCATTGAGGCTTGAGTGCCATCAGAGGGCCAAGAAAATGACGAAAAAGAGCACGTGAACAGGGAATCGGCTGAAGAATGACCTGGCAGGCCCAGCATGACAGCAGCAGTCTGATATCATGGTGTTCATCAAGTGTTGGGAGAAGTTTCAAGCACCTGCAGTTGCAGGGCTTGGCCGAGGTCATGATGCCGTATGGTCCGTCCGCTAAGTGCAGGCTCAATTGTTCTGCGATTTGATCCATCAGCGGATCACGACTGGCCAACCCAAGCAAATGCTGCGTGGTGTTGAGGCGTTGATCGATGGTCCTGCAAACCCATAGTAGTTATCTTCACAGCCCACATGCCAAGCGTTCGTTCGTCAAAGGACCAATTTCCAGCATTCTATCAAAAAGCTTGGTACCAACACCAGCGGTCCCCTTTTTGCTAGATCGGAAGCTGGAACTCCTGCAAATTTCACCACCAGCATCGGCTTTTCGTCTGTCAGGAGCGTGGGTACAAGCACTTGCTCCCACATGCAGATTTCACCCAGCAAGTTGGGTGAAGAATGTGCAGAACCCTATGCCCTTGGTGGGAATGCCCTTGTTCATTACATTGCGAACACTTGCTTGGGTGGATGGCCCCTCGGCAAGACGGAAAGAGAAGGTATGTCATCGGGCGTACACCCTCAAGTGTGCTCGTGTTGAAAACCCAGACACCAAATAGCATTCGGTATTGATCCGGCAGAAGCCACTGGCCTTCGCTGCCGGCAACTGGCACGGGTGTGGAAGGTTTGGTAGGACGTGCTGTGGGGGGCAAGGTGAGCAGGTATCGGACCGACTTGTCAATTACAATTGGGTCATATTGCAGCGGAAACGCAAGTAGAAGGGACATTGATATGGTAACTAGGTCCAGAATGCAGCTACAATCGTATCGGAGCCCTCGTTTCGCAGGTGTGGGCAAACTGATTGTGCTTTGAAGGACGCCAGTCGAGGTGTCGCTAACGGATGCTCCCTCAGGCCAAGGGACAGTTGTGATACTGAGCCGTCTGTTCCGGCCTTGAAGCCGCGTGCTATGCATCGGGGAATACAGGTACGCGAATGAGCTTCAAGCGATTGACAGAGGTGCTGGGCAGCCTGTGTTTCGTCGTCACTGAACGGTGTCACTCTTTGCTGTAGAGAACGCATGGCCGCGCGACCTACTGGGCCACAGGTAGACAGCAGAGGCTAGAAGCATGCTCGGTTTGGAGGCAGGCCAACCACACGCGAACCCAGGGAGGACACTTGTCTCCAGACCTCGAGAAGCACCCGTCACTCGTATCAATCGAGATCATCTCCACCAATGCTTTTCGTTGGCCCGTGACCGAACACGAATGGCTGGTGTATCTGGGCGGTAGGAATCTTGAGCGCACTCGTCGTCCCTGCTGGCATTGGCTGGCGTTCCTGTGGATGCTTCGTGGCAGACGGTCAGGCTTCACGTAGAGGCTCGCGCGCCGTGGCTCGTCTGGGAAGCGAGGATTGGATTGACATTCTGGTGTCTGCGCGTGCTCTTTCGAGTCGGGAGAGTTGGTGGCGTCGAGTTTGAAGGGAACTGCTGGAAGGAAACGTGGGGGGTCTTGGAGCTGTTCCAGAATTTCTTAGCATCTTCCTTCGAGGGAGGTTTGGAGTGGAATTCGGGACAACTGGAGTTACTTCGCAATCCTCACTCGTCAAGAGTGCCCAATGGGGGAAAAGTATTGGTGGATGGCGTGCAGAGTAGCACGATGGAGGTAGGATGTCGCAGGAGGCGGCATGCGGGTAACTTGTGGTTGCGGGCCGTCGGGCTTTTGACCGCCCACTGATTCTGACCAACTGCCCATTTTGACCGCCTGCTAAGTTTCGGCAACTGCCGATTTTCTGGGCAGGCACCTTGTGCCATTCTGTGAGAGCACTCTGCGGCGCCTGCAGCTTCAGGAACACTCGATAACGGTATCCTAAGGGTGGACCGTCTCTCTGATTGGCCTGCCCTTACGATACCAGCGGTATCCTAAGGCTGGCCAGTCACATCACTGATATCAGTGAACCAGACCACCAAGGTACCACAAAATCTTGCACGGGCATGCTGTGTCTGACCAATCCTGTCGCCCAGCCTGATGGCCCATGCACAATCTCGATAAGCTATGATACGAGCTTCGATAAGAGCTTCCGCACTGATTTCAGTGGCTGCGACAATGTTTGAGAACTTTTACCTGGCTAAAGTAATGCCACCAGGCTGGGCCATCCTTTTCCCCCTTCCAACTTTCCATTTTAACTTTCGTATAGCAGATGCGTGAAGTGATTCGAATGATCTGGCCCGAGCGCCAAGTGGTATGGCTGATCCCTCACGTCAGAACGGCGTATTATCCGCTCAGGTGAGCAGTATTGACCAATCATGTTGTGGTGATGACACAAAAAGAAAATGGGCCGGTGTCAGCCCCCAAGTCCAATATCCCGTTCAATCGAACTGCGCACCCGGGCATCCGTTCTCATCGCGAAGAGAGAAAGCCACTGGCATTTCTCGGGAACCGGATGATTCGACCGGGGAGGAGATGCGCCCGTTGATATTGAAGATCTTAAGAGGTTGGTCCTCAAATCGGCCACTGTGAGTAGACGTAGCGACGGAAATTATTGGAGCAATGCGGGTGAAGATGCAGAGATGTTCGACAGAAACTCCAGCATGCTCAGCACGAAGTTCCATGGCCAAAGGTTCCTACGGAGATTAGCTTCTTTATTCTTGGGGATGCTTCAAATTACCAACAGTGGCTTCTGTGAACACGAAAGTGAAGCCAATTGACAATGTGGCCGGCAAGCTGTCTGCAACGCAGGTCATCCATGGAACTGGTGCACTGTTGCGAAGGGGCACCAGCGTCGGCTGGGCTTTGCATTTCTAAGCCAGCCATCTTCTGCCCCAAGGCACACCCGAAGGGCATATTAGTTGCTACTCGGGGGAGCTCGAGCGCAGCCAGGCCATGAACATTCGCTGAAAACATTTCCAAACGGCGGTTTCGGTGAAGCAGCTCTATTTAGATGTGTTCGTGGCTCTGAAGGAACGAGCCCTCCTTTTGAAGTCCATCCGGGGTGCCGCAGACAGTTCCAGCTGAGTTACGCTCAAGGCAATGAACCACGGGCGCTTGGCGGCCACAACTGTCACAACTGTCTTGTCCATATGCCAATTTCCTAAGAAAACAAGTCGTTCATCGTGTGAGGTTCGGGTGGTCCGGATGTAGGCTGAGGCTCAAGTTCTGAGAGAGATTAGCCGATTTAGGCACCCTATCATCTGAAGGGGTGAACATGTGAGGAGTCGACAAATCAGAAGAGACCAGAACCAAGGTTTCGACCACCAGACTGGGCGTCTGCGAATCAACAGTATCGCTCCACGTCGGAAGACTCCGGCGTACAAATGCTTTCATTTCTCTCAACTTCACGTCCAAGCCAACTTTTACCCAACCCAAGCTCCTTCTCCATGGCCTGAGGACCGTTGGTGCTCTGAAGTCGTCTATCCTGATCCTCTCCTTGCGGTCGTACTCCATCTCGAGCAGTCCGGCGCCACTTTAGCTGCTTGGACCCTTCCTCGGTGTCTGCTACGGAGTTCACATTATCTTGGAACGCGTGCAGCTGAGATGACAGTCTTTGGATACGTTTGCTTCTCGAATTTAACTAGAACCTCCCCATTTTCATGGCGGAAATTAATCACCTCTACAGAGCTGACTGCGCTGGTTTCAAGGTGTTTGTAGAGACTACTGAGAAACATGGAGCTTGCGATAATTTCTCTAGATGCTTGTTGGTTGCAATAGTTACGTTTGAGCCTACTAAGCTGGCTACATCGGTCCATGACCACCTGCTCGATCAGTCACGAGGGCGGCCCCTGCAGTGGGGAAGTGCTCGCGTTTCCAGACTTGTCAACAAGGCCGTGGGACGAATACCTGTCTGGCCATGCTGCGTTGTTGCGCTTTGTGAGACTCATCGCCATTTAGCTGGCCGTCGACGGTTCGTGGACGTCACGCGCCACATGAGCAAATCCACGCGCTGTTGATTGATGCATGCACTTCACAGCAATTGGGTTTTGGCACGAGGTCAGAGAGGCGTTGCCTTTTGTGCATGACTCTGTTGGCTGGGCTATTGCGAGTTTCCGTAGAGGCCGAATCCTTGAATGAGCAGATGCGTAAATTATAGTGGAATGGATACTCAAGGACGCAGACCGTCTAAAGCAATAGTGACGGGGGGTCCCAAGGTTCGAGGAATGCAGGCAGAGGCGAAGTCTGTGATATGAACAGGTTCAAGGGAGATTGACGTTGGCTAAGAGGAACATATGTCGACGAGACATTGAAGCGATAGCAAGAGTTTCTCTCATTCCCAGAACGTCCCCTTCGTGCTTTTCAACGACCACTCCCATGCCATCTCTGGCAAAACGGGAAGCTGGAGACACCGTCTTGGGTCTCAACAATAGAAACGGCTATGGGAGGTCGGAAAACTAGCAAATACAGAAGTAGATGCAGTTTAAGGGATGTCTTTCTCTTTTCAGACGATAATCTCGTTCGGAATGCTGCTGATGAAACCTAAATCCGGTGCCGCTATGGGCGTCGTGATCAGTAGGATAGCTATAACTCCTGCAGCGGAAGTCAGTTCCGCCATTCTGAAGTATCAGGACGCGGCATTGTGCAGCTGCCAGTCTAGCAATGGATTCCCGCACGCTTCAGTGTGGGGTGTTTGGACCGGGGACCACGCAAACACCAAGGAACGCGGGCATAAGCAGTATCAAATCAACAGGAATTCCCTCAAATCTCACTGGGTCGGGAAAGACATGGATACTTGTCCATCTGCCTGCTTTTATGCCTCTCTGCGTAGAGGTTCAGTGATGTCTACGTTTGACTTTGTCTGACCTTTGGGAACGGCCTTTGCGTCTCTCTAACATGGGCGTATGGCTGTTTTCTGAGTTGTACCTGCAGTAACTCACCTCTACTTGCAGCCTGCATATAATCTTCCAATGCCAATGATTCGAAGTTTCCAGACACCGGTCATCTGCTTCGCTATTTGACTGATCAAGACGACCGCCTAAATGCCGCTGGATTTGTCGTCTGGTCCATTGACATGCTTCGTGATCAGCTTGGCAGGCTTGGTTGTTCAATTTCGGCCGGGCTACTTACATCTTCTAGACGTCTCCCTATACGATTGTCGTACCGAAGATAACCACGCGATGGAATGGGTTGGAGATGACAACGGTCGTGACCCTCGCGGTGTCTGTTCTAACCGACAACTCGGCAAACCTATGAGAAAGATGCAGGTTTTTCAACCCTACTTGTCTCTAGCTCATCACTGAACACCATTTCCTCACCCAATATACATAGCTTGGGCAAATGATCCGGTGTTCTCGTCTCTCATGACTGGGCTGTTGGACAAGTCGTCCTTTATCTTGGTGTCAAGGCCGGGCAGATGCTTGCTGAATAGCCAAACCTGATGCCATCAAGGGCATACATATCGCACTTGAGCCGCCAGCTTGCGAGTTGCTGGTCGGCGAGAGAGTGTTCTCTAGTGAATTCAGTAGCAAAAGTTTCACATTATAAGCTGGTGGCGAGGGGTGAAAGAAAAGAATGCAAGTGAAGGCGTCTATAGTTTCCCGCCAGATGCCACCATGATATTTCATGGCCAAAGAATTGCCAAATGGGCAGAGATACCAAGAGCTTCTTCGTGATCATGCAACGGAAGGCAATAGACCGGCGGAAAATGCTGCCGATGCTGGTATGTAGGTTCTAGACGGAGAACGAGCTGACTTATTGTGTGCTGTTCGTGCGAAGACGGCGGGTGTATAGATACCGAGGAACAAACACAAAGTCACTGTTGCAGAGGTTTGACTGAGCATCATCAGCATGAGGCTTTGGAAATTGGCTGAGCGTCAGAGGATGAACGGGTGGTGTCAATTGCAGTTCGAAGCTCTGCTGCCATGGCAAGCTGTGGCATAGGCGGTGGAATTCAAGGGTACAGCATGGATTGACCATAGTAAATGTACGGCTGGTGACGGTCGGTGACGATGGATGTCCTGGCTGAGCTGGCTGTCATGTCGAAGAACCCTTTTCTAGAAATTGGGGAGGTTTGAGAACTGTACCTTTCCAACGTCAGAGATTGCCTACTCTGATGGTGATTTCTCATGGTGGAGCTATTCTGGAAATGGCTAAAATGAGACGCGACTAGGATGCATCCTTTTCAAACCTATCATATTGTTCACTAAGATTCATTCGTGCGGGGGAGTTTCCTCCCCTATAATGAGAATGATGTCTCGGTCCATAATCATCGAAGGCTACCCGGCCAAGTTGTGTGAATGAGTCGAACGCCCAACGGAAAACTGCTCCTGTTACGACGGGCATGGGGATTCAGCGGTGGAGAAGTTCTGGTGAAACCCCTTGCGATCGAGGTCCAAGAGATCAGCATGTTCTATTTCCACCCAAGTTTGGGACGTTGACCTAAAGTCTGGTCGGGCTCTCTGTGCTATTGGCAGGCATGGACTGGACTGTGACATGCTTGCAATGGGCTACTGGTCAATTATTTCAGACACCCTTTAATAAACAACAGGGACAGGATCGAGAGTCTCGAATTTTCCATAATCTTCATGTTGAGCAGACAAACACGTCGACCTGGCCGTTTGCCTCGCGTCGTCCGTTTTCAAGCTCCTTGTCAACAACGCGCCTCTTTCTCCTTACCGAAGCTACATCTACAATAGTACCAAGAGCGATGTTGAAGTTATGTCGCCGTCTACCGTGAACCGGAGGAACGTGCCGGGGTCATGGACCTGCCGAAAGAGATGGATCTTCCCACGGGCCGGCGCCTGTGCGGCACTTTGGTTTGGTTTGATTGGCTGTGGTTCCTCCGTCTCTCGCATTTCCTTGGCTTCCTGGGTTGCTTGGGTTGGTAGGACTTCCCGGTTTTCTCTGGTCTTGCACGGGCGTGTCCCGGTTGGAGAGGTGTGTGCTATAGTTGGGTAGGTATCACTGCATAATTTATGGTAGATATCTGTCACTTCATCGAGACTTCGGAGCTATCTTGCTGTCAAGTTAAAACGGATATACTCCGTAGGACTCCTGTGCCGCACGGTCTCGCAATCTTGCACCTGCCTATAGTTGTGGCGACTGCCTTTTGTGAAAGAAGCAGGCGCTGCAGGACCGCACCTGTTTGCAACAAACGACTTCGGCGGAGAAGGAGCCCACCTAATCCAACGACGTGCCATCATCACCTCCACCCAACTTTTCGCTGCCCACGTCGACGTCTACAACCATCGTCGCACAGAACGCATTCTGTCCAGCGTCCCCGTCACATCAATCATACCGCACTCGCAATGTCCAGCGCGCATTATTTGAAGCGGCGAGCGGCGCTGCCTGTCGCCCGGGCCAATTATCGGTTTCCAGCACCTTCTCGCAATCGCGATCACCACGCAAACGGCGACGCTTCGCAGACCACCTGTTTTGACGAGGACACGCACGGCGGGGCGATCCAGACGCATCTGCGACGCGAGATGCAGGTCAACATTCAGACCTACCTCCAGGATGCCGGGGTTGCGCCAACAACGGCAGCTATCATGTCGACCGACATCGTCCGGGACGTCTAGGTATCTTGTCGAATGCCCATAACTCTGCCCTGCTGGTTCATTAGAAGCTAACATCCTTTCTCCCAGAAGTCTGCCCGCCGCCATCGCCGGTTTTCTGTTCGATACTCCGATCGTGCTCACCCGCCTCTGCTGGCCCGCTTTGGCATCTCACTGCTCTCAACCCGATCCCTCCTGATGCTCGTCTTGCTGGCAGGGCTTCTCGCTGCTCTGATGTGGGTTTGGAAGCTACAAGGACTTCACGGGATGAGTCAAATGGCACTCGGCATCTTCGGACAATGACTGGAAATGCGACGGGATATTCTCAGCCTATGGGAGGAGGGGTCTTTGACAAAGACTTTTGGTAGTCGTGGCTAGAAAAGGAGGCTGCCCGACCATGAGCCACGGGAAGCATGACGGAAAACTTTGTAAGGTCCGAGGTGAAATATGCCAGGCCGACACTTGCTTCAATACAACCATTTTAGTGCGTGTCGGGGAATTGTGCTATCAATAGGGCCGCCTTTCAGCGAGCAGATTCCAGTTTGTTCAATACATTGACCTTATCGCACGATGCCTTGCTCCGTCTTTGACTTCTAAACCCTCCTACCAATGTACCTCTTTTGGCGCAGCATCATTTTGCTACTTTGCTCCCGCATGATGACCGGTCGTTTCTCTGTTGCATGTTGGGTCATCTGGGATGTAACACGAATCACGTTCATTTAGGACGCTGTTCCAATGGCCAAAACACGAGGAAAGCACCGCATGGTTGTGTTGTAATGTACTGCTTCCAAAATAAGTTATGGACAAGCACTGTTTCGTAGTCGAAATGAGAATCTTGATGCCGGGCCTCTTTGGTGTTCAACCTGAATTCGAATCAGCCGGCATGATTATGCTAATTGGAACTGTCGACTGGTACGTTGCCCCCGATGCTTCCACGTTTTGAGCCTCTGATTACTCATGCTCAGGAAGGCCCCTTATATTCCTTCGGCCTCTATTTTCATCACGCCGAAGACATCCAAGTTCAGGCCGTCAACCTCACCCCCCAATGAAGTCTCAATGAAGCCCGATCTCCAACAAGCTCTCAATGCCTTTCCGATGAGGAGCAATTGCGAAGCCAAGCCTCCTGTGATGTGCCCGTATTTCGAACACCAAATCTGCCCTCCAATGCGCTCGGCTCACCCCAAATGCCCACCTCCAAGCCGGTTTGACACGCGTTCAAGAGGAAAGATAACTGTGATTAGAATGGCTGATCCCGGCTTTGGCCTACCAGGACTGACTGCAACTTTGCGAGTTGTATCATCAGCTTCAACATAATTGTTTGGCAATCAGGCTTGCGCATTCAGATGTCAACTTATTTGGTACACTCCACGATAGGTCTATGAGTAAGCTCAATACCTTTTGAACAGGAGGAAGAATACGGCGCAGGGTTACATTGAAGTCCCTGCATCATATGAGTGACTTCTTTTCAATCGACTACAGCCGCTAAGACGAGAAAACAGACTTCACTTAAAATTGTACCCCCCAGCACCCGTGCACAACTAACGATACATCAACACCGTTCATGAACTCAGAAGGATAAGTAGATGCGACACCCAGACGACTGAAGATGTGTCGATAGGCCTGCGATTTAAGGTCGATGCCTCGAAGGACGCAATATTTGATTCCGTCAACATAAACGCTAGTACAACGGGTAAGCTATTTGAGGAGAACCCGGGTACATAAGTCCTGCTCACTCTGCGCATAAAGTAAGAGCCCTGCTCGCCAGGCAGTGTCATTTGGCTATCCGGGCAGTGTTCACCACATGACACTGCCTGGCGAGCAGGGCTCTTACTTTATGCGCAATATCTTACTGAGACCCCCTGCTTTCCCTATACCTACTCAAGCGATTACGTTGAATACGTCCTCTCTTTCGGATGGCCGCCATCGTTGCCGCTGTTGTACTCGTCTTTCGTCGGCTATCGTCGTCGTCTTCTATCGCTGTCGTTCTTGGGCATTCCACTATAATTAAAGCGCTACGCGCGACCGATCGAAGCTGTCGGGGGCACTGCCCGGTTTGCAAAACTCTGAAGTGAATGCCATAGAATGATCCACTCTGTCCAGTATTTGGCATCCTTGAAAAGCTTCTAGTAATGAGGCGTCCCCTCCGACTTGCGATGTCGTGCCTAAATAACACCTCAACCTCTGAAAGATCACGGAGTGTAGAAATAGACACCAAGAGCGGGTTTCGCTTGTTGGATTATGTGTAATTGCTGCAAGAACGTCGGCAAGGCAAAACGGCATCGACCAGTGCGGGAGTATTACCAGGCCCAAACAAGATTCATACGGCACGTTACCTTCAATATTGACGTGACCGATATGGCCCTCAGTACATTAAACTTATCTGGGGGCTTTGCATGATTGATTTGACACGAAGGTGGTGAAACCAACGGATGATGAGATGCTGGGACCAGCCGATAGATTGACAAAACGCGACGCTTGGTTCCACAAGTGAGCTAGCCCTTAGGAACCTTTATTACTATCGTCCGATGGGTGTTGACGAAAGCCTGAACACACAAGAGCTTCCACTGCCCAAGCCGAGCGGGCACCCGATTTCCAGACAAGGGCCCGAACATAAGTGAGAGTGAAGGTTGTATCAAGGTTGAATGGTTTGAGCTGGCTAAGAAGGGCCATTTGATATTTGAGAACTGCATCACTTAAGATCACTTAAGACAATCACAAACAACCTCATTGTCAGTGTCTTCAGGTTTGTGTCTGTTATGTCTTCGTCCCTCAATTAAAATTCTGTCCTGTGTTCTGATGCAATGTGAGAGCGTTCTCAATCTGCACGATCGTCGAGATGGAGTCTCATTCACAATGAGCATCTGTATAGTCACGGCAAGCGATTGTCAATAACACTGATGTGTTCATGTTTGCGATGACCTCGGAATGATGCCTGCAGATGCATTGCAATGGATGTAACTCTGCCTCCGACTCGCCCATTGACTCCTGAGTTGCCCGTTCTGCACGGGGACTGGGCTGAACTGTGGTAAATGCTCCAGACAACCAAAGCACTTCAACGACGATTAAACATCCATTCTGACTCCATTTCAGTCAGAATATCTGACTAACCTGAGCCCGCCTTGAGACATGGGCTAGATGGTTGATGGCCATCGCCCCGGCGTCAAAGGCAACTTATTGATCTTGAGCAAGCAGCAGGAAAAACACCTGGGAGGAGTCAAAATTCAAAAAAGGCCAGATATGGAACACGTGCCATGCCCCCCGGCTCCCGATCCTATCTGCTATCGACCACCTAGTGCCGCTCTCACGGTCGATTGCAGAAAGTTTTCTGTCCTTTATGTTAAACAGAGTGCAAATCTCATTTGTGAGACGAGGTACTAAGAGGTTCAAGTGCTCTTAACGAATGACCGGGCGGACAGCAAGAGCAGCTTTTGCTCTTAGGCATCCATAAAGGGCTGGGCGGGGTTTGCGTTAGTTTTTACGGCAAGCTAAATATTCTAACTGCTGACCCTGAAAGGTCCAACCTCACTCACTTACTCACTCACTTACTCACTCACTCACTCACTCACTCACTCACTCACTCACTCATACTCACTCACTTTATAGTTACTGAAACGCTTCACGCACCTTCTACTATAATAAAACGGTAGGAGCTTGTAAACACTCGCTAAAGAAAAAGAAAAGAAACGCTCTTACTACTCACTAAAGCCCCCAATCACTGCAAGCCCCCACTGTCGTAAGAAAACTCCCACTGGAAAGCTCCTACGTTCAGGGGGTGAAGGCGCAAAAAGTTTCTGAGTGTCCGACCATGCTGCACCTTCCACCTCCCGACCTCAACTTCAATCTCGCTCTCATCAGCAACCTCGTTCTCTTCCTCATGCGACTACAAGCTTCCGCCATGGCATCTCGCCGTTACCCACAGAACCTCCTAGTCTTTGGTGGCAGCGCCTCATAATGCGTACCGTGAATCATCAACAACAACGACCGGAGTTGCGCCTGACGCCGTACTGTAGACATCTCCCAGGACCAGTTCACCACCAGGCTTAGCGTCCGCTTACACCGCATCAAAGAACAGGGCTGCGTCTTCTGCAATTATTTCCTCCTTCTTCGACAGTATTCGAGTTAAAAACTCAAAGAAAAGACTGAGAAGCAACGCAATATGTGGTTTTTCTCCGCGAACGAGCAATCCCCAAACCCAGCGTCCAGCGATCCCCTTGACGCTTGCACCCACTGCAGAATCTCTCACTCACTGAAACACCTCGCTCTTTAAAAAAAAGCTTTCACTCAACAAGCTCTTACCTTACCCAGCATCAACATTGCGAAGGCAGTATCTAGTCCCAGACAGACGCATACCGGAGGACGCAGCTTTGGGCCTCTCCTTAATCATGTCGTTGCAGTGCGCATCTCGATTCCGCAGTGCATCAAATTGCATGTTGGTGGCGTTGGCGGCGATTGCGGCCGCTGCCATACATGTGAAAATGGAGACGCACCCGGCGGACCGCTGAAACAAGGAGGTGTACTAGGACACATACTCATTGCAAACCAGAGTGATCGTGTTTTGATAGGCTCTTATGGTCAATCTAGTCCCTGGCAGATCGATGCGACAGAAAGCAACCTCAAGCAATGTCCGCTTCGAAAGCAGCGACTGGAGGTGCGTATTTGGCCTTGTACCAGCGCTGTGGCTTGGAAAACAGGCGACCTTGCTCATATTCGTGGGCTGATACGACAATGGGAAATTAAAAACCTCCCTGAGTTCTGACATTTTCATGAGATCCTGAGCCAGACTGTTCGGCCCATTCATCAAATCAACCGGGCAAGCTGAGACAACGAGAAGACAGGCAGCCAAGCGATATTTGTGGTACATTGCGATAGCTCATTGCGCAAGGTTCGCAGTTCATCCCTGGCTACCCGACCTGGAATGTGCCAGTCCCTGAGGGCCAGTCATCTCACTCGGATGAGCTCAGCACTCCTCGGCAAGAGGACAATTGTCACCAGCAACCACGAGTTCCGCGGAGTTGTTGAGGCTCCCTGAAAGAGCCGCAGCACATCTGGCCGAGGTCCTGTTGTCGTTTGCCTCCCTGGCCTGAATTCACATCTCGACAACGACGATGCTCAGCCCGACACAATTCCGCGACTTTGTGGTTGACCATGGACACCGTCATCGTCCCGCACAGCGTCAACGGGCGACATGGTCAGAACCCCGGGTCCCGAGGGAGACTTGCTGATCCGGCAAAGCGTGCCCACGAGTCTAAGGAACCGGAGCAACTTGCCCGCAAGGCCGCCATGGGCGCCGTCGCTCATTGCGTCCTGTCCTGCCCTTCGTGGGGATCCTCGTAAAACGATAAGGTGTAGTTGCTCTTCAGCTCTGCACACATCCTAACACATTTCTCGTCTTTAATTTCAAGTAGGGTCGCTGCGCCATACAACAGATATTTTCCAAAAGCAGTGCCATTTCGAACTCCCATGCGTGATTCTGAGCGCCATCATCGAGGTCCGGCAGATCAAGTACAACGTCCCCCCTAACATGTCGAGCCCGTGGACTGAGTGATGGCTTCTTCGAGTGAACTATCATCCATAGGCTGGCAAGCACTCTTTATCCAAAACATCTTTTAATCTCAACCTCCTGTCATGACGTCTGGCGGTTGGTGCGGAAGGACGACGAACGGCACTGATTTTCATGCAGCCTGTGGAGTTCTATTTTGTCAGAGATGAAAGAAAAAGACAAAGGTGTGATTTAATTCTGTATTCCTGCCCCTGAGAAGATTTCATTTACACCACGGTGCTTTTATAGAGACATCGTCGCTCTCATCTGCCTTGCCCAAACGGAGCGAACCTAGGCGAAGTTTGAAGGCTATGATTTATTTGCAGTAACCGTTAAGTCGTTCTCAACCTTAGTAACCAAAGCCTCCCAAGGTATCCGACGCAAATAAGATTGTGCGATGTTTCTTCCTCATATTCATTAATACACTGGGGGTTTGCCGAACATTTCTAACATCTCAGGAGTGCTTTCGTCTTAATTAATTGAGAAATGGTAACACGCCTAAGGCTAGCGACCGGGTTTCGCGCTGCTATAAGCCATAGCGGACATGGAAACATAGATAATCAGTCTCGTCTCGCCGTATTCTCCGAGGCAGACACAACAGAAACCAGAAAGACACGATTCCAAGGACATTGATTCACACCCTTTGCAAAATAAGGGCTGTTTTTGACGTCACAAGTATACACTCGTGAGCCAAGAAGCACGAAACTCAGGCGTGCGGTAACTTTAGAAACGCATGTATACAAGGAAACTGTCATTAGGCCATGACAGCATCCGAGTGCCTTAGCACCCGCTGTGACGTGAGTAGAACACCCCATTTACGTACATCGAGATGCGGATCCTTCACTGAGATCGAAGCTGCTGCGCGACATGCGAAGAGTTTCTCTACCCTAGGTTCTAGGATGAAGCTTCCAACAAAGATCGTGAATTGAAAGAAATAGTGTGTACCGGGGAAAATGTGTGGTTATCATCCCAGATCTTTTGAACTCTTGGAGTCTTGAGGGTTATAATGGTAATTCGATAGGTTCTCAAGCGTGCCAATGCATCTCCCCTTCTGCTTAATCTATTATGTTCATTGCTTTCTAGTCATGATCTCATCACACTGAAGTCCGGATGGGACAACTAGACGCCGGCAGATTTGGCATTTGCAGTCTTTGATATGGCCTGGACGTTCCCCCCCCACGCCCTTGGATCTTGAACTGAGCAGCCCACACACCAACTAGAGCAATACCATCACTCAGCAACACTCACTGCCCTACGATACAAAACAGTCCGGGCGTTTCGAAACGACTACGCCCGCCTCTTCCACATGCCCCTCGGTCAATCTTATATTAAGGGACCCACTCTGGGCAGCTGGCTTTCTACCACTGCAAACCAATTTCAAGCCACGGGTGAACCAGGCGAATCCATCGGGCTACTGCTTCATTTGTGATGCATTCGAACAGATTAGTAGTGATGTAGCCAAACCGTCTGGAGCTATGTTCTTCGTGTAAGTTTCCTGATGGAGGACCCGAAAGATAATGATAGCAGGCATTTGGTTTGTGGGCTGATTCGGACATGTGAAAGGTCAACGACGACTATTCCATGATTCTTGACTGGAAGGGGGAACCGCCGGGCGCCGAGACGTCGCGGCTTGGACAGTCCCGAACTTCCTCAACATCACTAATCAGTACTTCCGCAAACTCGTATCGGTTCCAATGAACCAGGATGAAGTTATCGGTGTGTGAAACTCCCCAGACGAGGACTTCGTGTGCCTGGTACGGAAGGCCATCGAAGCAACAACTTTCATCCTGCCGCTAACGACCACAATACCTTTGCCCAAAGAGCAATGACCGTAGGAGCTCCGTCCTGTTGTACGACTGAGCCTTCTGGATTGTCATGTTTCGAAGGGTGACACAGCGGTTCCGTCACAGATGGTACACAAACATGACTACCTTATAACTATGAGGGATGGCAAATGCCAGCCGCTGCCTATCTTGCCCGGTCGCATACATAGAAGTATGCATGATAGCCTGAGTGTTGCCCGAGTTGGCTTTCTTTGCTTCGCCATCTACAAAGCCAAGATGGTCTTCGGCTACGGTTGCCATGTCGTCTTCTCATTCGCGCCATTCCTTTCCCTTCATTGCAAGTCTTTGCAATTCCCTGCATCCATTTTCTGTGACCACCGGTCAAGGCGCCTCTTTTGGACTGCGAACGGCTCCTTGAATGTTTCCATCTGGGTTACAGAAAGCGCAAATAACGCTGATATGGGCCGTGAAGCCTATTCACGATGAAATTTCAGCGGCACGAGCTGGCACCCAATCTCGCAGTTGCACCTTGCCGAGTCCAAGGTCTCGTTCATCACGAAGGTCGTCCGCGACCTGCCGATATGGGAGGGCAACTGAGTTGAGCTGCACGAAGGCCACTCGCCGCCCGCAGATCACGGCTACAACTTCGGTACCCTCCCTAACTACACCCCAGACGAAGATGAGGGGATCTAGAACACTTGCTGAAGTGCTGCGGGACGGAGCGGCCACGTGGGAAGACCGCCCAGCTCGCCGTTGAAGCCTCTCAGAAGGTAGTCACCCTCCGAATCTACATTTTCGACGTGGATAAACTGCGCATGGGACGGCACCAATCGTACTTCCGTGGCCGGAAAGTCTGCCAGTTGGCAACTAGACAAATCTTGTAGCCGGCAAGTTCGCGCCGGGCCTGACTACGTTTCTAAAACACCACTGATGGTAGCTGTAGCGGCGAAAGAGGGTATCCGCAGCGGCCTCTTCGAGCTGTGCTATAACAAGCACGGCCGGTGCTAATCCCTTCCGGTGGATTGTTCCCCCAAATGTCCCATGTATCCGACCACCACGAGAGACGTTCATTGAGTTCATGGGTACTGAAGACAGCTAACCCGAGTTTGAGAAATGTATGGGTAAAACATCCTATGTTATGTCGGTTGTCATGGTTATGCGACACCATGATGCACTTCAAGCACTGCAGTTGACAAATTTGGCTGGTGTGTAGTTGCTATACACGTCTAGAGTGGTCCTTCTTGTGTCTGTTTCCTGTTCTTTGGAGGATCCAGATACATGAGACGGAATAAGATCTGCATAACCAGTGCCGAGATGACCGATGCGCGTTTGCCTCCCCCATGACCTTCATCGATCTATCCGAGAAGACTTGCCGTGAGGAAAATACTATAAACATTTTTCACGTTAAAATAACGTTAAAATACGGAGGCTGGCACGTATTATCTGAAACGCCAGTTTGTCATCTTCACTGACATCACGTACTCCGCCCAGGGACTTACTTTCGGACAAGCGAAAGGCTGACGAAGACACTTCAGCCACACACAGTGTCCATGAAGCTAAGGGGTCACAAAGTCGACCACAGCGGAGAATCACTTCTCCTGGTCTGCATTTCTGTTCAACACGGCCCAGTAAGCTTCCGTCTCTACGCACATGTCTCTTGGCTGACCATTACCCAGGTTTGTGGTCATGTCTACGTCGGGTTGATTACTGAAAAATGATTCTTGGCTAGGGATTTACTTATCGGACCATTTCAGACATCAGTCGCGTCATGTTAAGATTCTACATCGTATTCAACCTTTATTTTGATGGCACAGCCTGTCTTGAAGCGTGGATGCATGGAAGTCACTTCTACGTCACCAAACAACCTCAAACACGCAACGCAATTAGCGCAATAGAAATCCATACTCTGCTTTAATCGCTCTCTTGAGACTTTCCGGCTAGCACCTAAAGTTCTCTTTACTCTTTGGCCGGGTATGCGAAACAGATCAAACCACTGCTGGAACGGGGCAGTGGACCCAGTAAGTCCAAGGAGGCTGCCAAACGACGCATTCATAGACCCTGCAACGTATGCCACTATTTTGACCATTCGGTAAGAACATTTTTGATCCAAAAAGCTATGCTAGCGCTCAAAAATCAAGTGGTCTGGCTGGTTGAAGTCGACGACAAGTTCCATCTCCGTCAGCACAGGCCTGCTCTCCCAGACACACGTAGCCGCCAGAATGCCTTCGCGCCGCCGGGGCAGGCGCCCACGTAACAGGATTTATTCGCGCAATCGTCTCTGCTGGCAGCATGAGAACAATATCTCTCACAAGATGGGATAGTAGACGAGACGCGGCTTGTCTTCAATCAATGTCGATGCAAATCCATGTTTTTGAGCTGCATCATTGCTTTTCGGTACCAAGCCAAATAGAGTCGTTGTGATGGGGGCCACAAAGGCCATTTATGGACCTCATAGGCTCGATAACTCTTAATGGTGCCATTGGCCATTATGTCTCACAGAACAAGGACTGCAATCGCCGCAGGATCCAGTATTCGGCTGGATATCCTCCCAGTCCGCGTCTACAGATAGGTTTAGCTTGAACAAGGCGTCGACCGTATTCCATGTCTGTCGCATGTAGTAGTCGCCGCGAGCATATGTTTGCAAAGCTACGGCAGTTGATCTTGCCCAAATCAATGAAAGACGTACGCTTTACGCTAGGGACAAATCAATAGGTTGGAAGGGTTTGCCTTGCGCCCAATTCAGTCAATTTCGTTCTGGGTTGGCAGTCGTCGGCGTCAGCAGAGCCGGTGAGCACAAGGGAAATGACAAGAAACACGGCATTAGAAAGGATTATGAGAATCTGAGTGGACTGGTGATGTGTTTGATTGAGATGCAATGCAGATGTACTGGAAATTTGGGGATTGAGTGATAATAGAATGGTGAAAGTGAAAGCTTTTGGAAACTGTATATGCCCCTCGACCAGGAGCATCAAACTGCAGCAGGCTGAGACGTTTCAGGCCATGAAAGACCTCAGGCATTCGGGAAACGTACCTTTGTGAACGAGCTTGGCAATAATTTGACCTACATGGATGCCTTGCATTGTTCTTAATATCGTGTCTATGAACTATATACTCATACATGTGTAGACGGCAGGTAGAGATATTGACACCCCCTAGTGCTACGTAAATCTGACATTAACAGTAGCCAAGCTGAGATATGAGCATCCCCTCAAATATTTCTTACCTAATGAATTAATCTCATTTCATCACCTTCAACACAAGAAGTCTCTTACTATGCGAGGAGCTTCTTTCAATCACACTGTGGGGGTATTATTATAACTTGATTAGTTGGACACGCACAGAGGAATGTACCTTATCATTCGCAAGCCCACTTTCGCCAATAAAGGGGGACAAAACTATCATCACTTCGTCCTATTTTTTCTGAAGATTACAACCTCGATCATCGATCGTCAACTGAGGCATTGTCCGACTAGCAAAATCAGATGGTAGATTCTGTGGT
Source organism: Colletotrichum sp. SAR11_239 (assembly GCA_025328985.1). NCBI lineage: Eukaryota > Fungi > Ascomycota > Sordariomycetes > Glomerellales > Glomerellaceae > Colletotrichum > Colletotrichum sp. SAR11_239. The sequence goes on from JAKMWZ010000014.1 coordinate 103,792, forward strand.
CTCGTCTTTTCTTACTGCCTCGTACACCAGATTGGATGCTCGGCAGTTGTGTATTTATGGAAATCGCTTGCAGCTAGTTATGACTATAAGCCGTCTTATCTCTCTAGCGTTCTAAAAGTCTTCTATCTTTATTAGGTTTAGGTACTAGCTTAGACGTAAATTTAGGCTAGTTAGCGCCTACTATAAGGTAAGTAAACTTGTTAAGTTTAATTAATTAATTAATTAAGTTTAAAGCTATTACTAGTTAATTAAGTTAAGTTTAAGGGTTAAACTTAATTAATTACTTTAACTCTTTTAATAAGGATTATAATATAGATTAAATAAATATTCTACTACTAAATATCTTTACTTTTCTTTATTTACTTTTTAATACCCTCTATTTTTAATAAACCCCCCCTTAATAAAGTATAAATTATCCTTTTTTATTTATTTAGCTTTTTTTTTTCTAAAGTAATAATTAATATAATAGTTTTAATTAATATTTATAATATTCTCTAGACTTTATAGGGGTAATAGCTAAATTTTTTAGGGAAGTTAAAAACTAGTTTTTAAGATTTTCTAGAGATTTATATTAAAATTATTATTTTATTATTATTATTTTCTATTTCTATTATCTATTAATATCTTTTAAATATAAAAGTATTATTAAGTTTATTCTTTCTTTTATTTTATTTATTTTATATTAAATATCTATTATACTAATAATCCTCTATTTAACTTTAACTTCTCTTCTAAATATTTTTAGTTAATTCTTAAAATATAGATCTATTTTATTATAGTTTAAATAAAATAGAACTTATTTTTTATTTAACTATTTTTATTTAAAAACCTTTTTAAAATTATAATAAATGATAAAGTATATATATAAAAGTTAGAGTTTTAGATAAAAAATAGAAAAAAGAAGATAAACTAAATAAGAAGTTATAATTAGTTTTTTATTTATTACTAACTAAATAGTTAACTAAAAGTTAATTATTAAACTTATTATTATTATAATTTTAAAAATAAATAAATTATTTTTAATATTAAAATAACTTTATTTATTTTAGAATATTTTAAAAAAAACTATATTAAAGAGATTAAAATATTATCTATTAACTTAAAAAGTTTTAAAAGACTTAATAATATTCTATATAAAAAATAATATTTAGATTTTATTAGTTTAATAAGAAATTATACTAAAGATATTTAAAAAGTTACTATTTACTTTATTATTAATATTAACTTTCTCTTTAGTATCTATAGAAACCTTATTTTTTAAAATATAATTTCTAATATTAATAAAAAACTATAAATATTACTATAATTTATTACTTTAATAGTTTATATACTTAAAAGTATTTAGAAGTATTAAAAAGAGGTTATATAATAAGAATTTCTATATATTAACTTTAAAATCTATTTAGCTTTTAATTTATAGATTTCTCTAAATTAATATACTATTATAAGTATTACTATATACTTCTTTACTAGAGAGAAAAATCTTTAAATATATTTAATTATTATAAAGAAGTAATTTAAAACTTATAATAATATTAACTTTATAAATACTCTTAAAGAGGTTATTTAAAAGTAAAATATTATAAACTAAATAAAAGTTTTAATCTCTAATAATATAAGTTTAAATAATACTTATATAATAAATTTAATTTTTTAATTTAACTTCTTTATAAAGAAAAAATAAAATACTTAAGCTAAAAAGATTTATTACTTTAGATATATTTTTAACTTTATATTAAAAGCTTTTTTATTTAATAAGAACTTTAAGAACTTTAAAAAATAGTTAAATATATATATTCTTCTATAATAAAATAAAACTAACTTTAAATATTAATAAAAAATTAATTTTATTAGTATGTTTTATAATATTATAAAATTTACAAAAGTTTTACTATAATATATATAGAGGTTTAAAAATCTATTTTATAAAATATTAGAAAGATTTTAATAGTTTAGTAATATTTTTCTCTCTTAGTAGATATTTAGAAAAGTTAAATTAATTTAAAATAATATTATAAAATAAAACTTTATATATTTTATAATTAAATTTATAATTTATTTTAAAAATAAGATAAATAGTTTTTATTCTTTTTAAAATATTAAAAGTTTTATATTAATTTAAGATATTTTAACTTTTAATAACTAGTTATAGTTAATAGAGACTATAATAATTTTAAAGTTTATCTAAAAACTTATATTTTAAATATAAAGTTTTAGATAAAATAGTTTATATAGTAAGTTTTAAAAAATAATTATTATAATAAAATATTTTTTAAGTTATTTTAATAATTAGAAGACTTTTTATAATAATACTAATAATAGGGATTCTTAAGATTTTAAATTAAAAGAGTTATAAGCTTTTCTATAGGAAATATTTTAAAGATCTACTTAATTAGTAAATTAATAAGTTTTATTATATACTTAAAGATTATAAATATCTTAAAAATAGTTTAATAAGAACTTTTTATTTATTTATATTTATTATAAATATATTAATAATATTTCTAACTTAGAAAAGATAAGTAGTAGTATTTAATAATATTTAAGAATTTTTATTAATAATAAATAAAAAAAGCTAAATAAATATTATATTTTAATAAAAAAGTTACTTCTATATATTACTATATTACTCTTCTATTTTAATTTTGATATAAAATATTTAGAAAAAAACTAATAATCTCCTTATTAATAGGAATAAATATCTAATATTAAGTTAGTTTTAAAAAAATATTTTAATTAATAGTATTTTTTTAAAAAAGGGGAAAATATAAGAAATATAAGCTAATACTTAAAACTTTATAGTTTAGATAATTTTAAATAGTAAATTTAAATAGAAATTATTATATCTAAGGGAGAAAATAATAATAAAAAGCTAAATAAATTAGAAAAGTATTTAAACTTATAGAAATAAGTAAATTATAATCTTATTAATTAATAGTTTATTTATAAAAAAAATATCTTTATTTAAATAAATTAGTATTAAATATATTAATAATACTTTTATAATTATCTAATTATAAGAAAGTATTTAGTACTATATCTCTTATTTAGACTTTATAAAAGCTAGTAATAAAAATAAAAAAGCTAGAAATACTATAATATATAAAGTAATAGTATAAGAGGGGTATAATTTTACTACTAAATAAATCTAAATAGCTTTACTTAGTAATTACTTATAATTAATTAGTAATTAATTAAGTATAGTATTATAATATAGTAATTAAGTTAAGTTTAAGCCTTAAACTTAATTAATTGCCTTGAGGTGGGCGCTGAGGCTAGTGTGTAAAATGGGAAAGGAGGCTTTTCTGCCTAAAGCGTCCTATATATTGACTCTCCCAATATTCCAAAGCAACTGATCAATCTGTGTTCCAAGCTTGTGTATCTGGAATAGAAATTCTGCTATATGTGGGACGTGTGCCAAACTTACCCTACTACCACAACTGTAACTGTCCCCGGCGGCAACAAGCAAATCGATAGATTAAGATCCCTGATCACATATTCGACTATTATTTCAGCACCCCGCGCTCGTCAAGGTCTAGAAACAGTCAGCTCTAGTTACGCCTGTGTTCTCTACGGCTGGCGCTTGTTGTGTGGAAGAACTGGCACATGTGCGGAAGAACCGGCAAACGTGTCCAGGGATGCAGTCCCCAGAACAACATATCGTCATGCGAGCCGATGGGCGCGGCTGTACAGAGACCTCGAGCCCGGCACCAGACTTAATTAAGTCGGGAACCTCGAGGCATCACATTCTCGCCTTCTCTAAATTTAAGTTCATCCGCGATGAGTTTCCCCTGACGAGGTGGGTCGAAGGTGGCAACAATATCTTCAGGCGCCCAATTGACAGATCCTTCACAACTGTGCAGCGGGGGGTAAGGCAGACGAGAACTGGCAAGCGACGCCACAGACCCCTGCGCCAGGAGTTGTAGCGGCTTATCCGGAGACGTCAGGCAGCCCCCTACAACCACCTTATATTGGTCGACTCTCGTGACAGCGTCTAATTCTTTGGCTTCAGCGTTGTCATTCAAGCCAACAGCATTCCCGCCAGATTTGTTTCGTTTGACCATCTTGCAGAACGGGTCAGAAACAGACTGATTTTACTCAGACCCAGCGCCGGGCATCTCCTCCGAGCAGCTTCGGCTCGCTCCATTGGCGATTTGGGCTTTTAGCGGCAGGCTTTGGACCGAACATTCCGGTCTTGCTTATCACTCCATAAATAGAAAATCCAACGCAGAACATTGTCTATGGCATGGCGTGAGAGCTAACATTACGTGATACGAATGACTTCGATAATGTGAGCCTGGACGCACTTGGGGACGAAGTCAAAATTCCCGTGCACAGTCTTGGAAAGACTCCTCTCATCGTGATTCATATCAGATGCAGACACGCCATGAAGAGTTCTCCTGGTCACCAAGTCGCCCCTCGGCTCAAATGGGCAACGACGTATCCCATCGACTGCTGCATAACGTTAGTACATACGTGTACGGGGTACCGCGAATCAAGTCTTATTCTAATCGATCGATGCTTTTTTTGAGCGAAGCAGAAAATTCACTGAGACCAGAATTAGATAAATTCTAGGTACTCAATGTACTGGCGTCATGCAGCAGTCGATGGGATAAGCTTGAGTGTGTCGGAAAGATTATCAAAAACGCAGGCGAATGCCCGGTGTTGTATGTCTTTTTGACCTTTTTGCCTCTGTCCTGGTTGTTGGTGGGTGACGATAGCTTCGTTTTGCCAGCAACGAAAAATTGAAAACCATCAGCTCTGCCTTCTCTATGAGTATATTGCGCTATCCCCATATCAGCCGAGCGCCCAAGCTCAAAAGAGACTGTCTAGCACGATCTCCACTAAGGCATTTCCCAATGTCTAGTACTAGCACGGAGAATCACTCATTTCGCAGGAGTCGCTAGTCGCTTGGTTTCAAAGCCGAGGAGCGCGAAGCTCTGTCCTTCCAGAAAGCTCCCATTCACTGGGTGCAATACCTGAAGCTGCATGCAGCCCTGGTCTCCAAACCTGAGGTCATGAAATCGTCTGACGGCAAGGTGTTGACGTGGAGATAGATGGGCGCCAGCGGACGGGAAGCTTACTGGATATAACATCTCAATTGTGAAGGAGTCGTTCCTTGGGGCGATAACCACTCGTGCAAAGGTGAGCGAATCTACATATCCTATCTGGACGGAGTGCATGACGAGTGCCACCAGTATTTCGAAAAGTTCTCGACTGCGGTGCCGCGGGTGACAGTGTCATTGACGATACCCAGGCCATTAAGGCAGCCACGAGCGACGGCAACAGGCATTTGTAATGGTACTTTCAATCCACAGCCAAAACAGCTATCGTCTACTTCCATCCAGCGATCTACTACGTCTTCACTTCACTCACCACGCCCGTCATAAGTCAGCCGGTGACGCGAATGACAGTCATATCGCCATGGCTTCTGAGAGTTTTGTTGGACTAATCAAGCGTCTTCTTTGCGAAGAAACACACCAACAGCGACAATAGCATAGATGAGAGGGCTCAAGAATGGCATGGGGGCATGGTAAACTTCCATCATCAGGTCAGAAATGTTTAGATTGACACCACCCAGACCTGTTCCGACAAGGAGGTTGCTGATCTGAACTTTCAGGTTGCCCAAGTCACCAGCTTGCAGAACGTCGAATCAGTTGTTCTCCAGGCAACAGGCAGCATGGGATCTTTGCCGAGAACGACAGCGGCCTTATGATATCCGATGTCACTTTCAGGGGTAATGCCGTTGAGCTCTTGACTGTCCAGTGGTTGACTTTTGACGGCTGCAAGAACGAGGTCCAAATGGTATCAGACGGTGGCTGGGCGTGGAAGTCAATTGTCACTGATGGGCCCCATTGATGTCGGCTTCAAGCTTGTGAGGGAGCAAAGTTATGTGAAGTGTCCGTCCGATGTAGTCAGCAACAGCATGTCCAAGAGTGATAGCCGTCAGACCACGTACAAAACAAAGGTTTCAAAACAGCATGTAACTTTCCACGGCTGGGGTCAAATTTTGATTTTGAGACACTGATCTGTCTTTTGGGCCCCGGTGCATTAGATGATAGACTATTTATTTTTGCAGAATCTAAGTTGATCGAAAAATCTGGTTTATCAAGGGCGATTGCCGATACCAGCAGCACTGTTCTTCCAGGGGGCTCGTTCGCCCAGGTGAGCCGCTGGACCCTTATCTCTGATGCTCTGACAATAGCCGTGAGTTATTCACGGAAGTCAAGATTAGGAGCTACTGCAAATACCATGCTCTTCTTGACACCAAGGGAAACTATTCTGAGAAGGCGAATCAAGCAGGCTGGGCAAAGTCTCAGTATGAGCATCATGAGGTGTCAGACTTCCCAGCTCCATGGACCATATGAAAGGTTTGGTGCCACTAGGTATGGGTCGATAGATAGTACGGCTGCATTTCAACTGTGTGTTCATCCAGGTTACGGCCTGCTGGCGTACCCTTTTGACTGTCCGATGTCTGACGGAGACATTATTTAGTGGACCTGGATAAGTCTCAGAAAAACCTCTTTGGGCACCTTTTGGGGGTTGTAGCTGACACGCCACAAGGGTTCGGGCATGCAGTGCAAAAGCCCGCAAATTACGAGATGATTGCCGTGTTTGGCTGCTACGCATGGATCAGCGCCATGGTAACCAACGATTTGAAAGTTTGGACCTTCATGCGCACAACCTAAAGAGACACCGAAGACTCTCAAGGTGACCGTGCCAACCAGGGTTCATCAATTGTTGGCTTTAGTTACTTGTAAATAAAATTTGACTCATGGCATCTCCGGTGGATGAGCTTTCGTGTACAAAAAGATTGTGTCTTCTGGTTCTCATACATTCTCGCTCCCCAACATAACCTCCGAAGATCTCTGCACTGTCCTCGAACAATAATTTCACAGTCACAGACGTCTCAATTCTCGAAATGGGTCGCACAGACAGAAACAAAACTTCCGACTCCTCGTCGAGTAAGACGCAAACACCCCAGAAGAACGAGCGAAGTCTCCCTACTGCGTCATCGCCAAGTGAAAGTCCGCAAATGCCCGACAATAGTCCTACATTTCTTCCCCATGCCATCAAGAGATTTGTGAGCCCTGCTCACAAGAACAATCTTGAATCAGCGGAACTTAAGGTCAAGAAAACGAGGCAAGATTTTGATACAATCGTGAAGAAGAGAAACTTCTCGGAATTGTCAGCTGCAAGCATCACGAGCGAACATGACGACAAGCGTATTCGGGGAGAAGCTTCTGAAGAGGTGTTTGAAGCTTTCCTCAAAGCAAAAGAAGCCGAGCTTCAAGCTGCCAAAGAGAAGCGCGCAATTCTCGAAAGGATGTGGCAGGATGGGGACATTTCCGACCGCAACGAATTCCACAACGCTTTGGACATCTGCCAGCAGCAAATCAACCACGACCTGATGAGAGTCGCCACTCTACGATCTTCACGCCACCAATTGATTGGTCAGTTGACGGATGAAGTTTTGTTTCCCGAGCAAGTGGAGAGAGAAAGGAAGTTGGACTGGGCCTACATTGACGGTTTGTTGTGGAAGTATCATGCTCCTTATGGAGCTACCGCTACCATCAAGTCTGAGGTCACAGAAGATCAAAGAGCGAGGTTCAGGAAGGCAGTGATCACCGCGCAGGGATCCACGGCCGCTGATGGGTACCAGTTGTGGTGCCCGGTATCGAAACAATTTTGGCCGCCTTCATCTCTGAAAGCTTCCCACGTTGTTAAGGCTAACGTGGGAGAAGTCGCATCAGAAGCGATTTTCGACCGTCGGCCAGGTGGCCATATATGGAACGCAAGTAATGGCATAATGATGCTTGCCGAATACGAAGAAGCATTCGACAGCGCAAGAATTGCCATCGTGCCATCAAGAATAAATGCTGCCGACCTGGAAGTCATTGTCCTCGATGATGATTTGCGAAAAGAAGATCCTCGAGGAAAGATCATTTGGGGTGAATCCTTAGATGGAACCCAACTGAAATTCCTCAAAGGGAACGGACCATCACGACGGTACCTTTACTACAAATTTCTGATGTCCATCCTTCGACGTCAGCGCGGCAATGTTCCCGGCTCTTCTGGGGATCGATCTAGAATTCATGATGCAGCAAAAGCCCTCTGGGCTAGTCCCGGACGGTATTTGAAGCAATCGATACTCTTTAAACTCTCAAGACAAGTTGGCTTTCTCACCGAGGAGGAGGCTAGAAAGTTTTGGGATTTGAAACATGATCCTGATCCCCTGTCTACCTTTGCGGAGGACTTGTCCACCACCATGGCATTTCGATTCGAAGCTGGGCTCATTTCCGACGACGAGGAGGGCGGTGCGGAGGATCACCTCGTCCAGAAAGCCAAGGGTAAAGGCAAGCAAAAGTAGGAGAGGAAATTGAGCATTCGTCAAGGCTGAAAGTAGTAGTTGTTCATTTATCATGGCTCGGTTAATTGCTCACAAGCACATCAATAGAGAGCTGAGACACACTGACTATAAATTTGAGTGAACTGTGACAGTTCCACCACTGGCTAGTTAAACACCTGGAGAGATCGGTCTTACGAGGCTAACCCTAAGGGCAAACGATCGCAACCGTGGAACGTATGATGATCCGCGCGAACCGAAGCGTAGGAACTGGAACTTAAAAAGAGGACTCAGACCCAAGAATCAATGGTCCTCTAACACTGAGAGTGGAGAAGGTTCGTTGCGATGGCAAAACCGGGAGTTCTGGTGCCCCAAGCATTGTGGACGTGTACAACACGTGCAGACATTCTTTCTTCCTAACTTGGACGAGGGGGTTTTCGTAGCAGGACCCTAGGTCACTTTCTATGCTCATAATTGAATCTTGGTGGATAGAATCAAATCGAGCTTGATGGATTTTCTTGGATAGTCGCAAGGGCGAGAGGGTCTCGACAGGGTGTTGGGTCGCTGGGCGATGAAGGGATCGTGGCGGATGAATGGTGACTTGCTGCTCCAGATAATAATGATATAATGAAGTAATTGTCTTCTGAGTATGGAGAGAGGACTAGTAAAATGCAGCGTAGAGGGTTTCAGCTGAAGATTTGTTCCCAGTCATGCTTCCCCCTGCGGAACGAAAGATGAGGCGAGATGCAAGGATGGAGTGGATGGGCGTCCTGTATGCCCTGAAACCTGTCTGTCAAGACCGATCGTCGCAATGTCTGGCGAATTAAGGATGGTGGTATCATAATGCGCGAAAACGCAGTACCGGCAGTTCCCACGACGAAATGATTTCTTTCGAACCCTTTCCCAAGCCAGGTAATGGCGTTTACTTTGCACATGGGCAATAGCGCCGAATGGTGTCTTCTGCGTCCTGGGTATTGGTCCCTTGAATTATTGTCTCACTGTACCTGCCAACCCCATCAGTGGAGATCAAGTTTGAAGTAAGTGATTCACGGTGACGGAGAGATTCTGCATGCGTTTACGCAATAAATTGACGATCTGTGATTGGATTTGCGCCCGAAAGCGTCATTCACAGTCATCTCAACCATATCTGCCATGGAGCATATACGCATACGCACACATAAATAAAACTTCTCTCGTAGCACGAAGTCAGACTTTACCTTCCTTCGTCCTGGATCCACTCCTGTCACCCCTCACAGACCTCAGCTCAGATTTGCAAGCCTGGAGATGCCCAGACAGGCCTTCTCAACGTCATCGCACTACAACGTATGCTTCCGCCGAGCTCATTCTCATACATGACGCTACATTACCACTGCTAACGGCCGTGCCGTTGGTTAGCTAGTGAAGCGGCAGAACTTTAGGCAAGATCCTCGAGGGCCTCGACTGACACCTCTCCTCAAGCTGTATGCAAAGGGCATTCGGGGGTAGTTAATGCGGAGGTAGTGCTTGGGGGGTGTTAGATGAACGGCTGGGTTGGCATCAAACGCGACGCCAGAGCTGACACGGGACCCGAAATCGAGCCCGAAGTTGTGTCCGAGAGTGGGTCCGTGTGAAGACAGGGACCCACTCAGAGAAGCCGTCCCGGATGACCGGATCGGACAAGGGTGGGGCCGTGTTTCCGCCCTGAATCGGACCCAGAGTCGAAGCAAAAACATGTCCAGTCGCCACAGGATGGGTGAAATGTGAGCAGCTGAAAATCTAAGAGTAATAATGCGGCGACATGGTAGAAAAGTGGAATTCGGCAAGCATGTAAGCCCGTGAGAGAGAGGCGTCGGGTACAAGCTAAAGCAGGAGTGGAAAATCGAATGGCGGGAAGGAGACGGCACAAGGCGCGCATGTCTCGCAGGACAAGGAAAGCCGACTACATCTAATGAGACATACCGCAAGTGAAGGCTCTCAAACGTTATGCTCGGTCGCGTTTTGACGATGTTGTGAGTACCCCGGGATTGCTCAGATGGTTGTAAACGTTGCCGGCCTTGCTGCGAGGACTGCTGCTGGCGCCGTTGATGGTGGTGTTAGTCCGTCAGTTTTGTTGCCTTCATTTAATGACTTCAGTATTGAGATTGCGCTTGAACCTAAAGAGAACTAACTCTTATGAAATTGATAAGGATATTGCCGTCGTTGCTCGCTGCGCCCTTAGCGCCGTTGCCGATCAGGTGTAGCTGATATGGCTTGCGTCTCGAGGAGGATAGTGGAGTCTAGGTCCCAGTGAGAGCGAGGGCGGCCTGATAAATACACAGCCAAAGAAATATCCAGCGAGACTGAGTCTGGGGCCCTTGCCGACCGCTTGACGAAAGTACCTCAAGAAGCCGCAACACCCTTGAGGTTATGTTGCGGTTTAGCATCAGCAACGGCTTTAAACAAGTCTTCCTAGCCTCCAGGACGCCGCACCGCAGGTTAGTGGGCTGTATAACGGCTTTCTATGGTCTAGGGAATGAGTGTGGGAATGAGGACTAGTGTGGACAGGGACGAGATGAAGATGAAGATAAATGATGAATATCAATGATGAACATGAAGCTGAGGGTGAAGGTGAGAATGAGAGTGAGAGTGAGAGTGAGAGTGAGAGCGAAGACGAAGGTGAAGATGAAGGTGGGCGGTCTCCACGTGTGGTCATGCCGGTTGCACTGATGCTGGAGAATGAGACGAAGGCGAGGATAGCCACCACGAAATCATCCACTTCACATCGCGACTTATCTTCCATAATCTCCCTCCACCTTGTCACAACAAAGGGCTACCTCACTCACCAAGCAGAAGACAAAGCCACCAACACCGATGAAGTGACTGATACGGCCGTGTAACATAAAATACCATCAGTCGGTGCACTCCTCGCTCGCCGTCCTCGACAGCGCCGCCTACGCCGGCGCAAACCCGCTTTGCTCATGCTCATCCTCGGGCATGCTTGAGGAACTCTCAAGTCCCACAGAAACGCGGCTAATAACGCTGATACACCGACAAAATTAGCATTTTGCTGCCTACATCAACTCTTGTGCCGTCTACCTGCACGCCTTTGCCGCCGATGTCAGCGGACGATGAACGGGGCCAGAGGCGTTAGATGACAATGTCCTGGCCATCATCACGCCCCTCAGCCAGCTGTCCGCCAACCCCTCCTCAAGCTGAATCCAGGCGGTCTATCGACATAGACTGTATCCGGTCCGGTCCGGTAATCACACAGCGCGCGTCATGAGGCCTGGAGCTGCTGTCGAGTTGATTCATGGTGGGACTTCTCGTCTGGCCGGAGCCGCACACGTCGCGGATTCCATCTGACACGCCGAGCTTGTTGACGCTGGGCACGACGTTCACTCCGGCGAGCTTGCTGAAGGGGAAGCTGGCTATGTCCCGAGACTGGTCAGACTAGCGGTCTATTCAGGCCATTTCTTTTCCTGCGTCAGTAAAATCAGGGACGGGGCGTTGAGAACTCTGAAGGCAGAGGGTTGTTTGAGAGACAGTTCTGATTGGAGGATGAAAAATGTGCAAGGCATGCATAGCCCATGTGGCGAGGCTTCCGCCTTTCCATTACTCATACTTATACTTTTATGTCTACCGCTGGCATTTTGCCCGTCCCATTCATCCTCATCTCATTTCGCCCCCGCTGGGGAAGGCCTCCAAACATTCCCACCAGGGATTCCAGCAGTTCGTTGGCCGGCCCATTTCCCAGACCGCCAAAGATGTTGACGGCTGAAGATGATGGCAGCGGCGGCGGCAGACCGATTGAGCCCAGTCCTGTCGTCAAGAAACCTGATATCGAGATACCGGCGGCTTTTCCACAGCCATCAGCCGGCGAATGCAGACTGGCAAGATTGGTGATCATGAACCTCGCTCCACCCGCGACATCTTCCTCACTACTACAGTCGGGATACACAGGTCCAGGAGCTCATACCATTGGGCAGGACTTTCAGACCGAAAGCGAATTGCTGAGGAAGCGACTGGGCGTCGGCAACGGAGGCTTGGTTTCATCTCGGCGGACCCGGCTTCCACCACCACTGCGCCTGTGGCGACCATAGTCTTCGTGCTCGCGTTACCGGTATTTTCGAAGGGTGCGGCCGCCTCTCATAGGTTCCGCAGAGAGAGCGGTCGTCTCTTTGGTGGCGGCTTCGCAACCAAATTGCAATTCAGAGCGCCCATTTGTTTGACCTGCGTGCTACGGCATGCGTTTTCGCAAGCCTCAATGTCTGCCGAGATGCTTAGGTAGAGCACAGCTTCCAATGCGTGGAAATGCCGCGCAACTTCGATCCTCAACCTTCTATCATTGGCACACGACAGGAAATGGCGTCGGGTCGGGGGGATGCTGCGGACGCCGTGATGATTGCCCGGCCGGCAAAGCCTGTCTGCTTGTCACAGGCGAAATGATGCTCTTATCCAAGTGGAGGCAAGATGGGCCAACAGTAAGGGCAGTAGCTTTGACGAGATAATGCGTCGAGGCGAAGACACTTGCTGCGTTCGATGAATGCCCTGAGACCAGGGAAAAGAGGAAGACCAGCGGCATCAACAGATGCGTCGTGGACTTTCAGAACGCCAGCCAGGCAGAGCAGAACCATAGGCCAGGAGAAACGGCATGGGGGCTGTCATCAGAAGCAAGTTGACTGATGTTGGCCGAACAAGCAGAATGTTCGGCTCAAGCCAGAGGAGAGGCAGAGCGGAGTGCAACTTTCTTTGCTGGCATCGGGATTGGCGTCGACATCATTGGCGCATCGGCAGCAGACAGTCACAGATGGACTGCGCTCGTCATCAAGCAATTCAGGCAGCGGGGGCATCATCGGCCCTAAGAAGCATACTCGAAGCATGCGGCTGCATCCGGGATATGCGGGAAATCGGGGAATGGAAAGGAAGGATATGGAGAATCAGGACGCCGGTGGAACTGGGACATGGGCGTCAATCGACCAACTTCATGTGCCAGACGGAAGCCAGGCCGACTGAGAAGATCTTCGCCGATGTTAGCATGCTTACCAACGGATGGAGCCATGCTTCGGAAGCACCAGGCAAGTTGCTGGCCGGATAGGCCGAGTCTGAGGTCGGGGCTGCGGTAAGGGTGGTGTTTTGGAATGGCGGGCTGGTAGGCGGGCTGGTGGCCGAGAATAGTGCAGTAAATTCACTTGTGAAAACGTCTCGCGGATGACGGGGTCGAGGTGGAACAGGATCTGGATGCGGTCGAGGGCATTGACAAGGGGAGGGTACAAGGACAGACGCTGGTGCTGTAGGGAGATGACCCTGCAGTAGAGGTCGATAGATTGGGCGGTGTTGGAAAAGGCGATGGCGTATTGCGGCTGGGCGACGCGACAGTGTAATCGGATGCTCTCGACGGGTAGGTGACGTGAAGTGGTCGAGCATCATGCCGATGGCCTCGAGAAGCAGCAGCTTCAGCACGACAAAGGTACGCTCGTTCGCCGCCTCTTTTAGACTCCATGCAACGCCTACTTGCGGGTCTGGTATGCAGGTTGACGACAATTGAGATTCGATCTCGTGGGTGTCGTTGGAGGGGTGCTGAAGCCTTGAGCGACAGAGGTACTGGGGGACGAGCTGCGAGCAGGAATAGGGAGTCATGGCGACGCGCGGTATCGGCGGTCAGCGTTCAGGTCCGACTCGAGGGACTGGGCGAAGTCTGCTGGTGGAGAGCAAGGTACACGAGGTCATGGCGGTGCTCGTCGCCAGAATCGTCAACCTGGCCGTTGTCTTCGCCATTGTCTTGTATTCGATTCGATGTCGCCGTCTGAGGAGGTGGAGAGGAAATTACGCCAGCAAGAAGTAGTGAGAAGCAGATCGAGGTGGAAGAGAGGGTTCTTGCGGATGGGACGGGCTTGCTGGGGCTCTGGATCGGGTTCTTCGTTGACGCCGCTTGGTCTAGATGGAAGAGAAGAGTTAGCGATGGCAGGACTTGGCAGGTGATGCATTCAAACGCACAGCAGACCTGAGGCATTCGGTTTCGGGGTTGAGGCGGGCGAGCGGGCGGAGAGAGGTTTGCGAGGTGGTTGTGGTAGAACAGTAATTGAGGCTCAAAGGAGGTGAAGCATGGCTTGGGAGGCACCTACCTTGAAATTGCTGCGTCTGAGCCGCACAGCGCGGCTGCTTCTGTGCGGCAAAGGCAGGTGCTGCTACAAACGAGACACGCACTTCACGCGTCCATGCCCACGCCTTCCGTTTGTAGGTTGCTAGATGTGTGACAACCTGAGGCAATCCAACCCAGCGGGCGCCCACTCAAGGAGTCGGTCTGGGCTTTTCCTCATTCCGGGGAAGGGGGAAAGCAGGAGTAGGTCGGGGACAATGCCCTCGACTCCGGCCTGCGCCTCGAGATTGCTTGTCTTGGAGGCGAGCGCCAGTGTGAAATACCAGGCGTGCGGGTCGAGCTCGAGGACTTCGAACAGTTTTTGAGGATCCTGGTCCCTTTCAAGCCAGGCAACAACTGGATTCATCGCGAAGAGGACATTTAGCGGAAGCTGGAATGGTCTCTCTGTTTGCCAGGCTCGAGAACATTAGCAACATCATGCAGGCGAATCTGAGCAAAGACGACATCTTGGATAACAGGCGCTGATTGTGGCTGCTTAGACCTCAGCGTGGCTTGGTGGACGGAGTGTGGAGGGACGGTGAAGAGCGGGCCAATCAGGACGGGAGTGTGGGTTCTCGGTGTTGGTAGCTGACTTTCAGCTACCCACACGCTGTAGGTAGCGGACTTTCAGCTACCTTACCTACACGCTATAGGTAGCAGACTTTCAGCTACCCACATACTATAAGTAGCTGACTTTTAGCTACCCACAAGCTATAAGTAGCAGACTTTTAGCTACTTATAGCGCTATAAGTAGTGAACTTTTAGCTACTTATAGGCTATAGGTAGTAGACTTTTAGCTACTTATAAGCTATAGGTAGTAAACTTTTAGCTACCTACAAGCTATAAGTAGCGAACTTTCAGCTACCCACAGGCTATAGGTAGCTGACTTTCAGCTACCCACAGCGCTGTAGGTAGCGGACTTTCAGCTACGGTACCCACAGGCTGTAGGTAGCGGCTCTGAGTCGGCGCAGCTGGACGCGGGTTGGGAAAAGGAAAAAGAAAAAAGCTGCACAGCTGCACAGAACGCTGTGGCCCAGATCTTCTTCAACCTCAGAGAGTCGCAGTGTAAATATGCTCTGGACATCATCCAATTTACAGTGCCACCGGGGCTGCAGGGTGTCTCGCGGAAGAGTCGGGGGAGACTGGTCACGCGGTCGGGCGGGTTTCCAAGGGACATCAGGGGAGGTCCTCTTCAGACTGTGGCCTTGTGCTCGTGGTGCATCGAACGGCGCCGCCGTTGTTGGTGTCCAAGATGCAGTCGACGGGTCGTGAAGCCGCAAGAAAAGGGCGAGTTTTGTGCTGTTGGCGGAATTGGGGTCAAGCGGGTTTCATAATGACTGCCCAGGCGGGGTGCACGGTGCTGTTGAGGTTTCTGGCGGAGCTGGTCGGACCAATGACAGAGCTTGTGTGTCACACAACCTCTCTAATTGGCCAGATAGCCTCCTCTTTTGCCCACACAACCTCTCTCATTGGCCAGATAACCTCCGTCTGGCGGACGGAACGGCCCGGCATGGCAGTGGGCTGCGCTAACGGTGGAATCGCATTCAACTGCGATGCCGATGAAAAGGTTGGAAGCATCTGACACCACTACGACCATGCTCAAGATAGGAAGATTTGCGCATTTCTGCTAGATCTTGCGATTCAAATGTGACTTCTTTACGAAAGTAAACATCAAACTTTTCTCGTTGGAACATACCGTCCCCTCACCCGCTGAGTTCACACTGCCGCCGGCGCTGGAGTCTCTTTGGCCTTCTCGGGCTTTCGACCAACAAAGATGTACCTGAACCTGTTAATGAAAAATCACCACATTACACAGAATTCTCAAATTAAACTTACTGAGGCCAGTATGCATGGATACTGTGGTCCTTGCCATCCTTACGGACATCAATCAGGAAGACCGCCACTTCCTCCGGGGTCCAGTTCAAGGCGCGGGTGAAAGGGGCAATAGACATTCCCTCAACACCCTGCATAAAGTTCTCGTGGTTCCACATACCAAGTTCCTTGAACTTCTTGTCCTTGGGCCATGTGTTCGTCGGCCACTTGTACGTGCTCATACTCACGCCCTCGAACCCAGCCTCAATCATGAGGTCCTTGAGCTTGGGGGGGTCAATCCACGCTGCGCCCAACTTGGTCGACGATTCCATGAGGAACTGGGCCCACTTGTAGAGAGCATGCTCCGGCTTCAGAGATCCGTCGTCGGATCGGGTGTAGATATCCGTCTCGTGAAGTTCAAGGGAACCGCCGGGCTCGAGGTTGCTGCTCAACAATTCAGCGGTCATCGCCACCACTTCATCTCATGTCCCCGAGGAGAAGTAGCCGATTCTCGAGTCGAGGGGGCAAGGGATCTTACTCGTAGCATTTCCGGAGAAATTTTGGCCAGTCGCTGATGCTGGACGTCATGTAGCGACTATGGATATACTCAAAAGGCCGCGAGAATGTCCACTCGTCTTCTATGTCGTCGACCTCAAACCGGACGTTAGGAGGCACACTTGCGAGTCATCGTCAGTGAATGGCATACCCGGAAAACGTCGCGTCAGAGTCAAGCTTACTGGCCAGGTTGAGTGGCGGAGAGATCGACACCCAGGACTTCGGCCTCCGGATGCTCGTCTCCGAAATCAATAGCCCAAATACCTGTGCCCGTGCCAACATCAAGGACACGACCAACTGTTGCACCCTCCTGACACTGTGGAGCGAGACCAAGCCTGTCGTCCAGGGACATGAGACACATGTTATGGATCAAGTCTAGGGCCGTTGTCAGTAATCGTTTGTGTTTTGTATTAGAAACGTAAGGGAGCAATTACCAAGTCTGTCGAGCTCCTGCTCATCATTCGGCATGTTGTATTCTGGGGGGACTTTTCAGTGATTGATCTCAACAGCGTTCTTTGTCCGAACTTACTGCCTTCCTTGTACCGATGGTAGGTCCGGCCATTCTCGCGACGATGCTCTAACAGGGAGCTGAGAAGACTGGTGCTAGACGAGGCAATGCTCTGTGCCGCAAAAGGTCAGTAGCCACGGCTGCCAAGTGTCCAAAATTCGACTCACAGCTCCCACCTCAGAGCGAGTGTCATCTTGCTGCTGAGCCAAGTTAAAAATCAGCCATAATTAGAAGCGTTCAGGCACGTTGACATACAGCATCATCAACAGCAACCTCCTCTGCAAAATTCGCCGGTTGTCGACACATGCTGACTTTTGGTGTGGAGTTGCCGAAAAAATTCAATATCTCCGCAGCATACAGGAAGAGAAGAGAAAATGAGAGCAGAAAGTGACAGAAAAACAACCGAGGGTCGACTGATGGATATACTGTGGGCGCTGCGAAAATGGTCCCTGCCACCGGGGGTCCCCTCTTTTCGGCGGATGCGGCGTTGCTATCCCGCACCAACGTGCATATCAACCCATGCTTTTCTTCGCTGTCTTTGTGGACACGGGCACTTCCGCGCGCGAATAAAACCCCGGCATGTTGGGGCTGGTACGAGGCCTGCATGCTAATCATTACTGTTGTTGGCCACGGTATGTTGTGGTGAGTGACATTTGCTCTGAGTTTGGAATACGCAGCCTGGTACGGAGACGCGATCCTGGCCTGATTGACAGGTGCTGTCGCTTCCGTCCAGTGTCTGGATGGAGTCCCCCTCCCTGTTGGCTCTTGCGGCTGGAGGAGACGCCTGAAGAATGCGCCCAGCAAGGAGAAGCCCCAATATGGAGCCGGGGTAGTCGCGCAACAACACCTCATGTGATGGAATAAACCTGCCTTCCCACCGCAGGGGTGGAGACGGCGCGGGCGTGCTGCGGTTGTCCTTTGCTAGGTCCGGGCCGTGTTCGATGTGGCGCATTCTAAACAGATGCCCGAAGTAAAGGCACCCGTGGATCGCACTCTGCTTTTATTTCAGTGGGAGGTTTTTTTTTTTTTTGGGTGTGTCCCAAACCCCCCACTGCAATGGGAGCTTCCATTGTGAGAAGGACTCAAGAAGTGGGTCTTGGGAAGGAGTGGGAGTTTTGGGAAGGCAGTTCACAGTGTTGTCTGCCGCTGCAAAGGAAACTCCCCCGACCCGCGTCCCGGACGGGCCTTCGAGCGCCTAGATACCTACTCAGAAAGCTCCCACTGGCCCAGACAACCGGCCGCAGACAACTGGATGCAGACAATTGGAAGGACACGAGCCCCTCAGCAATACTATGTGCATCCAGGATTCTCGCCATGTTTATGTTGGTTCAGACGAGAGAATTCAGGTGACATGCGCTTCGCAGCTGCAGACGCGAAGACACTCATGGTGCGGTGCAGAGTGTATGCTCGGTGAGCCCGGTGGCTGTCGGCGAGCGACGGTGAGACCGGTGAGCCCGGTGAGGACGGTGAGGTCATGCCAGCTGCTCCACCAAAGTGAGAAGCAGACAACGGTGCTGCCTTCCAAAATCTCCTACCCCAGCAGGCAACTGGCCACAGACATTTGACTACCTTCCAAAAGCTCCTAACCAAATGCACACCCACTGGCAACTGCTACGTGCTTTCCAAGACCTCTCACACCAGTGGGAATTTTCAGGCACCCACTGCAAAAAGCTCGCAGCGCCCAGAAGCTACCGCGCCGCTGCAACCTGGCTCCTAGCAATTGATTTACGATTTGATGCCCATGCAGGTGCGTCAATGCAAATCTTAGTCGCAAGGTTTACCGGGCCCATTTTATGGTGAGCTCCTCAAGTGCAACCGACGTGCTCTCACCTCTATCCGCCCACGACGACGGTTGACGGCAGTTCCCTGATGCTATCCAATGGTTTCGCTTCGTCGGCGGGAACGTGTCTGCTCATCAGCCTGCGTAGGGAAAAGAAAAAAAAGTTCTGTTGGGTTCGTAGACGGTGTAGCTCACCTCCCAGGTCCGTTCCGGCTCGGTCACGGCCATGCATGGGACCGGCTCCCGGCGAGTTGGTTGTCAGCCCGGGCATCGAGCTGTCCAATCAGCATGCAGCAGCCCTGCTTCAAAATCAGAAATTACCCAATGCCATCTTTGTTGGTCACATGTATCCCTGGCTGCTGTTTGGTTGACGATGGCATGTGTGCCGGATGCGTTGATTCCAAGTATGGACAGGACACTTCCCGAAATGAGAAGGCTCCAACTCGTGGTGGCATCATGTGTGAATTCATGTATGACCACGGAAGCACAAGGGCCCTTCTTTCCTCCACACACAGTTAACATCGAAGCCATGGTTCGGCAAGACCGACTAATGCGCTCCTGCGGTTGCCATGTGTTTGATTCGGTCGGGCAATCATCACCCGAGGCAATGACCGGGCAGCCAGGCAGTCCAAGACACATCCTCCATCCACTTGCTCGACGACCTGGAAACTTCTCCTCGTCCCAACCGCCGTCCTCCGTCGACGTTCAAGCGCTATCGACAATCAGACTAACTCAGCTCGCCGTCTGACCTTTGAAGTTTGCGTTCCCCGGAGCGACCCCGACACTGCCACAACCTTCCGCCGTTACCAATTCGAAGTCATGCCCGATAGCCAGACCAATATACCTGTCTCACCGACTTCCAGCACTGAGGCTGTCGACGGATCGACAATCGATTCCCCCACTTCGATGGCCACCGCCATTGCGACGATGACGCTGAATTCGGGCCCACGACTCCTCATGCCGGGTGCCGGCATGGATCCAGCCCAAGCGCCAGCCCAAGTCCACGGTACGAGCGATGGCGACCAAAAGCCCGAGACAGTCGAAGCCGGTACCCTGGGCAGTCAGACGATGCAGGCAAACTCCCACAAGTCCGCCTCTCCCGACAAAAAGAAAGGCCGTGCCCACCAAGAGGACGTTGCTGAGGCCCCCGGCAAGCTGGCCGCTGATGAACAACCATGGACCGGCGAACAATATCTCGTTGATAGTATTCTGGGCTACAGAAATACCGGGATGCAAGTGGACCTGCTTGTTCGCTGGGGACGTCCCTGGCAGCACCATGAGCCGACTTGGGAGCCCGAAGAAGATGTCTGGGTGACCGCTCGTCATCTTGTGAACTGTTTTTGGACGCCGAACGGCCGCAACAATAGAACACGGCTCCTTGGGCTCGACTCAATTCTTGGCCCCTTCACAGTTAGCCGCATCCTCGCCGAGAGAAAGACGAACCGTCGCGGCTCTCAGCATGGTCAGATGAAATATTTGGTGGGCTTTGTGGGCTACAACAAGCCGGAGTGGACGGCTGCAAGTTGTCTGACCAGGGAAATTATCGAAGAATGGAAGAACTCCGTGGAGGAGTCTCACCGTGACTGAGCTGCAGTTTATTTGAAGTCTAAGGATACCTCAACGAAGTATTATGTCAAAGAAGAGGGCACCTGCGAGATGAAGCGCCTAACCCGGAGAGCCCGCGATACACCTCTGGATCCATTGCAAGGCCACCTGGCGAGGAGTTGCGGAACTGGCAATTCCCTCAACGCAGTTGCAGTAATGCCGAACGTAACGATGCTTGGCTGTTGCCGCATGACCAAGAGTCCAGGGCTTAACAGGAAGACCCCATGAGTTTGGTTTGGGGGCAGTGGAATATGATCATGAGCAATAGGCATTGTTGTTTTTCGGACGGGTAAGAAGGCGATACGTAGCAGGAGGATGAAACACATTATTTTGTTCCGTACAGCAAGCAATTAAGTTTATTCAGTCTTCGTTCCTCCTGCAACCATCTTCAGCCAGCAAAAGATTTGCTGTCGCCGTCAGCTCTGGCAAAAGGCAAGCCCGGGACTGAACACGGGGCAGGCAAAGTCGTAGATCCCGGGTATTCAGCCGACATTCTGGTCAATCCCCCAACCACCGTGAAATGTACCCATCCGTGGAGCCGTCTTGAAGTCGGTTGACTTTTACCCCTGTCTATTCATTACAAATCCATGGGCCCGGGCATTCTTCGCCGTGAAAGATGTTCTCGTGTTCCTCATACGCCTACCTGCTGGCATCCCTTCCTGCTCGCACCATGATACGGATTTGTCAATTTATTCCAGAATAATCACCAGGGTGCACTGAAAACCTCCAACTCGAATATCGCAGTGCGCCAGTCGGTGTGTGTCTATCATCTACGACCATTACGGGGCGTCGAATTCCAGCGTACTCGCTTCATAACGTGTATGAAATGCACTCTTACACGCACAACTGGAACTCAAAAAGCCTCCGCATCCAGTAAATTAGTTCTGAGACTTGCCTCGACCAGTGCAAGAGGACTGGCCGTGCCCTGATTGCTGCATGTGGGGATTTTACCATTGCCATCTTCAAGGTTGTCTGTCAGGCAACCTCTCTCATTGGCTAGATAAGCTCCGCCACTGGACAGAACCTCGAGGTCAGGAGTCTCAATTCTGCCCCATACCTTGAGGAATATGGTCTTCTCATGTCCGCCAACATTCAACCCATGGTGAGATATTGCAGCCGGTGGTGGGCACCCTCCCAGTCTCAACTCCATCATCTAGTTCATCTATTTCAAATTGGACGTTACCTTCGTGGAATTCCCAACCTTTGTCCTTTGAGCGATCGTCGGATCCTAGCTGTTCTTCACCCTTTTGGCGAACTTGCCCATATCCTTAACTATATCCAAACTGCCAGCAGCCTCCCACAAGTTCTCATCAAGGTCGTGTGATAGGATAGCAAGTGTTGATGATTTTGATGCCGCAAGAATGCTATTGCTGGCAATGCCCAACCTTTGGATGATCAATTTAATCACTGTGAATTTCCCCGGCAAGATGACCAAAGCGGCAGGATAGAATCAAGCCCTAGTGCATATAACTGCGGGTCTTCGTGTTGCTGAAGCTCCCCTTGAATCTCCTGGGTCTTTTCCGAGTGTCGTCTGATAGATACTATCTAGGGTGGCTGTGAATGGCGGCTGTGATTGAATTTGCTAAGCGCTGTATCATGTCCTTCATGGTTGAAACATTGCTAGAACCAGTTTGACGTGCCTCACTCCAAGTTTAGCTCCAAATTTGACCGTCCTTGGCGTCCATTCTGTTGCTGCTTAGCATTGTCTCACCTCTTTATCAACGAGCGTGGCGCTCATGATAATGGTCAAGTCGATCGACACTATGGTACTGCCCAGGGTAGACATCCTGAACTGCTCGCCCACATTTTTGTCTTGCGTTTCTCAACACTTTCCACTGATGGTTTAGCTGCGAGACCTTCGGTCTATCAGATGTATAAGATCTTCCAAATGGCCAGCGACTGGTCCGGGAACTACAAGATGCCAATGACGAGTATGAGATCCTCGCCCATCCTCCTCCGCGCTTGGATGACATTTCCTGTAATGTGCTCGCAGGAGTGGCAGATAGCCAAAGATGAGAAGAAGTAGCCTTGGGCTTCTTTTCCGGAGGTGTCATATTCGGTGATGCATTGGAGTTTGACTTGACACTTTGTCTCCTCAGGATCCATCAGCCCCTTGCTGATAGCTGTTTCCATGACTAGATCGAGAGGCCCCTCAAAGGTGAAGGGCTGAGGGATTTGAACCATGGTGTAGTTATTCGTTCTGAGCACTCCCGCCGCTTAGCGATCACTTGGGTCCCTGAGAGCAAGCCTTGTGCTTGATTATGGCTTGAAAAATGGGATCCAGACCCAGAGCGGCACTGGCCACGGAAGAGCCAAATACAGTGAGGTCTTTTGAAACTCACAAGTCCTCACGAGTGAAGATTGGAGGAAAGAGGCCGCTCTTGGTTCATGTCGCCGGGGGAGCTGCTTGGCAACGGGCCGGAGAGAACCCCATGGCCCGCGACATATCAAACAGAGCAACGTCCGATAAGTTCGGTTGGCAGCAAAACCAACCTGTTGCAACTGTCCAATACGTAAGGGCTGGGGCTTTTTCAGTTGAAGGATCAGTAGCAGAGAGGCAAGAAGGTACAACCCCGGGCTGAAAGAGTACAATGATGATGATACCATAATCAGGGATGTCTTCAGTTCGACCGAAAGGCGACGAGGCTGGCCAACTTAGTAACGATTTTCCATCCTGAAAAAGCAGATTAATAGCAATGACGACAACGGACTCAAGCGCAGATAAGCCACTTACTATTTCCAACCACTAAATGCTCCACATTAACTTAACTCTTCCTTCTTCTTTCTTCCCTTCTAACTTTTCTTCTGCAGTTTACTACCTAGAGGCGTACCTTATTAACTACTATATAACTTTTACGGGGAAATATTTAAAAACTAGGATAGTTTATAGAGAAACCTCTATAGTTACTTATAGAAGTATATAAAGAGAGTATAAATTACTAAAAAGTAAATATCTCTCTCTTTATACTACTATAACTTATTACTTTTTTAATATTAAGATACTATTACTATACTATATTAATACTATTTATTATTACTTTAAAAGTAGTAATAATTTTTTTATAATTATTTAAAAAAGACTAAAATAAAATATATAGATTTTTATATATATAACTTAATTTTTTAATATAAAATTTAATAATATATTAAATATATTACTACTTTTTATTAATATACTTTAATAAGATAATATATTATTAAGTTAAAGTATAATAATACTTTAAATATATTAAAATAAATTTTAAAATAAATAAACTATATAATATTAATTAAATTAAACGTTTTATATTATTAAAGTATAATATTTTATTAAAAGAACTTAAAGATATATATATAATTACTATATTATAGTAGTAGTTAATAGAGGTAGTTAGATATATAGGGGGTAATTAGAGTAAGGGGGACCTCTTATATATCCCTAGTTATATAAAAATTCACAAAAGAATTCTTTATAAAATGTTAACTCTTCCTTCTGTCTCTTCTAGAGCACAATAGGTCAGCTTAGCGTTCGGTGTCGTCGCCGCACTTCCCAGGGGCTGGGACTCCCAAGAACATGCTGCGTCTTCATTATTACAAGGGATAGTCGTTTCAATCAAACTGTTTTGGTCCGGCTCGGGGTCATCCACGACAGAGATTGTTCGTGAACGTTGGCTGAAGATGGTCGAATCATTAGATACACGTCCTTCTTGCAATTTTTCCCCATCCATTATGTGTCACTTTCAACAATGGAAGAGCGCGGGTGAATCGTTTTGCAGTAATCTTGGAAAATTTGAAATGGCCTGAAAGGAGGCTGAACGAAGGGCAGCTGAACCGGGCCTATCAGATGACAGAGGACTGAGTCATTCTCTTATCCGGCAAGAAGGATGCTGCGAGGAATCACATCATTCCAGGATCGCTATGGTTGCGCCTGTTTGTTTCCCCACCTGGGTCGGACCTTTCCCCACTAGGAACAGAAGTGAGCCGCTATCAAGCCTGGAATCAGCAAGGCTTAGCGGCCCAGTCACAACCATCCCAGCCCCCAATCCCGGGATTATTGAGCTCCTCGTCCTCGGATCAGTACACTAAACCCTCGTTGGCTCCCTCCCAAAATCCCAGGAAGGGTTAGCTTACTCTAGGATGATTCCCACCACATACACTACCAGGCTTGGCTGGAGCGCAGCGTAACCACAGATCAGGCAGCATTGTCAGGGTGAATTACCATTTAAGGCATTAGCGCCTGCGTCCCAACATAGAAGCAACGCAGGCCGGGAACCGAAAACAGAGTAAGTCGAGAGCAGAATACTTTGTTTCAGGGTGAACGCATCAAAAAGGGGGGGCAGGACCAAAAAACGTACAAATGTCACTCAGCCCTCTCCTTTGCTACGCACTCTACATACCATAAGCACCAGCAAAGGCAAAGAAAACATCAACTCACAGTCAACTAACTCCTCACGTATTATTCCCACCCATCAGGCAAAATAAATCATGCCCCTCCCTATTGAGGTTACCAGCAGGGTGGGGGTGAGCAAGGACGACATCGAGTATTACTCGTTTCGTAAATGGCTCACCCCAATTCTGGCCTGCGCAACCATTCATCCAGATGAGAGTAAATCGCCAGTACAAGTGGGCAAAGCCGTTGGATTTATCATCCGCCGCGACGCTGTACAATCTGCCTTCCACGAAATGATGGAACCTCCTAATGTGGAAACCATGGACCTTGCTCTTGATTTGTTCGATCGGTACGGGCGGCTCAAGGAGGAATTCTGCGAACACCCCCTTCGAAAGGGCTCGGGGGTGTGGAAAAGAGAATTGAACGAAGGGAACTTTATTCTCATTGACGACGTCAAAGTGGAAAGAATTCATCGACGAAGACAGGTCGGCTCGAAGCTCATCTTGCACATCCTCGAGCAGGCTATGAGGCCTCAGCATAACGCTGTCTATGCATTTTCACGCGCAGCGGCACACTACGACGATAATGAAGGCGTAACACAAATGGGTCCGAGCAACACGCCTATTCATATCAAAATCGAAGGAGTTACGTCGTTTCTTCGCTCCTTGCATTTTCGACGGGTCGGCCTCACGTCATGGTTTGCTTTAGCTCGCGACAGAAAGCATCCGTCTTGGCGTCTAGCCCCTGACAAAGACTCCGATCCAAAGCTTGAGTTGGATGACTTGATCGACAGCGATTCTGATGGGGAAGTCATCCAAATTGACGCAGATCTTGGTCAAACTAGAGTCAAGGAAAGCGAATGGCGTGCCCGCTGGCTAGGAATCACTCCCAGTAAGACACCACGAATTACAAGCCGTAGTCGCCCTTTACATTACGCAGTAAAGACACTCCCAGATAAAGACGCGCTCACATTCTTAAAGTCCCACACCCGAGACGGGATATTAGAAGAAGAGTTTCCTCTCCAAGCTCTCGATGGACGTGGCGACACTATTCTACATATTGCCGCTAAAGCCTCCAAGCCTGGTTGTGTAGCGTGGCTTCTTCGACAAACGAGTTTCGCAGCAGTTCTTCTCAAGGCCGATAATTACGCGGGATACACGCCGTTAGAGGCTTTGCAGGCTAAGCTTGAGACTGATAGAGTTCAGAAAGCCCACGGTTTCAGTCGGATGCGATTGGTGGCAGATGAATTCGATGGCTTCGACAAATCTTCAACCACATGCCTTCTGTTGCTTCAAGGTATTGGGGAGCCGTCATCAGAGCAGCGCACGAGGGCCACATTTGGTTGCACTTGCAATGAATGCCTCGAAGGCTTCTTAAGCCCACGTATGTTGATGAAACTAAGTGAACAGGCCCAGCGTGAGTACGGTTACATGACCTCTCTCTTGGTCACGCCTCCCGGCCACAAGGGCTGGTACATGGAATTCAAAGACTTGCTCAAATATTTCTCCAAACAGTTCCGATCCCAAGTGAGAGCCAGCAAGCCTCTCCAAACAGCCATCGTGTTGGTCATGGGCGCTGTGGCGAAGTGTCTATCCTTAGGTGAAATCCCTCGAGAATCCGCCGTGGTTGGACATCTCAAGGCAGATGAAGCGTGGGCGCGCATAGAAAACCTATTCTTCAGAAAAGGAGGCACAGTCAAGGCTGTCTTGAGCGTCGTTTTCGTCAGGGCGAGACTACTAGATATCGAAGTGGGCAATGCGATAATAAACGAGGACCCGGAAGAATACTACAAAGGCATTCCAAAATGTCGAAACGATCTGGAGTTCGACTTTGTGCGTCGTCACTGCGTCGACAAGGTGGCTCTAGAAACCACCTCAGAGAAAAGCCTGCCGTGAGTACTGCCTGTCTTTCTTACTGGCAAAATCGTGATTGACTGACCAGATGGTTCACAGTGTACCATCGCCATGGATTGGAGAGATAATTCGCCAGTTTTTGGAGGGAAAAGTTCCTTTTGGGTATCATGATGTGGACAATTAGGTTGCATCATTGGTTGCTTTACTGTTCCCTTTTTTTGCAGTATAAATCG
Source organism: Colletotrichum sp. SAR11_239 (assembly GCA_025328985.1). Classification (NCBI taxonomy): domain Eukaryota; kingdom Fungi; phylum Ascomycota; class Sordariomycetes; order Glomerellales; family Glomerellaceae; genus Colletotrichum; species Colletotrichum sp. SAR11_239. The sequence goes on from JAKMWZ010000014.1 coordinate 130,948, forward strand.
ATCCACATCTTTAAGTCCGTGGGCAAGACTGAATTGTTGCTCGAGAAAGACATAATGCTTCCTATCGAGGTCTCTAGCACTAGTCGCTGCGAAGAATATGTCAATTCTTGAACAGATTCTGCCAGATCTTAATGATTTTAGCTTAATAATTCGAATGCTGACATAGAGTGTTCATACCTTGTACTTTAATTCCATATCGGATGCCCTTCACGACATCCACCAACGTGAACTCGTCCCAGGCTTTCCGCAAGAGCAATGTAGTATACTTTGCGATCAGTCCTTCACTCTCTGTGTTGAGTAAAAGATCGAAAATAGCCATGTTAACAGCTTTCCGATTCCACTGTGCTTTTCTTGTCCGGAAGCCTGTCTGTTCTTTTATCTCGTGATGATGTGCAATATCGACACACAAGTCCATTGGAGTCTCCCCTCGATAGGACCGAACATTGGTCATGATTCCGGGTTGCTGTACCAAATAGTCTACGGCACTTAAGTTCCCAGAACTTACAGCAAAGTGCAGCGCTGTATATCCCGCCCTTTCCGAGGAAGGATCACACCTAAACTGCGCGTTGACGTACTTCGCTTCCCTGAAGTGCTGAAGAATAGTGTGGAACATTCCCGGGCTTGCAGATCGCTTCTGTGTTGGCATTCGGGCGGCGAGTTGGAGAGCTGTCAGGCCCCTACCGTCGATATATCCGATGTCCCAAAACAATGCATTCTTGTTGTTGGAAAGAGTAAGAACAAAAGAGATCTTAGACTCCATGTATGGAAGGCCAATGGAGATAGAAATAAGGTGATGAAGGAGGGTGTTTCCACTTGTTCGTTGAGCCAGGTTGATGTTATGGGTTTCCCAAAATCGTGTTGCACATTCGAAGTGACCTTGTATCACAGCAGTCTGAAAGACGGAGTGAGAATCGGTCGGAGAAAGCACCACGCCAGGCCTCTGAACAAGTCGAAGGATCCCAGTCGTGAAGTATGAATCATTCGTTTGAGATAGAATCTTCTTGATAGCTATTACGTCCCAACTGACGTCTGCTATGATATCGTCTCGGCGGTTGGTCAAAAAGTCGAAGCCTGCTCTGTCACCCTCAAAGACTGTTCGACGCAAGGCTATAATCCATAGTCTTGGTGTGGGCCTGAGGATTCCCTTTTGATAGTCCCATAGGTAACGCAAGGTGAGAGTGTTGCCAGATACGCAGGCGCCTATGATTGGGTGGGCTAATTTGCTGTGCTTACTGAGCCAGAAGTGTCTTGCTAAAGAGATGGGGTCCACGCCAATTTCAAAGATTAAGCGTACGCACGAAGATGCGGCGCGTTGATACTGTCGTCCGTAGAGGATATAATCACGGATTCTGAGGCCTGAATGACGCCCCAAGCTTTGAAATAGCCCCAAAGAGCTCCGCTTATGAGTTCTGTCGCATTCAGCAATAAATCGTCTACAAGAAACGGAATTGAAATTGCCAATCATCGTCTTGAGTAGGTCGATTTCATGGAACCTGGCTGCCCACGTGAAAGGTGATTCTTCGGAATTATCATTCCTAGAAGTGGGCGGGTCTTGCTTCGTAGCAAATGGATCTGCTCCATGGGACAGGAGAGCTTGCACAGCGCGGTGGTTTCCTGCCGCTACTGCCCAGAGCAGAGGGGTGCCACCGACTAGGCCGAGTGAGCTATCGAAGAGCTCTTGATAAACTGTATCTCGCTCGCAGATGCTATCAATATCAACGCCGCATTGTAGCAAGGTTGATGTTACTTTGGGAATATCATCATCGTCGAAAGCCGCGAGGAAGTGAAGGGAAGTGACTCCATGAGTTGTTTTATGAGCAGCGTTCGCTCCGCGAGTGAGTAGAATATCAAGAACAGACGTATGCCCTCCTCTACAGGCAACAAGTAGAGGGGTTTCTCCGAACGCGTTCTCGCATTCATACAAGTCTGAAAGCAACTCCGCTGGGATTTCAAGGAGAAGATCAACATTCCCGGTAATGGCTGACTCATGAAGCTTGCCGAAGATCACGCCAGCCTGGCTTCCAGATTGCCGCACCTGACGAAGAGTAATCAGAAGCGATTGGTTGAGTAGAGGGCATGCGAACCCATTTCCCTGGGGGTTATCAGACATGGCTGTCGTAAAGCCGTCAGTGTCTAGGTCGCGGAATTGTTGCTGGGCTGTGGGGCTTTCTGCTCTGGAAGCCGCCAATAGCCACTCCATCTCCACATCTTGGGATACCGCAGGACTGTCTTCAAATACGTCACTAAGACGTTCGACAGATATTTGAGCTTCTTTGTGACCATTCTGGGCTGCAAATGTCATTAGGTCTAGAGCCCTATCAATTCGTGTTGCGGCGGGCTCGTTGGCGTTTAAAATTGTGACAGCATACTCGTACGCCGCATCCGCTCGGCTTGTGACGGCGTTTGTAAGGTCTGTGGCATGCTGTAATAGCTGCTGACCCAGAATTTCTATCACAGGTTGAGGAAATGTCCAAAACATATTGCTACTCCGAGAGGGCTATGCAGAAGTTAGTGTACCATAGGTATGTGATATGGCAAAGCCTTCTCTGGCTTGTATGTACCTTGAACAGAGTCATTTTCAAGGATATGATTTCTAAGTCCATGAGCTGACGAGCTTTGTTTTCAACACTGCTCGGAGTTAGAGCTTCTTCAAATAGGTAAACGACAAAGTAGAACTCACGAGTTTTCCACACATCGAGCCATTCTGTTTGCTAAATTTGCCATCGCACTTGGAATTAGAGCACGACGAAATCGGAGTTTTGATAGGGGGCGCTTGGAATGCCACACGTTCCGGTGACGTTTTAATTCGAAACCGTCATCACTGTTGTGCTTTAGGATAAGTCTTGCCTCTTTCAGATAGCTCCCAGGTCCGTTACAGCAGTGGGCAATTGTGTCAATCTCAAAGTTGCTTATCCTGATGGTGGATGGAATTGGTTCTCCTGTCATCTTCCGTAATCTTGCTTTGCTAATTGTCGCGAAAGCACGAATTGCAGACCAAAAGTCTGGTTTATTGTTGCGTGGGGACAAGGTATGCAAATGCTGCCGTAGCATGGACCGGAGTGCTTTGGCAGGCATCTCGACGGAATCGGGCCGCTGGCTGGCATCGGCGGCCAACAAATCGTTGCAAATGAGTGAAAACCAGCAAGCAACGTCATGATTGGCGAATATAGAGTTTTCGATCCAAGAGGGATCAGTCACCCAATCGTCGCTCTGCGTTGAAACGCCATTGTGCGCTGGGATGTCATCGCGATGAGCTATGATCCAGGCGGCTAGTCTATTTTCTTCTTTGAGGGCTTGCAGTTTCGATTCTGGCATAGCTTTGATGTCATCAACAACGTGGCTGCCAACAAGAAGGAATGCCAACGTAACACCGAGCGAGAATAGGTCAACCTTAATCAGATCGGCCCATCCCATCCTAGTAGACTCAACACCACACTCGGGCGCGCGGTAGATAACCGTCCCGGCGGGTGGGAGGCACGGAAACGTCGTTCCGCTTCGCAGTATTGCAGATCCAAAGTCAGCAAGCTTTGCCGTATATCCTGGACCGGCTTGTGCTTTGAAGACAAGGACGTTGTTCGGCTTTAGATCTCCATGAATCACACCGTGGGTATGAAGTTCATGAAGTCCCGAGGCGATGTCCAAGGAAAGTTTGAGCCGCTCGCGAACCGTCAAATCCCGCAGATCGCTGAAATCCGCAAGATCTCCGAGATCAGCTCCCTCTAGAACTAACGCTGGTACTGGTCCAGAATGTCCTAGGGATAGTGTCTGCCAGATGCACCCGAACGCAGTGATAATGTTTTCATGTTTCGCTAATCGTGGGCTTTGTAGAATTTGATGCTCCTTTGCCAGAGACAGGAGAAGTTTAGCAGCGTGGGAGGACTTGCTGTTTGGCTCGATGCGAGGTGTTTTGATGGCCAGTAGTCGAGGAAATAGACGCAGCTCGTCTAGATCGACGTTCTTATTCAGATCGAGCAGAGTATGGCGGACCAAAAACTTGGGCGAGACGAGTGTGACAGAGAAGGAAGCGCCCATGAAGACACTTTTAGGTCGAAAAGTGTTCCACGGCCCAAGGTGAATTGAAAAAAACACGAAGGTGTTCCAGGTCTTTCCCTGTTTGACGTTGGGTTGAAGTGCGGCGTGGACGAAAGATAATAAATCAAAACCATTCGATTTCGTAGCGGAGGCTCCATCTTTGTCTGCTGTGCTAGAGCTGTAGCTAAAGTTTTCTGAGTAGTCCATTTCTTTGGTAGCAATGCGCTTTTATTTGGGTTCGTTGGGTGTTTGGTGGTTGAGGCTGAAAAGCAGCCAGACAGGCTCGTGTCATGGAAGTGGCAGAGTCGAGAACAGCAAGAAAGCCTTGCAAGGCACTGCATGATATACCATGGAATAAGGGGAGTCGAACCTCCCGGGTTATCAGCTTGGGGAGGGCTCACAGGAAGCCCTGGATAACCGCTGAATGGCCCCTCTTTCGCCTGCGATCAACCCCGCCTAGCCCGCTTGGACCAAAGACACCTGACCGAGCAGGCCCCATCAAATGAACATTCACCCCAAAAAAGCCTTGCAGAGCGCTCCACACTAGCCAATTTAGGCAATAGCGGGCGAAGTGAGCCAGGAGTTTACATTACTGCGCCATGTCAAGGTGTGATTACGGCGTAGCTTCCACATAACCGACAACCCTCTCGTCGCAGGTTCAGCGAACGAATGGAATAAAAGGAGGGGGAGCCATCTTCTGGGTTGGCTTATAAATTTCAGTTTAACACATATGCATTATCACACTAGGTGGTGTGGTTCGATTCTCAACGATAAAACACAGGCCCGGTCTAGAACCAACATGGACACGGCGCTGGGCGCCTTCGGGGCATTGGACGTCGTTCTGCGGCGCTCCATGGAGGGCCTCAATTTTTGGCAACGCTTCAACGATTCCTCGGAATCCGCCAGGAAATTCTACTTGCTTGTGGACTTGCAGCACGCGAGGCTGGCCACCTGGAAGAAGGAATGGGGCATCGAGCCCAACAACAATTACCGTCAAGATCATCGATTTCGCGATCACCAACAGCGTGTCATGAGACAGCTCCAATACATACACGCTACCTTGAACGACTTTGCCGCCAACCTCAGTATGCCGGAGCTATTGTTGACACAGTCAAACGCATCCATTTCCACAAATTTGGTCCAAGGTCTGAATCATCAAAGCGCTTTTTCTGGCCCGCGTGATGGAGTTGATTCGGGAACGCCGACCCTATCTTCGACGCAAGGCATACAATGGGCTCTCCGGGAGGACAGACTGGAAAAAGACCTGGATTTCCTCACGAAGCTGGTTGATGGTCTCTACAGTATCCTCCCCCCGCCACGCCATGATCCTGCCCGACATTTGGTTTTGAGCAACTCACTCACAAGTCTGAACCCCAACGATCTCACCAGAATTGGTCACATGGGAATCAATCCTGCCTTCCATGCTGTCTTGGTTTGGGTCAATTCTTGTGTTCCTTGTTCAAACGGAGCTCAGCTTGGGAACCATCAACTCCAAACGTCTCTATTATCACCAATCGACTGCAAGGAAAACCGAAGCAGATTCATGGCTCGGTACCAGGGCGAACTCGTTCTAGCAGAGAAAAAGGTGTGCACAGCTGCGTGGGGTGACGTCGCACAGCTAAACGTCCTTAAAGCGCGTATCGATCAAATTGTTACCCGTCTCCAAACCCCAAAGAAGCCAACAGAACTGAGCACACTCCCGTGCCGAGGAAGCATCATCATTCGAGATAACCCTACTGCCGAGGATAGGACTACCTGGACGTACATTATTATATACAGCGCCGATCACCCACACTTCACCTCCCTCCGGAATCTTCTTAGCCAGAAGAAGAGAACATCTGGAAATCAAACCGCAGGAAAAGTTCATTTTTCCCTTGGGCAACGATTCACATTGGCTCGAACGCTCGGTCGCGCAGTCATGTATCTCCACCTGGCTAACTGGCTGCATAAGGCCATCCGAAGTGAGAATATAGTCTTCTTTATTGATGAGGACAATCACATCCAGACACATCTGCCCTACATTGTGGGCTTTGAATACTCCCGGCTAGACGTGGTTGGTGAGCAGACAGAAAATGCTGAGGACAAGCCTGATCATAGGTACTACCGCCACCCCAGAGCCATGGCTGTTCCTGTCTCCGACCACCATCAGGTACTAGACGGCCCCGGACGGTACTCCAAGGCGTATGACATCTATTCGATGGGCGTGGTTCTTCTAGAAATCGGGCGCTTCATGTCAGCGAAGTCGATAACGGAAGAGTATGGATTGTCAAAGCATGCGACATTAGAAGATGTTCGTAACGTCTTCATCGAAAAGGCCATTCCGGATTTGCGTCTTGCCATGGGGGATGTTTATGCGGATGCCGTCTTGATCTGCCTTAATGGCTCGCTGGACAACCTTGTTGGCCAGTCGCTTGATCAGGCATTCTACGAAAATGTTGTGCGTCAACTAGATATGTGTTCAGCGTAAAGGGTTCAAACATAGCTTTACAGATTCTATAACAGCAATACATATGAATTCAACGTAAGAAGGAAGAGTCCAATCCAAAATACCATTATTTTCCAATGCTAAGAATAGCAATCTAACATCTAAGCCTTAAACCGGCAACATTAAGGTGAAGCGACACCGCTTGAACCGCGAAGTGCTGTGGCACTACATCCACAACGCTGTCTCTACTGGTGCGTTGCGTGGCGGTGTGACCACAGTCTCGTTGTGGGAGAGTGTCATAACCTTCAACAAACAGACTTTTCATATTGATTGCCAGCGACGTTTCATCAGGCTGCAAACTGAAGGCGAGCGACGTCCCTTGAAAATGTAGCAAGAACTATTCGTGATCATGTGCTACAGTTTCAGAAGTCTCGATGCGTTGAAAGGCATTCGTCCCTTGTCGAGTTCTACAAATGGGCTCTTCCGCATCTTGAGCCTGATGCAAACATAGCTTGCCAAGAGGGAAAAGGCCCGTGGACCGGTACAGTTGTCTTCTCGCCCTCGGATGCTCCTAGATTCCAAAGTTCGACATCTACTCCTGAAAGACCTGGAGAAGCGGCTGGTAGGTTGTGCTCAAGTCGTTGATAAGTGCATATAAGCTCCATCTTGCCGGTTCTTGGATTACAACTTTCCCAAGATCTCTCAAATCATCATGTGACCGCAGTCGACATGCTTGATAATCTCATGAGTATTTAAGAAGAATTCAAGGGTGTGTATGACCAGTCCAGCACATCGCCCTAGTTTCATCGATGCGGGCTCCGTCGTCGCTCGAGTCCATCCCGCGAAGATAGGCAACTAGGCTTGACGGTGACAAGACCGCAATGTCTTGCAAATTGTTCTCAATTCTTACCTTTAGAACGACTTCCTGCCCCAGATTGAGTGAAATGTTTGCCGAGGATCTCGCGGTCATCCATCGCGAGCGCTACTTTTTGTCATGTGCCTGAGAACAAATCATGCTGTATTAGAACGAAAGGCATGTCCAACAGCTCTTCTTTGTAACAAGGCTTGGCGTAATCAACGTTCTCAGAATGAACAGATCAAACGCGCACTTCACTAAGCTTCATCCAGCTTGGAACTCGTCGTCGAATACTGGAGGGCATCAAGCGTAGTCCTCAGACATGTCCGCTCACCAGATGGCGCTGAGAGGGGAGTAGCAGGACTGAACATTAGAGAAGCTATATACAAAACGCCAACTTCAACTGTCATGGTGTTTTGGGAGGTGTCTGCCCTGCCAGCTTCAAGCCCGTTCTGCAGGGCGGCGACTGTCTGAGTGATTCTCCCACGATGGCCAACTCAACGTCGCAGTTGAGCAAGTCCATTAGCATATCAGGCCTTCACCCACCAAGGGATAAGAGATCTATGAAAGCACAGAGATCAATATTCTCTTCAAGGGATTCCAGCAGCATAATACATGAGGAATCAACTAAACCCCGGTTGTCACGGTCCACGAGGCGCTGCTTCTCGTTTCGCAAACATCTGAACCCGATCTATACCTTACTTAATGGCAATGCGGCTTTCAACCTGCTAGGCACTGAAGAAGTAAAAACAATTGTGTTGGTGGGCAGGTTAAATAAAAGCCTACTTATGCGAAGCATACTTGCCAGTCTCTCACATGAGTTCCTTCTCTGGCACGTAAGCTTCCGGGCAAGATTATCTGAATAATTTCATCGCTTCATCTGAAGTGTGCCTCTTTTAGCCCGTCCATAGAGCTGATTCCTGAGATCTGAGCCATCATTACCTGGTTTGGCCATTGTGAGTATTAATATCCACGACGGAAAGCTCACTCAGTTAACAGACGCTTCCCACTCCTCTGTATTTGCGAGCTTGACGCTTTCTTTCCATCATTATGGGGTGGCACCCAATAGAAAGGCCGCCAGGCTTGGTGTGAAGATGATGCTGCCACTCAGCACCCAAGCCCTGAGATAAATCCTCAAGATTATGCCAAAGGTATGAGATCTCCTTCCAAAAGGCCTCGTATGAGTCGGCTGGACCAGAAAGTCAATTAAAGCCAGGATTTGATATTGTTGGATATCAGTTACGAAGGCAGTGTCAAAGTTGTACGATAAAACCAGAGATGAGAAGCTTTAGTCGCATTGAGCCCTGATGCTCACCCCTACTTCTTCAGGATGAAAATGGAAACAAGTTCTGAGACAATTGAGAGAAGGACAGGATGACAGTGACATTTGAAACTCTTCAATGATCCCAGAAGCGGCCATGACGGGAAGAAAGCAGGGTCATCGATGACGACGGGGCGTCACAGTGCGCCGACTAATCAGCGTGAGGAGCGCGGCCTGGGAATCAAGAAATCTCAGAGATTGCTGTGCAAGCATCACCTCGTGAGTCCTCTGTCATAGCCTCTTCATCAAGACCAATAAGGATGACATCCCCAAGAAGGGTGCGAGAAAGTTTCAAGTCGACGAAAAATGTGTAAGATAGCAGCTTCTGAGGGCTAGAAAAGATGTATCTTGCTTTGGCAGCTTTCCTTTTAAGGGAATAATTGTCGCCTCAAGGACCCTTGGATCACCTGCGCCATCCGGATTGTTTTGGTGAGCCGAAATTTTCTCACGGCGCTCACAGGAGGTTTTCTGAATTTAAAGCTGCTGGATTCTTCCCGTGGATCCTGGTTTACGAAGCTGTTTGTACCTGGATCGCAGACCACTCTACTTACTAGACTGTCTTACAGGTGGCACAATATTCAACTGACATCACACCTGTCAAGGAAATTCGTTCGAATCCTTCATCGTCCGGGTACCACATGAACGGCTTCTAGGCTTGTCCATGAGAGCAATCTCGTCCCAACCCTCTCCGATATCTTGGCCTCGTCTTCATTGACCAAAGCCACCAATGTGGCAAGTCTCGAACAAGTATCTATCGCTGAGTATGAGAGGCAGAAATTTGTCTCATTGCATCTTCCCGAGACTCCGGTGTTGGGTCCAAATGCTTGCATATTATTTGCCATCTACTCGTCTTCGTGATCCAAGGCTCAATAGTCAGCGTCTGCCGATATGGCCGCTAAAACTCAACTTAAACCCACCTTCATAATCTTAAGTAATTCCCACAAAGGCCATGCAATGGAGCTGTCCGATGCAAGCGGGCGACGACGCATGAATTTGGGGAGGTTCCGCGCCGCGACTGCCCCCCTTGCCAGGCGATGATACCGCCGTTCCCCAGTAGCAGGAGTTAACCTTGGAAAGAGGAAGTTTCTACAGAGGAAGAACTTTGATAAGAAGAAATATTGGGGAAATTAGCTTTGGTAGGAAGCAAGCAGGAGGTCAAAATCAGTGAGAGGTGAAATCAGCAGGTGGTGAAGATCGTCAATTGGTGGACCGCACAGTGTGGCCGCCACAGCGCCCATGCCGCTGTAGCCACAGTGGGCTATCTGGCTAATGAGAGAGGTTGTGTGACACACAAGCTCTGCTATTGGCTCAGAAAACCTCGCTGATTATCTAAGGCGGCTGGGCCAAACCAAAATTAGCGGGCATGTGCCACCCCATCAACCGGCCTGACAGCGCTGTGGTCCATTCAGGCCACCTACCTTACAAGCTGCACCCCTCAACAGCGTCGCCGAAGCTTCCTCTCAACAACCTCGATTTCGGCCAGATCGTATTCCGTTATGCATCGCGATTAATTTTACCAAACATTACGACTTTCCGATCCCTTCGACCCTTTTGCCGCTCTGAGTCCCCAAAGAAGTTCGGCATACAGGTCCTACGGCCTGACGCCGTCTTCCCCAATCATCCCGAGAGAGCCGGGCTTCCATTGCCCCTCGCATTGCCCTGGAATCCTCGACTCCCGGCGCAGGTCGCGATCGACGAGGGAATGCAATCTTGCACGCCCAATCCCCTCTCCCAAGCTGCTGCATCCGACCGGGACTTGGCTCGAACCGTTCTCTGCTCCGACGGCCTGCCTCTCGCCGCGCGATGCCCTCGGCTTCCTAGCCCAAGTCGGTTCCCCTCCCTCCGCAAACTCCCAATGCTGCGGCGGCATAACTAACGTGCTGGTCGATGCAGACTCTTCCCAAAGAACGAAGACGACGACTCTCCCACCTCCGTCACCATTGAGGCAATTCGAAGCAAGCCAGCTTGCGCTAGACCACCGAGGTCCCGGACATGAGCCCCGGCCAATACTACACGTAGCCGATGTCCTGAAGAATTACGAGCACGCTCCTTCAATTGACGGTGGCGTCCAGGACCTTGCTCCCCGGCGGATCTATCGCACACACGATCGCCTGGATCCAGCGGAGCGAGTTCCCTGACAGGGTCGGTTTCTTTGTAGAAATCGCCGTCGCTGCTGTCGCTGTCACTGGCGATGTTGCGAACCTGGCGGTCGGAGTCAGTCTGGAGCACGTTCCAATCTCGTTCAGCAGCATCGCGCTGCCGTACATGACCGTTGATGTCCAGGACCTCTCGGACGGCCTCGGAGTACGCCCAACACCAGCCTGACTTGCTGCTGCCGACCCTGCCGAACCAGCAACACGAAGTACCAGCATCAGCTGATCTCGCCGTCATTCTCCAAATCATTCGAATCAGAGGCGTTCTCGGGTGTCGCGATTCGGTCCACAACTAGGTTCTGCAGGTCCTTGCTCGTCCGTCGGTCATCGGCGTGCGCTCCACTTCAGCGAGGGTTGCCTGAGCGGGCGGGCGATTCTTCGCTGCGAGAGTTGCCTCAATCAAACAGAAACGCCTTCCAAACTCGCCGAACTGAGAACGTCTTGTGAAACTAGGTGCGGACTACGTTATTGACCACGTCTTGCAATCCATGGACGGCCCTTTTCACAGAGCCGCCCGTCGGCATGCACGAAGGAGGCTTGGCCGGTTCTGATGATGGAGCAGCGGCCAAACGGTCTGTCAAGGGCTGCTCATGTTTGTCAAATCCCAGCGGGCTTGGAGATGGTCTAGCCCAACACACGGCCAGCAAGTCGGCGTTTGCGATCTCGTCCGACAAACATCAGAGCTAGACCGAGGCCCCAACTATCTCGGTCGCATGGCTGGATCGAGCTAGCTTTGGTGAGTCAGCCCGCCGAGCTCCGGAAGCGGCTTACCGCTGGCGTGGTCGCGGGCCATGGCCGCATGATGCCTTGGGAACCCCGAGCTTGCTCGCTCGTGAGACTGCCCCGCGCGTCGGCTGGCTGTGCTCGACGGCAGCCAGCAAGCCGATAACGACGTGCTGGTTGCCGGTCGTGCTTAGTCTGCCGTCCTAGAATACGAGGACGCTGCTTCGCGCTGTCAAGGATGCGATCTCGACACCGCCAGCCAGCCAACGTCTCAGCGCGGGTAGCACACACCACGCAACTTATTTGCTTCGGCAGGATTTCTCCATGCCCAGCCCGATGTTCGATTTGATGGCCTCCGCTGAGCATTCCGAGTCGCATATTCTGCAGTCAATGCATCCTGTTACCGAGCTTCTCGACATGTGGAAGGTCAGGGAGAGGACTTGCATGGTCTCTGAAACTCGTTCTGTATGCGTCTGTCGACCGGCTGGGACAAGCAGAACTTCGCCCATGTCCTTTCAAGGTCTTGGGACGGAGAACTTCCCCTGCACGGCTGAACCGAAGCCATCATTCTGAACAACAAGGGGCGCGACTTTTCACCGCCGCCGGACATTCTACTCTCCGCGATCCGCCGACCATCGCCCGGGCCGATTTGACGAGCACCGCCTGAAGGAACGGGATCTTTCGGTCGTCAATTTCTTTTCCTCGTCGCCGGCCATGCCGACAATCCGTATCGAGCCAACCCCCCCGGCTCTGTTTATCGCCCCGGTACTGCTCGCCGCTGCTTTGGATTTCCCGATCGACACCGCCCAGGCTCTTTGGCAGCCGCTCCCCATGATGGCGGTTGGCATGATTCTAGTGACGACTGTCGTGCGACATTGCGCCGGACGAACAGTGGCTACTCGGCCAAACGAGCCAGGAACGGAACAGCCTCCCGGTCAGCATCGACAGCATGTCGCCGAACAGGACCGCCGTAGCGTGACGCTTTACTATCCGCGAGCGTCCGCCCGGCCATCATCGGTTTTGTTTTCAGCGCTGTCCATGATGATATGTGTCGTGCGGCCAGAAAGGCGTGGACTGGGCCCATCAAGTTCCTCACATTGGTTTCCGATTAGACCTGGCCTCCCCGCCCGAGGCACAACGTCAGCCGGAGTGAACGCAGAGACGAGCGACGCCAACCCGCAATCCCTGTGTGATCTGCCTTGCCGAGGCGTCCATCTCGCGTTTCGGCGACCAGTCTGGAGCTGCTCGTCACCATCCTGATCTTGACATGGCACCATTGATGATCCCCAGCCTCTTCAATCGGCTACCTGACGGCCAGGCCAGTGACCACATCATCGAGCGACTAGTGCGCAATCTCATGCTCTTCCGAAGTTGATTCTGACATTGGAGACAACCTCGCGCAAGCAGCGGCTAAGTCGATGACGAGGCGAGATCCCTGTGCATGTAGTCCGTCAGCGATATGGATCTTGGCGTCGCTCAGCTCCCTCTCAAGGACCACCGGCGTCGGAATCGCGCTCGACTCACCGTTGGTGCCCCCGAAAATTCCAATTCGCAAGCCTGCTCGATGACAATAAGCCACGCGAGATTGCGTCCCAGATCGACGCGACGGACCGCCTTCGGTCTTGAGGCTGTCAGTCTTCCAGAGCACTATCGCGACTTCCCGGGCAATCCCTAGCCTTCGGCGGCTTGACGCTTCGCAATTTTGGTGTGGTGTCCCCGAGAACCGGCATCAGGAGGGGGCGGTCGTGCGATCCACCCAAGTGACTAGCCTGCGGCTTGCGGCAAGCGGCAAGCTCAGTATACGTTCCTGTCCCGACAGACGGTTCGGCGGAGCGCATGCGCTCTGCGCCGGGTCCTCAACAACCATCACCCCCGGAACCATCTTCAACTCCCTGCTCATGAATCTCTCAAGCCACCCAGTGTCTTCCCAAGGGGCATGAGGCCACTCGAGACTGCCTATGGCAAGACACGACAGTCATCGCCTTGGCTCCACTGTAAAACGCGATCATCAGCACACTCAAGGCGTTCGGTACCCACGTCGTCAGCAACATCTCCCGGCCGCCCGATCGGCGTACAGACAGGGCTGGCGCGGTTCTTGACCCACGTCGCGTTGAAGGCTGATGTGCGAGTCTCAGCAACACTCAGGGGCCTTGATGCTACGTAGATCCAGCGGGTGCTGCGACGGCAGCGCCGTGATATGCTGCTGGGCGATGACTGCAATGTCGAAAGCTAGGACGGGCACCTGCTGGACTCTAAGGTCGAAAGTCTTGAGGAGTCCATCGATCTTCGCACGTGAGCCTTGGACTTCCAGTATCGGCAGCACACCCCAGTCAACTTCGACGTGGTGAATGATCACGTTGGCGGACTCATCGTCAAGGCACCCCGGGGCATCGTTCTACTGTCTACTGGCGGCTGCTCACTGACGAAGAGTAGCTGCTTGCTCGACGTCGCGCGCTCAGTTAATGCTGATGTGCTATTCCGATGCCTCCGCTGCGCCTGACTGACACCAACCGTCACCACGGTATGCTGCGGTCGTATTCGTTCGACGGCAGACCGCCGGCTAACCGCAACATTGGTCCGCGCCAACCTCGACGAGGCGCTTACTGGGGTTATGTGGAACGACAGCATGCCCCACGCCTGGGCCTGGTTCACGTCCAAGGAGCTTTGCCTTGGGGCCGCCCGCGCCGGTATCTGGTGTTCGCCGCGCGACACCACCAAGCGGTATGACGGGCAGGACACTGCAGGAATTGGCCAACTGATGCTCGTCGTGCCGGCTTAAACATGATGAATTTTGCTTATTCAATGACGAGACAGCAGTTCAAACATGAAGCGGATAGCAAAGTCATTGAAGCAAACCAGGAAGTGCTTCCCCATGTTTTGATACGCTCAATGTCTTTGTCTTTAGCGCGTTGATTGTCCAGCTTCGTGTTGTTATATTCATTTGTGACTGTCAGCGAGGCTTTCGACTTCCTGCACGCACATCCCCGGATCGATAATTTACATGCCGACAGAGGCCCACAGCTTCCCCTTCAGACTCACCGGCACATTAGTACCATGAGCAGCTCCCGCCCGGGCAGCGCCACGACGCCGCCGTACACACCCGATACAGGACCAACATATCGCCACCCGCTACGCCGGCCAAGACGGCGCAATTGGGCCCCATACGCAACGGCCCCATACCGTACCCAAAGGCCGGCCCGTTAGGACCTACCCGAGCTTGGCCCCGGCTGCTGCGGTGCGGCTGCCCGGATCACTTTGACGGTTGGCGCAGGCCATGCGCTTCCCACCTGCTCGAGGCACCATGCTGAGCGGTGATCTCACCAGCGGTGCTGTTGATTCGGTAGCCTCTGGCGACGAGGTTCAGCACCTCGCCAGCCAGGATGTTGGCGATGACACTGGCACAGACCCCACCACCAACTACATCCTCAGCGACGCCTGGATCCCAGGCAACCCGAAGGTATTCGCCTTCGCGACGGTGCGCTCCGGCTCCTACGATCGCTGCCACTGACGCTCTACCTCCTTGACGATTTCGTCCAAAGCTGAGGAGCCTGGCGTGGGCACCGGGGTTGACCAGCAAGTTGCTAGTCGCCGAGACTGGACCTTGCGAGCCTGTTCGCCCTGTGCACCGAGGTTCTGCAACCAGGTGCGCACACGTGAACGTCACCGCGAGGATCTGGCCGGGGATGAGAAGGACGTGGAGATCCACCGCGTGATGGTGCGAGTCTTGCCTGTCCTGGCGCTGGTCGCTACGGTCGTCCATGTGATTGTGCATGAATCCGCGAGCGGCAGCGTCGACTTTGATGGCTGCCGCCCAGGCCGGAGCATGCGGCCGTGGTGAATTTCCCCCCCTGACAGACACCAACGCCCGGTGCCGAGCAACCTCGAACCCGCAAGCTAGGCCCTCCAGCGTTGATGAAACAGCAAGCACCAGGTCTGGGTCGAGTTGAGCACTGCCGGAACAATCGTCCATCTCACGTGCAGCATCGGCGGACGGCATGACCGTCGAGGGCCTCGGTCGCGGATCGAAGCCCCGCACCTAGCTTCCCGGGTAGCATCATGCTCCGCTCACAGCACAGAATACAAGCTGCCTAGTTGGTGAGCCAAGCTCGCCTCGGAGAATGCCACCGCAGCCTACCTGTCGCACAAAAAAGCGAGGTCCGCAATCGAAAGGAGGGTTGCCACATCCCACGTCTGATGATCCTCGGCAACCACGCCCTACAATGCGCGTACGGCGTGGGCGCGCCCTTGCAGCGGTCCAAGCCGCTGACCTGGGTGCGTGCGAGTCATCCGCTGGCGACACGCCGTTTTCACCTCCGAGCCTATCGCCGACTTCATCAACATTGCGCTGGGCGACAGCGAGTAGGACGCATTCGCAACGGTTACGCTGACCTCGACCACAGTTGTCTCCACCAGCCCGTAGATGTCGCTATGAGCGAAAGCCTGCTTCACGACATTCTCATGCTCCGACGCCATCTTGCCCATCCATTCGAACCCTCACCCGGGTGAACTCGGCCGGACGTCGCTGCAACTTCTGAGGAAATACGACAGGCTCGAGTGTTGAGGCCGTCCATCAAGGCCGCAGCGCGTTCCAACGCGGCCTCAACACCAGATTCGTCCGCTCCCAACAGCTTACGGGTAAGTTCTCTGGCCTTGCTAACCATATAAGCCTCCACGTGTGCGGGTTGCCACACCGAAGACCCGCTGCGCCGCTCTCTCGGTGGCCACCGTAGCGTTAGGAGAGTGGACCAGGTCACGGTCATTTCCCCATCAGACCTTCTCACATTTAACACACGATGAAGTCGTCTCTTCCCCATATCCCAATCTGAAGGTTTGGTATTCGTACGGCATTTCATTGACTCGTGGTTCATAATTCATGCTAGCTTCACTACGACCAGCTGCGGTTGTGATCTCGTCCAACTCCATGTTCTGTCCTAGCACAGGTGGCAAGGTAACTGACTGTTCCACATAACTGATGCTACACAATCATCACCGGTCTTCGCCAGGCCCTACAATAGTTTCCTCTTCCTGCTTTATCCTCTCCAGATGGCCCTCCAGCGCCTTCTCAAATTGCGCCAGCATCGTCTCCTTACTCTCGTGCAGCCTCTGCGACTTGGCCGTCAGGCTCTCGATCTGTCGCGAGGCCTTTCGCTTTCTGGAGGCGGCCGCTTTGAGGTCCTGCTCCAACTCTCCAAGACCTCTGGCATCCTCGTCCTCGTCGTCCTCGCCAGATTCCTCTTCACGATCAAAATCCTGCACGTCCCCTCTCATGATTGAACTGACGCGAGCATCGATGTCCTTCTTGTATGTGAGCATTGCAGATGTCTCCGACTGCGCTACCTCCTCCCACTCCGACTTCTTGGCCGCACAATCATCCTGCGCCGCGTCCAGCTTTGACCTGGCAGCCGATATTCTCTTGATTATATCTTGACTCTTGGGGTCAGGCTCGATCGTTGACGACTCTTGGGGAGATGTTGTGCCTTTCGCGGCCGCGGAGGATGCTCGTGTTCCCATGTCGACCGTGTCAGTGTCGCCGGAAAGCTCGGAGTCGTCTCCGTGTTGTTGCTTGTCGCTTTCGTTGTCCGAAGTCCCGTCAAAAAATCCGGAGTCGTCGTGTTGTAGTTGACTCTGACGGCGTCCTGTCTTGCTGGTTTCTTGCTCGCCGGCTTGTTGTTCTTTTTGCTTGTCGACTTGTTGCTTTTTTTGCTCGTCGGCTCGTTCTTTGAGTCGCTGCTCCTTGAGGCGCTGTTGTTCCTCGACTTGACGCCGCTCGTACACTAGACGATAAAGCTCCGCGACTTGACGGTACTCCTCGGCTTGAGGATGCTTCTCGACCTGCTGCGGCTTCTCGACCTGCTGCGGCTTCTCGACTTGCTGCGACTTCTCGACCTGCTGCGGCTTCTCGACTTGCTGCGGCTTCTCGACTGGCCGTTGTTCCTGCACCTGACCCTGCTGGGGAACGTCTGACTTGCCCTGCTCGCCTCGCGTGTCGGGCTGTTGGTTCGTGCCTCGGGCTAGAGGAGGACAGAAAGGTTAGCAGACGAAGATCCCAAGCTGAAGCAATGGCGTTTGCAGATGTGACGAACCAGTCAGAGCACCACAGGCGATCTCAAATTCCCGAGGACCGAAGGACTTTTCCAGGTAATGTTTTCCGCGGGGTTGCTGCTCGCGAATCCGGCGGAGCTCGACGAAGAGTTGGCGAGCTGAGATTGCCGAACCCGGAGGAAGTTCCTTCCAACAACGCTGGGACTGGACCGATGCACCAAACCATAGATACAGCAGCCAAACTTCGTCGAGACCCAGGCGGTTGGCTGCTGATCTCCTTCGGCCTACTTCCTCGCGGGAACACGACTCCTCGATATGCCGCCACTGTGTCGCGAAAGCAGCGCGTACGAGCGTGAGAAGATTGTGCTGATTGCCGAAGACCTGCGTCAACCAGTCGGCGAAGGGTGTGGTGATGCCAGAGGCGATGAACGCGGCGCAGATGTTTTTCCAGTGCGAAGCGAGTGCCGTATCTGATCGAAGGATGGCCTGGGAGGCGGAAGAGACGGCGGCGTGAAGGGTGCCGATGACGGTGTTTTCGGACGAGGGGTTGTCTGGCGCAAGTCGGGCAGCTCGAGGTCGCAGTGGTCGCGAAGTGTTGGCTCCTGAATTGCGCATTTCGTGCCGAGGAACACACAAAAAAAAGACAACAATGAGGAGTAGAAGTGGCCAGACCAGCTGGCTGGGAGCCGAAAAAGAGGGATGTCGGTGTCGGTGTCCAGGAAAAAAGCTCTTCGACCTGGACAGCAAACAAACATACGGGTGACGGCAGGCAACTCCATTGGTGAGGCGCCGCGGCAGGAGCTTCCCTCAGCGGGGCGGCTCTGGGTGGTAGGGGTCCTTGCCTGGCTACCTTACCTTAGGTACCTTACCTTACCTTATCTAGATGTGTAGCCAGGAAGGTCAGTGTACGCCCGACCGGGCGCCTTCATACGGAGACTCGTTTGATTCCCAGCGTGAAAATTCTGGCCCGTCCAGGAGGTTGAAGTCCACTCGTATTGAGGATGCTGCAGCCTTATTTCGCGCCCATCTAATGCACCATCGGGGTGCAGCAAAGCAAGGATCGTGATGCTGGAGCTGCAGGCCCTGGACAGGATCGATCAGCTTATCTTATCGCCGACTACTCAATCCTATGGCCGATAAGGTACCTTAGTGTCGGCCCCAGTTTCTGATGTTCTCCACAACGACGCGGGAAGGCACCGTGGGGTAAGGTACCCGGGAAAGAGGTCCTGGGCGAGACCCACCTCGTTCCCCATCACTGTGAACACTGAAGTCCCCTGCACCCCAGATGTGATGACTCCATCGTGAGAGCAGCTTGGGCTGTGGCGCCTGGAGAGGGTTCCATCTCAGGCTCGGGCAGTGTTTTGTGCATGGATTTTCCCCAGGTGTACTTGCGTCCATCATCATTTGCTGCCCTTGTTCCGTCACGTCAGATTACCTAGGTTGGCATCACTGTGACCTTCCACGGGCAGTACGTACCTTACCTATTCAACAACACTATGCACCTCATGCTGGTGATTCACGGCAAGTCGTCATGGTAGGTACCTAAGGTACGGCAGGTAGGGCCCACGTGCCTCTTTCCTCCTCAAGCCGAGACCTGCCTGCTTCCATTCTCTGTCAGACTTCGGAAGGGGCAGCCCAGCAGTAAAGCAGCAAGAACCCGGGCCGGGTGCAACTGCCCTGACAGTGCTCTGCCATTGCTACTGCCATTTTTACAGACTACAACACCCTGCACCGGTGCCATCCGCTGCTTTGACGTCAACCTCTCCTCGACGCCCTCTCCTCGATACCCTCTCCTCGATACCCTCTCCACGACACCCTCTCCTCAACAACCCTCCCTCGACAACCTCGCGTCGACAAGGATGTGTTGATAAGAGAGATACTGTCGACTTTTCTTGGCAAGCCCTAAATGACAAATTTTGACATTGCATCCACAAATCGTCAATAGCACAATCGCCACCTAGACGCATTTCTTTTGTCCGCGACTGCTTCGACCAACCCCCCACCTGCACAACATCGCCTCAGCAACATAACGTCACCGCCAATCTTCTATCGCCCTTATGCGTCAATCTGTTTCATCCCAGCAAGCGCCTGGTTTCGCCGGCATGCCAACGAGAAGCCAGACATCACCAACGCTCAACATCCAAGCTGAGGCCCGCCTCCTTCAAGAGAAGGTCGAATCTTCCATCCTCAACGTCGAAGACTTCAGTAACGAAGTTGTTCGTCTGGCGAAAAAATACAAAACGACACATACTCTGGCCGAAATCGTTGCATTCTTCCCTGCGAAGACCCAAGACTTTCTATTCAGACTGCTGAAAATCCCCCACAACAACCTCCCCAGCCTCGTGAGCCATCTTGCCACTGCATAGGGTGTGTCGCCAGACCAGGTTCGCACAAAGTTCGACGAGTCCTCCAGCGTGCGGTTCTACATCGAATTGAAAGATCGTGCGGCCTGCTACCCCCTCGACAAGGTTATCGACGCTTTGATTGAGGCTCGGAACAAACGAAAAGCTGGATTAGCAGGTGCAGGCATCAGCAAGACAAAGATTTGGGCACCCTCCGACGTCAAGGCAGCGGAGGAGATTCTGCAACGCAACCAGAAGTCCACACCTGTTGACACCAAGCTTCTCGTCGGCGATATTCCCGATATCAAGAGTTCCGAGGGTGATTCCGGTGCCATGAGCGAAAAAGAAACTCTCATCGAGAACGTGCGCCACACAGCCGTGAAACTTGAATCCGAGCAGCAAATCGAGGAAGACGATCATCAAGTCGACGAAGGCGATCATCAAGTCGAGGAAGACGACCACATCACATCTTCAGTTACACCTCATAACTGCACCAAGCTGGACGACGAGCACGACAGCTACATGGAAACAGCCGTGCCGCCCATCGAGATTAGTCGAAGGCATCTGAAACGGCGGAGTACGCATTTCCTCGAAAAAGACCCAACTCTCCAGTGCCTCAGACCCATTTCCAGCAAGGATAGAGAGCCCGCGACGCCAAAGTTTCGAAGAAGCTCGTTAAACCTGCCTCGGTTTTCTATATCCCCACTACACCTCGAACACTCGACAACTACTCCTCGGCCGTACCAATCACCTATCCCCACCAGCCAGAATTCTCCGTCACCCAGCCCGTCCCCCCGGCAAGAGACAGCCATTCCAGACATGGATCTATCAGAGGTTTCGGAATCGCAAGTGGAGGTGTCGCAAATGGCTCCAGATGCGAACTGTTTTGCAAGCCTTGCTCCGGACACCGAGCTCACTGGGGCAACCATGGTAACCTGTCTCCAGACACTCCTCGGAGCTGTTGCTTCATCCAAATGGTCCATGATTCCCTCGGACTTTGATGTGGCGGGAGTGGGGGTCTACGAAGAGGACGTAGAGGGCGCCGAGAAGGTCCTAGTGCCATTGCACATCAAAAACCCCTACCACTGGGTTCTTCTCGCGATCAGGCCAGACCCTCCAGAAGTCGAAGTCTTTGACTCCCTGTCCGATGTGTCTTCGTGGAAAAATAAGATTGAAGCCTCCGTCGGCGAACTTTGCCGCAGGCACCTGGGCAAGTTTTTCGGATCTCGCGTGCCGACAGTGGTATATCGACAAAGTCTGCAGCAAGTTAGAGACAAAGACTGTGGAATCTTCACCCTCATCAACGCCGCCTACCTTATCGGAGGAAGAAGACTCCCCGTACACACCGACCCAAATGTTTGGAGAAAGACGCTCGCTTCCTTTGACTACGGATCTGCCCTTGACGCAGACGATGCCCCGTGGAGGCTCCAACCAGAGCTCGACATGGCGGGTTACGACGAAAAGGAAGACATGTTCTACGCCAGGAAAGGGCAACGCGTCACCGACGACGATTGGTCTGCGTCGAAGGCCAGTCGAAAGGCATACGAGGAACATGTCGACAAGATGCTGATGGAGTCCCGCACACGCAATCTGCGCGGGCTCGAGAATCACCACAAGGACATCCTTGAAGTGTTCGCTGTCGTACACGATATTCTGTCCACAGCCACGCCTACACAGCGTCAAAAAGAGAGCGAGGATCTGTCCAAGGAATATTCCGCTCGAGCAGCCACTCTCTCTTCGTTAGAGGATATCCCGAACCCAACCATCGATGACAATTTGTATAGGGAGAAATTGAAGGCTCGCAAACGAGCATGTCTCAAACGAATAAAATCGGTACAGATGTCAGGCCGGGCACTGACAGCAGCCGAGCGCCGACTACAACTCGAGCTCGAGGATGTTGTCAAGCGGCAGCAAAAAGTGAAGGAACGAGGGGTAGAAGCCGAGACGTGAGAGTGCTTGGGACGGTAGATTACACGGGTTTATGGTATTGACTTGCTTATCTGTTTGGGAGGCGCACACAATGCGGAGGAAAGTATGCGAGGATAGCCATCTTAGGGGTTGAGATATGAGCTTTAATTGATACCCCCATCGTACGCAACTTTGGTCCGCTTGAATGGAACATGATCTTGTGGATGTATTGCGCGGCTGTGATCTGATTGCAAGTATACTGTTCACGCAACGAACCAGTAACGTGTCATCGGCGTCCTGTCTCCAGACTTTTTCTGGGGTTTTCACACCTCGAACATGCTGAAGTCGTGAGGAATTGCTTCCCGCAGGTGGGGCAGGATCCGAAAGACACAAAATGCTGTCAACGGCGGGGATGACCAAGTGGTGGACGCTAACCTCACCCCACCTTCTTGGGACTCTGGCACTGCTCTCTGCTCCCTCGCCACTCCTTGCCCCCCATTGAGGTTGGCGGTGAGTTATGGCATGTTCACGCGACGGACATGGATGGGTGCGGAAATGAGGCCCGGCATAGGCGTCAAGGATAGGAACGATACTCTGCCACATTGTTCGCTACTTGGAGCAAAGGGGGGTCCAGTCCCTACGCAGAACATCACACCGGGGAAACGTCGAAAAGCCTCCGTTGCAGAGTGACACCTACATTTCCAGCATACCTGTTATGTGTCCCGGACCAGATGACAGTGGTTGCGCATTCTTGCGTGGCTTGCAGCACCGCTGACGCGCGCAGGACTGAGGCGTTGATGAACACACAGAGGCGCCGCTTGTGGTCGGCGGCGATCCCGGGGGGGTTCTTACGCTATTAGCCGGCATACTTCGAGACATTCGACACACGCAAGGTCCGCCAACTTGGATTCAACCTTGGAGAAGCCCAAAGGCCATGATGCAAAAGTAAACTTGGCCAGATGGCATGGTTTCTAAATGGCAGGATGCTTGAAAGCCATGCTGAGAAGACTGAGACGGCTAGAAGGACCCGATTTAAGCTATCGCACAGATCAGGATGCAAGACGTTATTCCGAGGCCTCGCAGGCTCGACAACTTTCGACTCCTCAACGACCTGATCGATCCGAAAAGCGACGTCATACCGGCGATGCTGTGGATGATCATGGCGAGGTCGACGTCGACACAACGCCAAGACAACCCGTATTCCAGGTGCCATATCTGCCGCCATTCCCCTCAAGCATCGCATCTCCCCAAATATCTCCCACGCAGTCGACAGCCGAATCACAATCTGGACACTCGGAAGCATCCTCCAAACAGTCCTCTGCGAAGCGTCGCCGGCAATCCGGAAGTCCTCGCAAGCAGAAGATGATACTCAAGTTCGAAGGAACTGTTGTAGATGCCAACATAGATGGGGAGGAGACTCCTCCGGAGGCGTTGAACCGTTTGATAGGCAATATCAGGAGACTTGCTGATGGAGAGGGGTTTATACACGAGTCAGAAGAGGTATTTGGCCTCAAATGCAGTATTCAGATGGGTACACCTGCTAATCTGCTAATTGCAGCCGGCGATTCTCGAGGCGAAGCAATCACGTCCCAACATGTTTCAGTGGGCCAAGAATACCTTTTTCGCACGCTCTCGACCCTCACCAGCCCGAGATACACTAGCACAAGCAGACATGGGCGTCCGCCCAGCTTCTAATCCCGAACTTTCGACCACGGTCGATGACGCGACAGAGAGGCGAGCATTGGGGCCGACACCGCGACTGCACGAAGCGCTGCGCCTGTGGCATGCTGCACAGCGAGCAGAAAAGGGATACGGAGAAGACCAGTGGAACTGTGCTGTTCATTATCCCATGCTAGAGCTAGCACTTGGCCACGACAAGGCTGTCGGATACTGTAGCTGGTGAGTCTCTTCTTGGTAGGCTTTGGATTTCCCAGCTTCCTCCGCTGACACCTTGACCAATACTTCCGCGCCCCTGACTAAGGAGTACGCCCCGAAGACGACCACCAGCCTCCCGCGCGACCGACGAGTCGATTTCTGCATCCACATCGAACCCGACACGCCGCAACATGTGATTCCAACCGTCCTCCGCAGTCCCTCGCAGTCCATCAACCACACCGAATACGCAGCATTACTGCACAAACCCATCGGCATTGCCATCGAGACCAAGCTGACAGGGGCCGATTGGGAAACAGCAAGGAGCCAGGTTGGCATCTGGCTTGCTGCGCAATGGAACCGCCTTGATGACCTGGTTTGGAGCAGGGGCATCGGTGTTAAACACACCTCTCCCGCTGTCGCTGCTGGGCTCGTATTCCCGCCAGCAGTCATCATTCAGGGACACGAATGGTCCTTTGTTGCCTTTATGCGTGACAGGGATGGCGTTCCTAGACTGTGGTGCCAGCTGCCGTTTGCTTCGACACGGAGTGTCAAAGGCGTCTACCAGGCTGTCGCTGGTCTCCAGCTGTTGAGTCGATGGTTGCGGGAAGAGTATTGGCCTTGGTTCCGTCAAATCATCCTGGGACTATAAGGCAACGTGGTATGAGATAATGTGACATGAATGATGATGGATCATGATGGCTCTTAGAGTTCTGCGGTAAAGTCTTGGGAAGGAAGGTCATCCTGCCCTTGCTGGATCAAGGCATTGGTCAAGAGACCGAGGGTATTCGGGAACATCGGAAGGATTTAGGGGGGAGGATGGGGTAGATGACAGCTTCGTCTAAGAGCATTTAGTCTACTAGACACAAGTCAAGAGTTTCAAGTTTATGTCGGGCGTCTCGTGATTGATATTCCCCTCGGTTGTTAGCTACTGCACATAGAGCACACGCTCCTCGACCTGCATGCATATGTATCAGAGCATTCAAGCACCATCCTCATGGCTAGCTGAGCCGCCGCCCTCGTATTCACCATCGCCAAGATCAGCACATGCCTTTTTGCTATTTTCACCTTTTCTCGTGTGCTGGATCTCTGGATTCCGATCGGCATCGAGCTCAAGCCTTCACAGCCGCCGAACTGTGTAAATAGTGACATATGCTCAGTCCGAATGACGCCTCCAGGCTCGGAGCAGCCGCCCACGCCGCGCACAACCTCTGACTCCTTCTCCGTCTCGATTTCCATCATGTGTCGTCCGTGCCCGTTGCATGGCTACTTGTGCATCTCGCTGAAATCGGCAGACTTGTCCTCGAAGTCGGGCCGCGGGCTGGGTTGCAGCTCACAGGCTGGGCGCAGCGGGAGCTGTTGTGTCGTCTTATTGGTCACCGTTTTGGACATCGCCAATGGTATCTGCGGTGACCTCTGCCGAATGCCGAATGCCGTGCTGTGTCGACTGGAACGTGCCGCATGTTTCTGCTCGACTTTTGTTTCCTTCCGAAAGACGGTCAAAGTTAGCCCTGGGCGGCCCCAAACGTCCCATGGGGAGGCAGCTGACGTGAAGAAGCAGAACGGGAACAAGAAGATGGCAACTTGAAGCAGGGGGACGGGCTCGTCGGATAGGAAGTATCAATCATAACCATTGGAAATACCACTACTCGACGACGCAAATCCCGGGCGAATGCTGTTGGAAGCTCGACCCGCAGCACCCATCAAGCTTGCGCCCAGGTTCGGAGCCCAGATCGGCCCACAGACGGACCCTCAGACGGAACCCTGGCTGGCTTGAAGGCGGAACCGACGCCAGGATCTCGAGTATTCAGCCGGGTAGTCGGATGCTCACCTCGCATATCCACCAAGCCGCCTGGGCTTATTAGCCCTGGGGAGGTGGTCGCTGGGGTCCACGTGCGGCGCCGTTGCTTGCCGAGACTCTCCTGCGGCAGTTCGGAGGGCCACTGAGATGTGCGACTGATGTTGTGAGGGACATCCGGCCTGGCAGCGGAGGCGATGGAGCTCGCAGCCGTTGCGAGTTAGGGGACATTGATGGAGCTCGATGATGCGTTCTTGGATGGCAGAAGGGAGGCGTTGCCAGTCGCCGCGGCCCTCTGCGCTCTGCATCATTTCCAGGGCGAAACTGAGCTCTTCCTCCAGGACCCCGATGGTATGCCTCCGAAGGCGAGCTAGCGAATGGTCGGACTCGCTGTGGCGGTTGCCGCCACCGGCGTCGTCGTATTGGACATCGTCCTCATGCTTGGGGGTGTCGAAGGCGTTCATGATCGTGGCATGGAGCGCCGTGTCTGTCGGGGGAGTCGCCTGCGGAATCATTGGAAAGGTCAGTAATCGTTGTTTGCCTTTTGCCTACTCGATGAAGGGAAGAAGAGAGGAAAAGCTATGAACCTACGTGAATGAAGAGCAGCTGACTTCCGTCTTGTCGTTTTTTTCAACCCAAGGACCGAGTGTCTGTACTTCTTGACCGGAAAGGAGCAGGAAAGCTCTGCCTCATCCTTCATGACGCATATCCCACAACAAACGATCCCATTTGGGACCGGCTGGGTCAACATCAGCCCGTTTGGCAACCGTCTGCCATCAAAACCCATAACCTGCGCCTGTGGGCGGATTCTTGACTGCTCGTGAAGCAGACATGTCAAATATGGCGTCGCAGCCGCGGTTTTGGCCTGTTTGCACATCGCACCTGCTCCACAATGCTTTCGCCTCGTCCCCGGCCAAGATCCAAGAACGTACGGACATGGGTGATGGAGCCAACAAAGACGAGAATACAAACGCACCCGAGCCGGCCACACCGCCGCCCAGGAAATGGCGCTGCCCCTGCAAGATGAGATGCCGGAGGAGGGATAATTAGAGCATATGCAAGGCCTTTCGCCCACCACCGCCGCTCGCCCTACTCCATATCGGGCAGACTGCCAGACGTGCCCCGGATGTACTGATGACAGCCTGCGCGACATTGGCTGGGGGATAAATCCCCCGGAGCAGGTAACGGATGAGCGGCGGACGGTATCAGAGGCAGCATGGTGACTCGTTTCAAATATTAGCCTGGGGAAACAAGTCAAGAAAGAAAGGGTGCGCCATGATCTCAATCCCGACATCAAGGCCAACGTCTTCATGTGTGCTGACGACGTGCATAACATCTGACTTCACGACAGCTGTAGACATCTTACTACCAGCGGACTCGGCAGGCTCGGGCTCGGGCTCGGGCTCGGGCTTCTTCTTGGTGACTTCGGGCCCTGCAAGGGCAGCAGCATCACGGCCTGAGCCGGGCTGAAGACCGGCGCGGCGGTGCTGCGGGACGGTTGAGCCGGCGCAGGCAGTCTGTATTGTCCTTCAGCGTCCAACCACCTACAGGTGCCATTACTAGCAGGTGGTTAGATTTGGCCCTGCTTCAGTCTGCTGTCACGTCTTGCTTCCGAGATCCAGCAGCATCGCAGTGTAACATCGGGATAATCAAGAGCGCCCCCCTCATAGTGCATGCTTCATAGTTCAGCTTGAACAGAAACAAGGCAAAAGGCACGGGTGTCAATCCATCTCAGCTCGCCGCGGCCTACCACACCGCAGCGCGCGCATCATCTTGATGCTCGAGAACGCGCTCCATACTTTTCAGTAGGAGTTCCTATCGTGCATGGAGGGCCTGTCATACTCTTGCTTCTCATCGCTTTCTTACCAGGTTATCCGAATATAGTATCAACCGCCTGAGGCCTTTGCCCGAATCAGGAGGAGAATCACGCCGACGATCTAGAAAGTGAAGCAAGAGGAGCGTTCGTGCAATTGGATGATCAGTGGCCCCTGCAAGACTACCTGCCGAACGATGAGTTGGCCGAATGGGACGTTGTGAAGCCCGTTAAGTCTTGGACGGAGTGCTCGTCACTCAGCTATCCAGAATATTCCTGTACGGGACCT
The DNA here is from genome assembly GCA_025328985.1 of Colletotrichum sp. SAR11_239. Taxonomy (NCBI): domain Eukaryota; kingdom Fungi; phylum Ascomycota; class Sordariomycetes; order Glomerellales; family Glomerellaceae; genus Colletotrichum; species Colletotrichum sp. SAR11_239. The sequence goes on from JAKMWZ010000014.1 coordinate 158,522, forward strand.
GCAGAACGATCTCACCGACACCCCGAGTTGTTGAGGGTTTGCCATAGAGCCAGGATACGGCGTATCTTCAGCAGCGCTGACAAACAGAACTCGGTAAGCTTCATCCGTCTGGAAGAAGACGATGAAGGGCTTGGAAGAAGAGGAAATGACACATGGAGAAGTGGATGCTGGCGCGTGTGGTAAATCTCTTTTGCTCCCTTGAAGACCACTTGGTCTGGACGTAGACTGTCAGTGGAAGGTCAGTCAAACTGTTGGACGGCGATTTCGTCTTTGACTTTGCGACGATTTGTCGACTTGACACCCTACTTGGCCAAGTCCACTCCACACCTTCACTGAATCCGCATACGAGTATTCAGACAACAAACGAATGGGTTGCATTATATGCTAAATAACTGGTGCAAGAGCGCTAAAAGAGAAGAGCGCCAGAAAAGCAAAGAGCGCGGGCCGGGGAGAGAGCAAACAGAGAAGAAAAAACAACCCGAAAGAAACCTGCTGCCGCAACATCAACTACTCGTCCTGCCCCACCCCTTTCTGGTACAGCTTGGCCGCTGCGGCGACAATCGAGGCCGAAGCCCGGAACCCCTTCACAATCTCATAGTACATCCCGCTGGCCCATTCGCCCCTCGGCTTGGGCAGCTCGAGGATGGTCTGGGCAGAGCGGCGCCAGAGGGTGACCCAGTCGGCGGCCTCGACGTTCTCGTCCTCCTCCTCATCGTCCCAGGACGAGTTCTAGTCGTTGGGGATGGGGCCAGGAAGCGCAGAGAGGGGTTCCTGGAGCGCCGGCTGCTTGCCCTTGAATCTGGCGATTGGGCTGTCGTCCAGGATGGGACCGAGCTCCTCCACGTCAGGAGCGACATCGTTGGAGCGGCCCCGTGCGTTCTCGGCCTCTTCTTCGTCGTCGGTCTCGACGGAGGGCTTGGCGGCGTCAGGAGTGGTGGTGGTGGTGGTGGCTCGAGCCCGTTTGGACGGGGGCTGGTAGGCGGCGTCTGGGTTGAGATGGCGCTTCAGGGGTCGGGCCAGAGGGGAAGCAACGCGGGGAGCGTGGGAGGAAAGGCGACCGGCCAGAACGGATGCCAGGGGAGAGCTTCGGGGGCGGAGCTCGGGGGGTGCGGCGCGGGCCGGGTTGCCATGCTGAAGGGGATGCTCGAGCGGGGTGCCGTAGTTTGAGGGCGGCGGAGGCGGCGTGCCGTAGTTGGAGGGGTCTGAGGCCGGAGTGCCGCTGCGGGAGACGGCTGGGGTGGAGCGGCGACTGGCGGAGCCTGGCTCTTCGCCGGGACGGAGATCTGCAGTTATTGTTAACGTTCAAGTCCATAGCTTGGGTGCGGATAGAGTGCTGGTGATTCAAAGCCAAGTAGGGTATGTTTGTGCCGGATCAGGTAATGCATTGAGTCCCCGCGAGGATAGCTCATTTGAATGAACGAACTCACCTCGGAACGCAGTCTCAATGTCGACGGGGAGAAGCTCGGGCGGCGTGGACTCGGGTTTCTCGCCCAGCTCATGGCGGTCGATGGCGGCGGCGGTGATGGCGGAGAGGACAGCGTCGAGAGACTTGCGCTTGGTGGGGTCTCGGGCCTTCAGCAGCAAGTTGATGTTCTTGATGGCGTTCCACGACCGGGGGATGTCGGCGCCCAGCAGCAGCATGATCATCTCCTCGTATTGCTGACCCATGTTGCTCTTGAGGGCCTGGAGGCGGCGTCCGCTCTCTCCTTGCTGGCGGCGAGCCCACACGCCGTCATCATGGAATACGAGCTTGGCGACGGTCTCGAGCTGATCCTGGGAGAGCTGGCTGCGCAGGAAGCGGTGCCAGTGGCGGACGTCCGGGCCGGGGTCGGCAGTCGAGGAGGAGGCCTGGCCGGACTGGGCTTGGTAGAGGAGACGGGCACGGTGCCACCAGGCGTTGTGCAAGGCGCGGAAGGTCCAGGGAGCCCCGAGGAGGGTGGCGGGGCTCTTCGAGTAGAGGGAGGCGAGTTGGCGGAGGGCCGACAGCGGCTCTCTGACGCCGGGCTCGGTCTCGATTCGCTGCCGGGGGGCCATGATGCTGTCGGCGGAGGTGATGGTTGAAACTGGGTGAGAGATGGGCAGAAAGGAGCGAAGACAAACCGAGAGCCGGGGAGAACGAGAGAACAAGCACAGCAGAGTCGGAGATCGAATCGCAGCACAGAAAGGAAAGGAGAAGCGGCCAGGAGACAGAGTCAGACGTCGTCGTCGAGGGAGATCCAATCCAATGCAACGGCTGCACCTTCCGGATGGCTTCGCTTTCGGGCTTGCACCTTCGGGTCTGCACCCTGCACCCCCGGCCGCACTTTGCAGCGCATCTCCCGTCGTTATTGCCTTTGCAACTTCCATATCAGCCCTCGGAGGTGCAGCACCCAGGAACGGGTGCAGAAACGTAGGCAACCTGGTTCCAGGAAGGAGCATGACGTGACCTTCCTTCGTCTTCCCTTCCTCACCTCAATCTCTTCGTCTCCTTCCCAACCACCATCTTTTTCCAAGTTCGACCTCCATTCAGCCTTACGACAACTTCCACTCTCTTGTCCAGGCGCGACAGCTACGAAAATTAGGCATCATCTTTTCAGACACTGCGGCGGTATCATCGAGCAGGCAGTCATCGCTCGACGACGGCCGCAACCCCGAAGCCATCACGCAAACATCCCGTCAAGCGAGGGACTCCTTCTACGAAGAGTTCAGCATGGACAAAGGACCGTCGAAACGTTCGTCCGCGCCAGTCGCAGGCATGACCCCCTCCGATACAGCGACCGCCAGACCAGACCCTGACCACTGCCTAGGACCTGCGCGCGGTTTTGATCGCTCCGAACATGCTGCCGACAAACAAGACGTGAAGCCCGCGTTTCCCCGAACCAATACGCCGCCACCCGAAGCAGGCACGAAGCCCAAGACCAAGAACTACACCGCACGACGGAGACTGCTCCTGTCGTACTGCGAGACAATCGTGTCCGCCGAGACGTGCGTCAGACGGGGAATGCCTTCGGCCATCGCTGACGATTCCGACGATCTCGTGGACGCGAAGCTGTTGGAGCTGCTTGAGGTTGCTCGGCAGGCCATTGATTTGGAGAAGGAAACGAAGAGCAATTCACCTTGAATTGCGTTGGAGCAGGATGAAAGGAGGAACTGGCAACCAGACATTGTACCGTCGAGAAAGTTTCGAGCTCACCCAGGAGGGGTGTTCACAGTAGGGGAAAAGGCCATAAAAGCACGTCTGCCAGGAAGCATAAGGAAGGCATGAAGACCAGCAGCTCAATTTGACCGGATGGATTCCGTCGATGTCCCCAACTTCAATCAGAGTGAGGCACTACCAGACTCTGAGGGGTAACTCGGTTTGTTCACCTGAGCCAGCCCCGTCACGTACCACAAGCCCGGCGCATGTTTATCGGCGAAGGCACCAGATACAATTTCTCCCCTCGTCGCACTTGCGCGCCCCGTCAAAGGGAAGAATCATGCTTGCTAAGCAATGGAACCAGCAGAATGAAGTCTGCTGGGTCAGTTGCCACGCTTCGCGGGGTATTCCAGCTACATATGGCGGGGTGACTCAGCCACCCCCACTTTTGAAGTTGTCTTTCACACAACCTCTCCCATTGGCTCATTGGCCTTGGCACGTTCCTGGTGTGGCGGTGGCAGGCACGTATCTCTCAAAAGTCCCCAATCCTTTGGGGACTTTTCACCTGCACCACAGTTAGTAACGCCACAGCAGGTGGCTGATTACCTCAGATGTCCCCATCAACGGCCCCACAGGCCGCCCCTGTAGGTACCTTAGCTACCTTACAGTGACATGGTCGTCGCTGCGGGGTCTGCCAGGTGCCCCATTTCGAGTTCCCAACCCGCATGCGACCATCTTCTTTTCCTTCAATTGCCATCCCACCATCCTGCACTTCCGCGCTGTCACGCGTACCCAGCATGCGATCCATTCCCTGCGGTCATCCGGAATGACCAAGAGGAGCGGTATGGGCGACCTTTATCTGTGGCCGACTCGTCATACGAACAAAGCCCCGGCGTCGCGAACCGACATGCTCCAATTCGCTCGCAACCACCCGATGCCCCGAGCCCTTCTGCCGGCCATCTGCGGTGCCCCTCGCGAATGTCGACAAGTCGAGATCATACCTTGAGGTCACCATGAGGTGTTTGCCCAGATGGCCAGCATTCTCGGGACTGCACCGCCGGCGCCCTTCTTGCTGTCAACGCCAAATCCGACCAACCCTCTCCTCTTCGAAAGGGACCTTCTCCTGTCTCCCGACCGGTCTGCCCGCCAGATCCTCCAGCCTCGAGCGACGAGTTGAGCGATTGGACACGAGCAACAAGTCAGACTACTCGATGCAGGCGACAAGTTGAGCGACTCCAGACGACTTCAGAAGTCACACACCCGGTCGGAGGCCAGTGGAGGCAGCAGGAAACACAAATACGGCTGAGACCATTAGGGGCAGGAACAAGAGCAAGCAGCCACCACAGCCAGCGATGTCAACAACAGTGCCAATGGCCACGCCGTCCTCAACGCCCTCGACGCCTTTGACGCCCATTTCTTCCTCCCTGGCATCGTCACCGGCGCATTCCGTTCCTGCGCAACTCCGGCGTTCGACTGCCCGACCAATTCCTCGCCACCTTTCCACGCCCCACGGAAGGTGCAACGACTTCGGCATCAAGCAACAAAAGTCTGCAAGTCGAGGACGTGCTGCACGCGGCACCGTCAATGTCTGTGGTCACATCATTCGAGCTGTTCAGTCAGCCATCGACTGTCGAAGACGCCTCCAATCCGACTCCCTCATTTGACGTTTCTGCCGACGTCCATCACCAACCCGAGCTCGAGAACCATCTCCAGCCTGCTGCGCATCAATCCTGACACGTCTTGCTCCCCTCCCACGACCGCGGTGACCCAACTCCCAATTGCCGTCTCGACCGACATCAATCACCGATCCCGATACCTCCTGCTCTCCTCCACGATCGCGACGACCACTCCTAGTGTATTTTCATGAGCCGCTCTCCCCACCCCGAAATACTTCCGCCAGCGATTGCCAACCGAAGAATTGCAGCGAGCTTGGCCAGCCAGCCCAGCCCGCCTCCATCACACTGGACGAGCACGCGAATGCGAAGCCAAGCAAGCATCTTGCCCGCCCCGGCCGAGAACACGAACAAGGCCCCTTTGACTCTGTTCTACTCCACCCGCCACAGCCAGCGTCTGCTGGGCCTGGAAACTTCGTTTGGCATGTCCCGGCTATCCACTAATGCAGTCACCAGTCGCCCCGGAAGTGGCGCCATCTTGTCGCATACAGTTACCCATCCACGTCGAACTCCGCTGGAGCATCAGGCCTCATCAGTCAACATTGTGAACTCAGTGCCTGATTGCTCTGCATTCGTCTTTACGAGGGACACGCTTAGATGTTGAGCCTCCTCTCGCCGTCCGCTCGTCCTTAGATTGTTGCAGGTGCTTGCCCCGCCCGTAAATCGCATCAGGCTATGGTTCTGCTTCCTTTGCGCATGCTCTGCCTTGCACATGACAAGTCCCTTAATGATGTTTATGCGCTTCTGGCGGTCTTGCCCAGACCCCCCGCATTCAACTCCCACCGTCTATCGTCGTGGCCCCCCTTCCCACTGGTTCGCAATGACCTCGTCCTCTATTTCGGCTTGAAGGGGGGAAAAGCTCAATGGCCGTCCGTCGTCTCCGTCCGTCGTCTTCTCTAATGATTCGGTAGCGGATAATTTGACGACGGCGGTCCAGCGTGAGATTCCCAAATTATCTAAACGAATCGTGCTAGGCTTCCTCCCAACAGGAAAAGGTAGATCTCGCGAGGCGTCCATGTTCACCAAGACTTCCGTCTCGGCATACAGAAACATTGCGCCGAGACATCTCGCCCAACGTCCCACCGCCCGCCCATATTTATAGCCGAGACGGCGTCCTGCCCGATGATAACACCTTCTACGAGATAGAGACCCGGGTCTTTCGGCGGCAATAGCAGCAAACCTATACCATGCGGCTTGAAGGGGGGCAAAGGCTCAATGGCCGTCCGTCTTCTTCGTCTATCGTCTTCTCTAATGATTCGGTAGCAGATAATTTAAAGCTAGCGGTCCAGTATAGGATCCCTAAATTATCTCAACAAATCATACTACAGCTCTCCTCCTTAACACCTGAACCACGGGACAAGACGTATCTCGCGAGGCGTCCATGTTCATCAGAACTGGGATCCCAATCCGATTTGTCGCGGTATACAGAAATATACAGAAAAGGCGGCTTTTATATCACGCCCCTTGTCGACACCCTCGTGTAGCTTGCGTGAGGCTTGCATGTGGCGAGGCACGAATATAAAAGCATTACCTCGTCCATCCAATGGCCGTCCGTCGTCTTCGTCCGTCATCTTCTCTGATGATTTAGTAGCGGATAATTCGACAACAGCGGCATGTACGTCTAAGCGTGGGATTCCCAAACGAATCGTGCTACGGCTTTCCTTCTTAATACGCGGACCACGGCAAAAGGTGCATCTCGCGAGGCGTCCATGTTTATCAGAGCTGGGTTCCCGGTCCGATTTGTCGCGGTATACAGAAACATACAGAAAAGGCGGCTTTTATATTACACCCCTTCTCGACACCATCGTGTGGCTTGGATGTGGCGCGTGTGGCGAGGCAGCCGCCTGCTAGCCACACTTGCCATCTGCCTACCTGCCCTCTCAAGTCCAGCACCGACCGGCGACGGCAACCTCGGAGAAGCAGCATCGCGCAACCCCAGAAAAGCTCAATGGCCGTCCGTCTTCTTCTCCCTCTGATGATTCGGTAACAGATAATTCGACCAACGGCGGCATGTACGTCTAAGCGTGGGATTCCCAAACCATTCCAGCGAATCGTGCTACGACCCGGCTTTCCTCCTGAACACACACTTGAAGCACGGGAAACGGTGGATCTCGCGATTTGTCGCGGTATACAGAAATGTATAGAAAAGGCGGCTTTTATATTACACCCCTTCTCGACACCACCGTGTGGCTTGGGTGAGGTTTATGTGTGGCGAGGCAGCCGCCTGCTACAGTCCGTTGCGTTGACAGCGTCCGCCCCCTTTTTTTCCCCGGTCATGTAAAAACATGAAAAATTACCGTTACTCATTATAGTTACAGCAGTATTCAAACGTATAACTACACGATAGAGACGTAAGGTGTGTATCCAATGCCTCCGCAGCAGTCAATTTGCCCATAGAGGCATTGTCAACCTAGCCAGTCACCCCGGGTGGCCAGTGTTTGCCGTGCGAGTCCGTCAATGTCTGCACATGTCCATGTCCGCCAAACCCACCCGGGTGTTTCCCATGCCGCCTCTACCTAGAGGAAAGAGATGAGGTAGATACTGAGAACAATTTTTGACGTTTACAAGGAAGATGAAGGGGAGAATCATGGGTTCACCATATATGGATAGATTCCATGAGACCTTGCCGAAACCCCTGCAAAAAGTCGCCATTTTCAGGTTTGCTCGCCCGTCATCTCACCACTTGGTCGTTCTTTCTTCCAGCAAACATCCCTTCGCATATTGCCTGCACCCGAATAAAAAGATACTGCTGATGTCAGTGAGAACAGGGCTACCAATTGACACCTTTTTTGTTCGTGTGCATCGACTTTTGATTTTTAGTGTTGCTGATCAGCTAAACGTCAATGGTCCGTGCGAGAATCGTCCGATTTTATTTTCACAAGACTCAACTCAATAATCTGCCCATTTAATCGTCGGGGCTGGCCGATTTCCCCTCCCATTGGGACCTCCACGATATGTACCTATTTACCTGCATTCTGGAGGTCCGGATAAGCGTGCGGCGATATTCAGCCCTCACGGTTATCGCGAAGTCGTCACTTGCGCGCAAAGTTGTTGATGATGCGCGCGGACATGGGTTCGGCCAATGAGATCGCTGGGATTGTGGGGAAGTGGAGTAACCCGGACAGCAACACTCAGCACAAATGCAGAAAATGATTGTAGTGGTGAGTCCAAATAAAAAAAAAAACCACCAATCAATTCCCTTGACTTTGCTGATTTCGGCGATATTTTCTGTGTCTAGATGCATGCAGAAAGCACCGAGATATTCGTGGTGAAAGTTGGGTAGGTGTGGGTTTCTTGACTGATGCGGGGGAAAAGACACCTCCATAATTCCATCCCGACCCCTTTTTCGGCTTGCGACTTGATATCTTCGACTGAGCTTTATTATTACTAGGATGTTACGACATCAACATATGATGCTAGGGCTTACTGCATCTAGACCCAGGCGACGATTCCACACTAGAAGTATGTTACTTGACGGCACGACATCAGACACTCTCACTAGACGCATAAATGATCAGCATTGCAGCCTGCAGCATAGTGGAAGCAACAGCAGGATTCAATTGAAACTACGTCATATATAGTGCATCTCAGACCGTTCTGTTAATGCCAAACATGATAGCCTTGGCTGCAGCCTTGACCTCGACCACATAGCGCCACGCGAGATGCGTTGCTTTGAATGACTTCCTGATGCGATCCTCCTAGGTCTCAACGCCGTTCTCAACGCCCATGCCATACCCACTATGACCGCCACTACCACTATTACCGTGGCTATTGCCGTAGTGCGCGTGCTCTACAACTGGCGCCTTAAGCATTAAAAGTGCATCTGTCGCTCCGTCTGTGAGAATTGTGGTTGGTGGTGGTGGCGGTCTGACGCTCTCTTGGAATCGTCTCGGCAGTGATGAGTGGATAGATGGTAGTGGGGCGATTGATGACACTAACGTGGACGGAGCAGCACCTGCGACGCTGTGGGTTCTGTCTGTGAGGATTGTACTTGGTGGCGGAGGATGGCGCTGTGCTGCAGATGGCGAGAAAGATGACGGGACAAATGACGGCGGTGCTACCGATGAGACGAACGTGGACGGAGCAGCGCTGCGGGATCGGGTTGTGGCAATGGTGGACGGCGCAGGAGGACCACGTGGTGCTGGAGATGACGACGATGACGACGATGGAAAGGCCTATCCCTCAGAGGATGGCGGGGCGGTCGAAGGAGCCCTGGCCGAAGCGAGGCTACGCGCGGGAGTGGGAGGGAATATGACCGGCGACGGCTCGAGGCTCGGGACCCCGGCCGTCGGTGTGGGTCCCCACAGCGCCGGACCCAGACCGGGAGTGCCGTCTTTCGCCGGGACGGGCGAGGCCGCGGCTGGCATTGGGCCCCGCCTCTCCCCGTCCAAGCCGCTTGCGGGGGCGCTGAACAGGCCTGAGAGCGGCGGTCCGGGGGGGCTTCTGGGATGGACGTGAGCTACGCGGGCGCAAGAAAACGAGATCAACGTTGGTGCACCGTTTTGAACGTTGGAACTTGGGAGTTCACGTACCGTGTCGGGGTCGAGGAAGTTTGGCCTGCTCCTGAGTTAGATGGGAAGGTGAGGGCTTCGACGCTAGATGCCAGCCGATCCATGTCTGCCGCATTTGGACCTCTCTTGGGGTGCGTTGGCGTTTGCGGCGGCCTTCTCGATCGGCCCGTGGACGTGGGCGAGGCGGTGCCCGAACGGCGCCGGCTCTGCATGACAGGAGTTGTCGGCGTCGCAGGGGTTGTTGGCGTCGCTGGCGTGCGATGGTTCGGAGGAGCCACCGGCGTGGATGGGTGTGAAGTGACACCGGGGTCTGAAGACAAAAGACTTAATATTAGCAACGGCTCGGATGGTGAGGCAAACAAGCTTCAAACGGCCATGAACTCACCCTTGTCCCACTAATCCTGTTTTCCCAAGTCAACCTGCAGCCAGCGCTCGATGGCGTCGACATTGTTGAAGCGTCTGTCGACGAGCTCCTGGTTGAACTGGTACTCCTCCGTGCTGTTTCTGTTGATGACGACTGTATCCTTGAGCACGACGGGGCCATTGGCGGTGACCCATTTCTTGGCGTAGTGCTTCACAAGGCGATCAAAGTGCGGTCTGATGAGCCTGGCAAAGTCGCCGCCGTGAGTCATGTTGCAGGCGATGCGCACGTCGGGCAGGAAGCGCCCTTCGAAGTCGGGGTGGTCGACGTGGTGCGGGAGGCATTGGGCTGCCACAATGGCACGGAGGATGTGGGCGCGCGAGCGGACGCACTAGGACACGCCGCGGCTCCGGCCCTGGTCTCGGTACCACTCGACCTTGACGCCGCATACGAACTGCCGGACTTGAGTATTAGCGAGGGTATTCACAGTTTGGGGGTGGGGAGTGGGCAACCTGGTCCGAGTTGCCGAGGCACATTGTTGCTGCGCCTCGGATGTGGACTGAAGCAGAGATTCGGAATGCCCTCACTTTGGCAACAACGCGAGAGGAAACGAAAGTAATTCTGCATGCACGGAGGATCAGTTGGGGACAACTGGCAAGGACAAGTGTTAGATATCCTCTCTCCCAAGGCCATGAACCTGTGGAGAGAAGGGAGCAAGCCGGATGCAGGGGAGAACGGACAAACGCCCGGAGATTATGCCCCCGGGCAACAGCCGCATCTTGCGAACATGTTCACCGCTGGGCTTTGACCTCCTCTCGATTTCGGGAGTCTGCAGTATCCACACAAGCAGCTGGATGCAGACCAAACCAGCCCAATCCCAGGGCTGAGATGACTGAGCTATGAACGCGAAGCGTGGGCGGACGGCGACAGTCCATGCTACGAACCTGCTCCTGGCAGGATGTTCGCCCAGCCTGCAGTTCACCCAAGAGATCAAGCTGCCGCCATGACGATCCCAGGTGAGTGGGTGCGTGTCTCACGGTCCTGCATATGGGGCTGCGAACTGGTGAGTTTGTTTGGTGCCGGCATCTTGGAGCCTCCACCACATGGCGGAAGCTTCTATGACGAACATCTCTATCTGCCCTCCACTTATTTAACGACCAGACTGAGGCCACTAACGCTAAGGCTTGAAGATGCGACTCCACTGGGTCTTAGCTCTCATGGTAGCTGGCTTCCACCGCATCTTGGTCATGAATCTTACCAACATGAGCAAGCTGCAAGTCTCATGGCAGACACCCTATATGATTCGCCGTCTCTAGTGTTCCAAGACACTTCTTCATGAACTGCACAAGCGGTGAAGATGTCTCTCATGGCAAAGACAGACATATCTCCAATGGCGGTGCTGCGATGGCCGACCGGTCGAACCAGTCTCTATCCCCTCAACTCAGTGACGCCCAAGCGGCCAGAAGACCAGACAAAGAATCGGCCAGGAGGTTGAGATTGATTAAAACCTCTGGCCCTGTCCGTCGCATTCCAAATTTGACGATCGAGAACTCAGATCTCTCATCACCCTCATCTTCTGTGGCTGCTTGAGACCTCCCATCTTTGGCTGGTCATTTCCCAATGTCCCGGGTTGAAACTTGCGGCCGGCTCTCTCTGTTATCAGAGTGTGTGCCTCACCTCCATTATTGGAGGATCATCACCCGCGGATTCCATTATTGGGAACCACGTTTCGGCCTATCTTCCGATCCGTGTCGCTGTTATTAGCGATTTGTTTGAAAGGTGGTGTTGGATAGCTCCCATTATTGGGTCAGTTGTCACATTCCAAGACCACGGCACCCTGTTATTAGGATGGCCTGGTCTTTGGGTGGTTCGGCTTACGTCTGGACTGCTGCTAGGGGACGCCTATGCCTCTCTGCGCCTCGGGCACTTTTGCCCCAGAGTCACCAGGTGTTGTCTATTATTAGACGACTTTGCTGGGCTTAAGAGGAATGGCTCTCAAGCAGAGAACATTCTCTGCGTGCGACCGGTGACCTCTCGCCCTGGCAAGCGTGTTTCTCAGTATCCTGGAGTGGCACGATCCCTCTTGCTATTGTGTACTTAGATCTAAGGGGCTTAAATCTGAGCCGAATGGGTACCTGCATATTGATAAGGTCTCTCTTTGTACCTAAAGTTGAGGAAGTTTCGAGCCCACCTAGGAGATTTTACGGTAGGGAAAAACAGTAGAAACACCTCGGTTCTTTGTAATACATGAGGTTCGGTGGCCCAATATGAGGGCTTTCGGCGGTAGCTGAAAGTTATAAATACTAGCCATTTGAAGAGACAGTATGCCACGCAGGATTCAAAGATAACGCTCCATCCAGAAAATCTTCATTTCCAGACACAGCTGTTGCTCTAACTGAGACCTCCCCACACACGCGCCTGAAGATTTCAAGTTCCCGTTACGCCATGCAGCCACCTGTCGACAACAAGCGCGTCAATGACGCTCATCGGCGACTCCTCGCTCAGCTTGAAGCTAAGAAAGCTGCAGCCAACAATAAACCCGCCTAGCAACCATCCCGGCTCGTCCCAGCCGATTTTCTACCACCCTAGCACCAACCAGTCAACCGTCAACCTGCCCAGCACCCCCCTGCTCAACACCAACTTGTCCAATACCAGCCTGTCTATCATCAACTAGCCCATCACCGATCAGCCCAACATCGACCAGCTCAGCTGTCTGCCACTAGATAAACGCCTCCCGATGGGAACTACTGCATATGAGGTGGGCAGGGCGCCGTCCCGCGTCCGGACAGAGACTAGATCCCCAGTCACTACTACAACTAAATCTAGTAGGTTGAGGTTCTGACAACAGAGAAGCTGGATTCTTGGTTCGTCTGAGAGGTGTCGGCTATTATGCGTGCGGTTCTGACAATAGAGGAGGCGGGTTTCTGGCGTTGGGGCTTTAGATTTGTCGGAGCGATCGTTGCTATCATCTGGACCGTCGCAAAGCCTGTGCTATGGTGGCTTGCCATAATTATACTTCCTATCTTTATTGGCTTCTTCGTTTTGGCCTTCCTTGCTGGGTGGGCTATCGAAGGCCTTTTCGGCGGCCTCCACACTGTCCAAGTCCGGGCCTGCAACAACATCTTGCCCCATAGATTCTTCTTCGCCGACTGGTGCGATGGGATCAACAAAGCCTCCCATCCTCTCATAGCGTCTTCAAAACCGCTTCCGTCCTCCTCTGCTGGGAATCCCTCTTAACACTCACTGAATCGTTCTCCCTCCAGAAGCCTGACCGCTATTTCTGTGTCTTTGCCTTTGGCGATATGCTTGGGGCTATGGCCGACGAGCAGCAGAAGTACATGACGCACAAGCAACGGGAGTCGTTTGCCCCCATGCGCAGAGCTGGTGCTGTCGTGGAGCAGCTGCAGAACGTCGGACGTAAACAAGCGCGCACCGTAGAGCGCGCGCAGGAAAAGACGCTGCGTCTGATCCACGACCCGGCTGCCCTATGGTCCAAACATGATCCTCCACCGCCCCCTCCGCCCCCTCCGCAACCGCTCGGGTTGGTTTAGAGTCTACTTATTAGGACGCAGCCCCCTCCGCCCCCACCGTCCGTGATTCTGCAGGGACTTGTCCGTGAGATTCTTCGGGTCCTGCAGGGGGAGGTGACAAGCCGAACGCAGTTCGTCAAAGACGTGGCGGCTCTGAGTCAGGAGATGGCAGAAGTGGCATCCAACGTCTGCGGCTGGAACACGGTCCTTGAGGAGCGCATCTCGGACAAGACCCAGAGACTCATTGAGGGGGAGGCCCGTCACAGCAACAGCATGAGTCCCAAATATTTGCTGCTACGAATCTACTTCTTCTTCGTCGATAATTGGCCCCGCCGGGCGACAAAAGGTACCACTGGCGAGGTGTTGAAGTGGGAGGACTAGGCCAACGTCATCCGCAATGAGATCACTAAATGGAGGCGGCGCAAGTCCAAGGCCAGCGTGTTGTGCAAGACGCTGACCGTGGGAGCGGGCAAGACGGCTATACTTCTCAAAGCTATCTAGAATGAGGAGACATATCTCGGTGAGATGGCACAGGGGGCAAAAGATCTGCTGGCCGAGGTCTTGAGCTAGGGGGTCAATGCAAGCAACAACGCGTTGCAGCACTTGAGCAAGACGGCGAGAGACCTCTGCATCGCCTACTTATAGAGTTTCCAGCAACAATATCCTAAGTGTTAGAGTATTTGTAATATAGCTACTTTTATTATAATTGAGAAGTGTGAGATCCTGGGAATAACTTGGTGACATCTTAGCCTGGGTGAGATCCAGGTGAGATCTAGTGAGATCCCAGTCAGTGAGCACCTCACGTAACGACTAATCTACTGAATTAATCTTTAGTTGCTAACTGGCATCCTCCCTCTAATAAAGATCTCTAATAAAGATTTGTGATCGTTCTGAAACTAGAAGAAAGATCTCTTGGAGCATGGGAAAATCACTTTCTCCGCCTCTGCTGGCGGAATAAGATCTGAAGCAAACGGCCGCCCCTGCAAACTGCGATGTGATCCAATCTATTCCACTGGAAACACCTTTATCGTCAAATTGAATCGCAGCCCTTCAACTCATGCCACTACTTTTATTGTAGCGCTGAAAGTCTCGCTCCGGAATCTCATCTCCCCTGAAAACGCCTTGAATTAACGTCTTCTTCCTATCCTACTGCTCATCCCCGCCGCCGGTTATTATCTATGTGCCCATCTAATAACGAGAAGGTTGGATTTAAGTGCTTATTAACCTGTTCTATCGCCAGAATACTAACATCATAACAGACTATATGTAAGTCTGATGTGGAACACCTTTGTATCCCCAGCACTAAAATCGTCTTCGGCGCCGGCTGTAAGCGCTTCATGTGGCAGCACGTTATCCGCTTTAAGCTCTGCCCCAAGCACACCATCTTCAAGCGGTGGGGCGACATCGCCCTCAAACTGTACGCCGTCCGCCCGGATGGCTCGTCCTGGACCGAAACCTGGGACCTCGCCATCCGCCCCAAGATCCAGAACGCCATGACACGCTATGCCTCAGAAGCTGTCAAACTGGGCCTCGTGCGCGAAGAGGATGGTGAGCGGGTCTGGGAGGATTGGTCCAAAGGGTTGCTGTCCGATGAGTGGGACGGCAGCACTTTCGATGAAGACTACGCCCGCCGGTTGCTGCAGAAGGTGTCGGATGCCGAAGACGCCGAGCGTAGAAAGGACCGCCGGACCCAGGATGAGATGGAGGCGCTACGCGCCTAGTTGGTGGGGTTGGGCTACGTTCCTGTCGTCCCGCTACCTTGGAATGAGGACAGCGATGACGGATCCAAGGACCGGCAGCGACCCGCCCCCGCTGAAGAGCCTGCTAGGCGTGGCCGTAACGAGGAAGACGAAGATGATGTTGTGCCTGGCGATTTGATTTCGAGAGTGGTAGTCAGCAGCGACGCCCTCCCTGCTGAACCGATTCCTGTTGCCTCTGACGTCGCTCGGATCTTTGATGACATGTCTCTCGCTGAGCTTGAGAATTGGCTTCGCTGGGGATGGGCTCAGCTGTTCGATCTTCGAGCCCATATGTTTGACGTGCTCTTCCTGCTAGCGGTTGGCAGAGAGCGCGGCAGACAGCCTGACAACGACCATATCATCGCTATTAGGGAGGCGCGCGAGAAGCTTCTGGAGGAGATCTTCTTCCTCGAGGACGTTATCGACGACCGTCGGCGACTATTTGGCGCTAGGCCTCGCAGGTATCCTGGCTAGGGGCTCGTGTATAAGTATTTTCTCGGCGGTGATGGTCTGTCTCCTGCGATAGAGGTGAGGGTTTTGGAGGCACAGAGACCTTACCTTTGATGCCTGTGGACACTGGAGGAATGGTAGGAGTTGGGCTCACGATGTTTATTTTTAATGGTGGACAAGGAATTACGAATGACGATGTATGATGCGAATCGGCAATGGATAGAAAATGCGTTGGAAACACCCAGCTCTGCACCCCACCAAGACAGATTAATCAATTCCAACAATCAGACAATTAAAAGAGGAAATCCAGAGATTCCATCAGCTAAAACGATGACATCCTCTTTCTGGCTTAAGGCTAGGGCTCTCAGAATCACGCTCACTCTGCTGCCTAGGCTATTTAGGGGCCTTTGGGGGGATTCTGGGGCCTTTGGGTAGTCTTTCGGCTTTTTGTGGGGCTGTGCTTTCGGGAGCGGACTGAGTGGGGCCGTAGGAGTCGGGGCCAAAAAAACCGGGCACAACCCGTATTCGAACTTCGGGACCTCATAAAGGGGTCCAGCAACCACTACCCCTTCACCACCGAGGGCATCGTACACAAAAATCAATGGAAATCATTCAATATAGTTCAAACAATTCAGATTACCGTGAAGAATGATTCAATCAGCCAAGTTTGACCCCTCAGTTCGATTTGATTAATTGGTGTGCAGCGCTAGCTAATATCAATACTCGACCATGATTGAGTCGACTTCTCTCATGGTGTCACTCCACGAGTGTAGTTTCTAGCATCCTATCAAAAAGAATTTTCAATTCAACAACTGATACTACATGTAGGTCCTCCATCCTTTCCAACTCAGCCATGTCACTACCCGGTACAAAGCCACAGAGAAAAAGGCAGAAGTTCTCACAGCTACGAGTTGCCGCCGGCCCCGGGCCTCCGTCTCTCCCTACGCCAAGCCAAGAACATCCTGAAGTCGTCCTGCGAGAAGGCTCTTAACCCAGAAGAACCCTCGTTGCCGGCGGGATCCGCATCATGGTGGGACCTCTAGGGGGCCTGCGAGAAGCCCTGCGATCCAAAAGAGCCTTCGTTGCGAATAGAGTACGCAGCATTGCGGGAATGCTGGGCGTCTGGAAAGAAGGCCCCTGACCCAAAGGAACCCTCGTTGACAATGGGCGCCGCATTATCGTAGGACGCGTCCTGTGAGAAGATGTTTCACCTAGAGGAACCCCCGTCGCCAATAGGCTCCGCAGGACTGTGGTGACTCTAGGCGTTCTGCGAGAAGGCCCTCGACCCAAAGGAACCCTCGTGGCCGATGAGTTCCGCATCATTGCGGGGCCCCTGAGCGTTCACGATAAGCCTCTCAAGGCCTCTCCGGACTTCCTGAAAAAATCTCTGTAGCTCAGGCCGAGGGTGGACCGGCCGAGGATCGACCGCCAGAGAGGGGTACGCTGGGTTCCACAGGAGCAAGCCGTTCAGGTCAGCCTGGGCGCCAGGCTGCTGTGGGCAATTGGAAACATGGTGGTTGTCGAGCAGAACGGTCGCTTGTGTGGGCGGAGGACGTTTATCGGGCTTGGGAGGGGCATTTAGAGGAACCTCGGAATTGATCTCAGGCTTGGGAGAATTGTCAAGAGGGGCCTCGAAGCTGATCTCAGGCTCGGGCTCGGGCTCGGGCTCAGGCGATGCAGGCTGTGCGGATGTGGATCCCGAGGGTGGATCCTGGGCTGGCTTCGGGCCAGGCTTCGGGGCGGGTTTTTGGACTTCTTTGCTTCCGATCTTGGGATTCTCCTGCTTGGGTCAGCCAACGTCAGATGAATGAAGAGGGAGCAAACAAACATTCTCTTTGTGGATGGGATAACTCTTCTATGTTTGATGGTTCAACACACCCCTGAGAGACCTCATGTTGTCCTAATCCTCTGGCTATGCTTCCTCTTGGGTCGTTTCGTTATCGTTGTCGTCCTCCTCGTCGTTTTCGTCGCCTTCTACAGCGGCTGGCAGCGCATAATCCAGCTGCAGCAGTTTGGCACGGGCGAGATGCTCAGCAGTAATGAGGTCTCTGTTCTTGTGCTTCGGTTCGGCGTAGTAGAGTCTCTGGAACTGGTGGGCATGCAGCTCCTAGAGGGGTTTGCTGGTGAGTTTGGTCTTTATCTTGTTGCCCTGGCTTGCTGGGTTGACAACAGATGGAGTATGTTAGTGGTTAAGCTTTGGGGATGAAGTGAGGGAATGATGGGGTGAGTGGGGAGAGAAGTACTTACGTTCTGGGAAGATGATGCGTTTTACAGTTAACTCACCACGGGCAACAGCGTGGTTGGCCATGATTATCTATCGGGTTTGTCAAGTGTGTATGGGAGGGCAAGGTCTTCGAAGGGCCGGCAACGCAATCCGCCACGGACTATGAAGTCATGTGAGATGCCGATGGCCTATCTACCCTGCAGGCGCTTCACCCAATCGCTAAAGGATGATAAGTATCAACATGTTGGAAAAGCATTCTTTTGTGGTCTCTATGCTAACATATGTCCCCTTTTCTAACACGTCACCCTAAAGAAAAGGTCTAAGCAGCAGTTTTGCTATTTAAATATGCACAAAGAGTCTATCTACCTGCGCCTGCTACTGCTCTCTATCCTATAGATATATGTTGCTCAGAGCTGCCTTCCGATCCACCCCCAGTCCTGTTAGCATGGGCATGAAGGCCCGGTCGTATGTGGAGCGCAGCTTGCTGTCCATCAAAACGTTGCCAATTTGCGTCCAAACCTCGCTCGCCTGGGGTGCCACAGGCGGAGACAATCCCAGAGAGGGCTCACCGTCGCCAAAGCTGCCAAAATACTCCTTGCCCTCGGCTCCATGCAGCGAGCCGACAGCGGGGCTGTCATCAGCTAGAGGGGCGCCGTTTGTATGGTTAATCCCGTCTAGCCGGTCCTGCAGCGCCGACCAGACGTCCGCAACACCTGGGTTTCGAGCGTCGTCTAGGCCTAAGGCCTCGTAGAACGTTGGGACCTGCGTTGCTGTGCTGTAGGATAAGTAGTCCTAATAGACGTCGCAGATGTTTTTGATGGTGTCTGTGAGACTAGGGGCGAAAGAGACTGTCAGATTTTGCGCGGCAACATGTCTGTGCGTTTCCGGCTGTGTGGGAGGGGATTTGGACTCACTCTGGTGACCGGGAGTGCTGATGATGGGCACTGGTAAGGGTGGACTGCGCAGTTAGGTGTATCAGTAGATAGCAGCTGCGACAGCGCATGCGCACGCCCGCATGAGGAATGTTCTCATTGTGTCGTCAATTGTCTTCGTGTTTGATGTATTCCGTTTCTTGTATTCTCTGCGAGTGGTGATGGGTATGAGAAGGGCGCAGTCGCCGAGTGAGGAGATGGCGGGTGGATGAGTGACTAGCTGAAGGCATCAACAATGAGGCGGGCGGAGGGCCGCCCGGCGATGTCTTATATTCCTCCACCATTACAGTCATATCGCGGTTTGCAGACCATTCGTCTTTAGCTCTGGTCGCATCCCGAGTCGGATAGGCTGTCTTAGGCGACCCTGTCTTAAACCCGTTTGAGAGTGTTAGTTAACTCTGAGGCCGGGAGACCAAATCAAGCCATAATACAGCAGAAGAACAGGGAACAAGATGGAGTGAAGGTCCGAATAGAGGAACGCCGTCACATCTCACTGTGAATGCGGGCTGGCCAACGGCTGGTTGCGCCTTGCCATGGATATCTCGGCCACTGGCAGTGGATCAACTTCAACCATCATCTCGTTACTTCCATCATTACCTCGTCGCTCAGTGTTAGCGATAAGAATGGGCATATACCCCTCATTCATACTGCAGCCACGCAAGATCTGCATCGACAGTTCTTCGCTTTGTCAAGATCTTGCGCATTTGTTGATTCACCAACACCACCATCACCATCGTCACCATGGCTCCCAACACGAACCCTTCCTTGGTGAAGCCGGACAGCGGAGTCGTCCAAATGATCCGCGAAATGGACAGCCCGTCGGCCTCCCAACACATGATCCTGGCTGCCCACCATACGCACAAGGCCGCCGCCAGAGCCAAGGCCGCCACCATCGCCGCCGGAGGATCGCGCCCCGGCACCTATCCCTCGGGCCGCAGCGAGGCCGCGTCTCGGCTGGCCATCTCCGGCTTCACCAACTTTGATTCCGACACCCGCATGTCGGGCATGGAGCCCGCACAGCGCGAAAGGCTGGAGAAGGCGATGCGGCACACCGAGCAGCAGTGGCGACAGCAGCAGCAGGAGCCCCAGGGTTCCTCTCGTCCAGTGCACCATCAGCAGCATCAACAACAGCAGCTGCAGCTACAGCCGAGGACCAAGGAGCTGCTGGCCGCTCAACGCGAGCATCTCTTGGCCGCTCTCGAGATCGATCACGAGCTGCGTGGGATTTGGCTGGCCCAGAACCCGGAGTCTGGCTGAACCAGGTTTTGCTAAGAACACCATGGACGGACACTTGACTTTGTTTTTATTTTTGGATTTGCTGAATGCGGAAGGATTGGTGTGACATGGGCTCGTGTTTGTGTTTGTTCGTCTACGTTTTGTTTGTTTGCTCAAATTGGCCCGGGAAGAAGGGAGGGGGGATTGGACGTAAATTGTCATATACCTACTCATCAATTCATGCCAGATTATAGTGTGTTTGGAATCCCTCGAGCTTCCGTCCAGATCAATCATCACAAGTTACGATGCAACCCGATTGCCACCATGTCTAGCAGATGCTCCAGATCACAGTCATACTCAGCTGCGAGTGGGCGCGAGGAGACCCCGCTCGTCATGTTCGGGGAGGGCTCCAGGTCACGGTCGTTTTCAGCCTTGAGCAGGTGCGAGGGATCCCCACGCGCTGTGCCCGGCGATGGCTCTAGATCGCGGTCGTCCTCGGCCTCCAGCAGGCGTGAGAAATCCCTGCCGACCATCTCTGGAAAAGCCTCCAGATCCCGGTCGCCGTCAGCCTCGAGTGGGCGCAAGGAGTTGTCTCCCGCCGTGCCCAGCAGAGGTTCCAGATCACCATCATACTCGACCTCAAGCGAGCGTGAGGAATCCCTACCTAACCACCACGCCATCCGCTTCACGATCTTATTGCCCCGCATCGTCGAGAAGGGCGCGGACGAGACATCCGAGCGACGAGGCCAAGACGGAGAAGAAGGGAAAGGGCGAGTGCGACGACGACATGAAAGACGAGGACACGACGACCAAGACCTGACCCTCTGCTTCCACAGCGACTGGTTCCCCACGATAGGCACCCTCGAGCTGCACTTCTCCTCTGGGGGCATCCAGACGTCTCTTGAGGACCCGCAACCGCGACCGCACGAGGAAGATGCGCGCGTGCTGACGCTCGAGTGCAATCGAATCACATTTCCGATCTCCTCCTCCTCGCCCTTCCGATTATGGTGCCGATCATTGTGCATATGGGTCCTCGTCGGTGTAGGTCTCTACTTGGCCGCCAGGATACTCGTCATGATCTCCGTCGAGACACACATATACTTGGACAGGTCGGCGCTGCGGTCGATGGAGCAGCGGTGGAGAGAGATCCCCCTCTCGGCGGAGCTGGGGCGCGCCGCACTTCTGTATGGCGATGCGGCGTCGTCTCTCGTCGAGCTGGCCAAGTCCGCCGAGTCGCTGCTCTCCAATCTTGGGGGAAACATTGTGCCTCTGTGCCGTCACGCCGACATCCTCACGCACAGCATCAAGGTTGTATGCGACGAGTACGACGCCGTGCTGAATGACGCC
Organism: Colletotrichum sp. SAR11_239; assembly: GCA_025328985.1. NCBI lineage: Eukaryota > Fungi > Ascomycota > Sordariomycetes > Glomerellales > Glomerellaceae > Colletotrichum > Colletotrichum sp. SAR11_239. The sequence goes on from JAKMWZ010000014.1 coordinate 179,619, forward strand.
GTCGGAACGCACGCCGCATTGAAGATCCAGGCGTCTTCGTGGAACGCGGCCGGCGCCATCAACGGCTCGCGGGTGGAGGGGCTGCTCTCCTGCTGGAACGGAATCGACCGGGAGTACATCGACGATGACGTTGTCAATGACGATAACGGGGATGGACACGCGACGGGCGCCGTGTTTTCGTGCGTCGCGGAGCTTCTGCGGCGGTGGGATACGGACAGCACCGGACTGCTGTCCCCGGCAGCGGAAGAAGCGGGCAGGCTGGAGGGTCAACTGCGCGAGATGGGAGCGCGGCAGGACTGGATCGTCGACCCTTTCGAGGAGCTAATCCGTCAACAGGACCTCCGGTCGGCTTCAAGCTCGAGGGCGACGGCGCGAGCGGGAGTGAAGAAGGTTGCTGTGCCCCCGATCGTGGCGGCGCGGGTCGCTGCCATGAGAAACGAGACAGATGAGGAGTTTGGCAGGCTGATGGGGAGGATGGTGCAGTGGCGGGAGGCGATGGTAGCGGCCGGGGCGGAACGGGCTTTGCTGGAGGCAAGACTCTCGATTCCGGCCCGCAAGGAGTGGGTCACATGGCACTGGGGCCGCGCCGTGCTGTGGAGATTCCCGGCCATGGACCGGATGTTGTCGGACATGGAGGGAACGATCAAGGCGCTGCAGAGGGGGAAAGTCTCGGGCAGTTGTTCAGAACGTGAGGCGTAGGGAACGCGGTTTCATGTCGAGTTTTCCATTTTTCGTCTCTTTGTTTTTCTCATTTCCTTGCGTTCCTAAACGACATGCGCCCAGTCCAATCTTCCAGCTTGTCTGTCAGACAACCTTAACAACTTTTGGTACTTGTCAATAAAGAACACTCACTATGCCCTATTGTCTGTAAAATGTCTTGATTCCTGTTATGCAAGTCGCACAAGTGCATCGCATGGCAAGAAGTGCAAGGCTCTCGAGTGGGCTCGTGCACCTGGCAGATATTTTGGTCGCAGGGCTGCCAGCTGACACAGATACCGATCGGCGATAAGCAGGCGATAAGATAATCACAGAGCAAGGACGCTGACATACGGTGCTCCATTAAAACACACCGTACTCTGATGTTGATTGCTATCCTAAAGAGAAAAGCAAAGAGGGGACTGGATTATCCTATTGGCATTGATCATTCTCATTGACACTGTTGATCATGCTTCGAGACAGCATCGGGGCGATCGAATACTCTCAGGCAGACTGTCCTTGCAGCTTGGCTCTGGTCATGCCCAGCAGCCCAGAGCTGGTCTGAGTAAGTGGCCATGGCATGTCGATCTGCTCCATGTCTGAAGTGCTCGTGACAAGTCCGTGAAGTACTCATTGCGTCGAAGAAGCAGAAGACGGGCTCCCGCGCAAGTGCTCTCCACGAAAACACCCCTCAAGATTCATTCCTCGCCGTCAGCAAATGACCGGAGATCTCTTTTCACGCGACCCGGGCGCTGTGGCCTCCGTCGACGAGTCGAAATGCCCGAGCCCGGCATGTCAACAAACGGTCGCAAAAGCTCCCGACCAGCAACAGCAGCGACATGCCGGGGCTGCATACCCTGGCGGAGGACTTCGACCCCAAATCACACGATCGAGTTGAAAAGTCCAGCCAGCCACACATCTCTGAACCAGCACGGAAGACTCTTCGCGTCGACTCGACCGCACGTTGCCCGACCGCACGTTGCCCTGCCTCGTTGGGGTTTCTTCGAATCGAGCCGTGTGCTGAGATCTGGCTATATGTGCTGTGCAACCTGCGTTTAGGCTTGCCTCCCTTGTGTGCCAAACCGTGGCTGTGAAGTCTGAAGATGCTGCATGGGCCATTCCGTCTCCCATGCAAGGACGAAGACACCCCTCAACTGGTCCAAGTCCAAGTACCACGCGTGACAGGTCCCACGGCTGCGCATGTTGATCTATCGCAGCCATCCTCAAAATGTGTTGTCTGCTTGATGCTCTCTTCGCGTGGTCCCTCTCGGCACGCACAGCTCGGACATGCACCCGGCCACCTTCGTGTCGTGATGGCGACAGGCACGTCCATGGGTCTGGTGGGCCCTTCCTGCGTCTGTCGTGGGAAACCACGGAGGAAGGGAGGAAAGAAGGAAGGCGCAGATGGCCAGCCTTAGGATACCGCTGGTATCATAAGGGCAGGCCAATCACCTTAGGATACCGTCGGTATCCTAAGGGCAGGCCAATCAGAGAGTGCCCCTACACTCTGGAGCAGGCAGTCACGTATGCGCGCAAGCTCTCCTTCCATGCATCGATGCAACGATTACCATATGGTAACCTGGTAACTTGGCCACGAGACAAGTGACGATCCCAAGGCTTTCGCCCGAGAATTGGCCATCTCGCGTGTCATTAGAATCTCCACCACGGCTTCAATCTTTGTGTCGCAGGAAAGGACTTTGGCGAAGCTGGTTTTGATGTAGATTCGGTTGATGTTTGATTCTGCCTGCAAAGTGCCTCTGGTATTGAAGTCGGGTTGGCGGCTTAGCTAAAACAAGCAATGCTGGAGCATGCGGGTGTTGCTGATCTGCTTGCTCGCTGCACTTGGTTCCAGTTGAGGGATTATGATGGATGAATCTGGCTAGTAAGACTGGTTAGAGAGAAGTGGAAGACTGCCAGGCACACCAGGGGACGGCACCAACCTACTCGTATGGGCTCCTCTAGCAGACGCCCCTTTGTATCCTCACGAAAGGATGGACGCGGGGTATGTTGGGTACTATTTGCCAGGCTATGCTAACCTAGTTTCTCAGAGAGGTGCTGCTGTGACCCCTTGGGGGATGCCTTGAATGCTCGTCTTTGCTTAAGGGTGATGGGGCCTTTGGAGCAGGGGAAGGTGGAGGAGTATTTCGGATGAGGTCAAGGAAGACTATTGTAGGGTTGAGTATTGGCTGGAGTATTGGGTCGCCGAATTCGCTGTTCTTGCGGATGGCAGCATTGGAAAATCTTTCGCCACTGAAGGCGTCGTTGGCGGAGATGCCGGTCTCGCACGAGCTTCTGCCAAGGGGAAATGTTGTCGGCGGGAACGCGGGGGTCGGAGGTGCTTCCTGCATGGAAGGTGTTTTTGGTGGAGATGCTGACGTTGAAGAAGCCTTCGTCGCGGATGACGCGGTTGTTGAAGGTGTCGCTGCGGCGGGCCACGGTGTCGCTGATCGGCGCAACTTGCGGGCTTCGATGCAGTGTATCCCAAGCTCGATCTATGATGCCGTTTCAGCAATGCCTTCTCTGCAGATTAGGCGTGATGCATTGTGGCAGAAGGTGTTGTTGTCGGACTTGTCGCTGCAGCTCGTTCCGCGTGCCAGGCGATGGTGGGATGGCGTCGAGCTCAAGCTGCCTGGAGGGCACCCTGCTTGGCTGGTCGGGTCAAAGGTCGAGACGGCGATCGGCATGGGAAGAGTTGTTGCGTGAAGCTGTGGGAACGCATGTCGCGGGTGGAAGACGTGCTTCGACAAGGTCTTGTCGAGGGCATGATCGCAAGGTCGGAGGCGAGAGGCAGGCTTGAGGGACGCAAGTTCGCCGGAGGCAGGCCTGAGTAACACTGGACGTCATTGGTATCAGCGGGGATGCACAGACAAGGAAGGATTTGATTCTCGCTCTGCTTTTGGTAAGGCCGTCGTCGCAGAGAAGGACAGTGGTAACTAACTTAAGGATGCTGCGGGGAAGTCTGTATTGCCGTGCTGCCTGATTTGCGTGCATCTTCGGGCGGTTGGAGGAAGGGCAAGTCTCACGGGAGTCGGCCAGCCTGCAGCGCTCAACAGGTGCGGTGCCGGTGGTGGGGTGGGCGGGATGCAAGCACCACCTTGCTAGTGCACTTCCTTCTGACTGGCCTGCCCTTATGATACCGACGGTATCCTAAGGGTGGATCGTCTCTCTGATTGGCCTACCCTTATGATACTAGTGGTATCCTAAGGTAGAGTGGAGACGTCGCTGGACGCAGCTAATGGAACTAGTGCGTCCAAAGCCTCACTGCGCCACAGCTATGGGGTGGCTGGTTCGGACGTAGCTAAACTGCTGCGTCCGAAGAGCACAGGCCACATTGCGGCCTCTGGACAGATTTCGTCATCTCGTCCTTCTTCTCTATCACCAGCTCCTGCTACGTACCGCATCACCACGCCTTATTAAGCAGAGTTCTGACTTAGATCTAATGGATGCATTAGCGACGTTGCCGCTTTGACGTTGCCTCCGAATGACTCGGCGAATTGGAAGCATCTCTTCGGCTTCAACAGGACCTGGCCAAATAGGATGTTGAACGTTGGGGAGCCGATGGGCTCGAGTCCTCCCGATCAAGCCACACTACGACGTTATTGTCGGAAATTTCATGGCGGGAAACACTAATCTAGTGTGAGAGATGTCAGCTAGTTAGGGAAGTGAAGTCGCACAAAGGGAAGCGGGGTTTTGAGTGCGATTGAGTTTTCTATTAGCAGCTTACCTAATTACGGGTCGTCTTCGCCCGAGAGAGATATCCGTACGTACCTATCTCCTGTGTGGCACATGTGAAGCTGGAAAGGCGTGGCTGGTGCGGCCACTCTGCGTCCAAGAGCCACACCAAGTGCAAAAGACCACTGCATTCGTATTCACTCGCCAGCTCAAACTTGCATTGGCGTGCAATCATGGACCTCAACTGGCAAATCAACTTGGTTGAAATGTCCGCGTATCTCTGAGCGCTCTGCAACACCACTTCGACCCTTCACAGTGGTCAGCGCTGCGATCGGACACCAACACCCCACCTAGGCAGAACTTCTGCTTAAAGGGCAGGGGCAGCCACGCTACGGATAGCTGACGCACCTTCAGTGTTCTCCAATTTCTCTCACCTTACCCACCTGTTGCGCATCCTCTTTTTCTTTTTTTTTTTTTCTCCTTGGGGCGCTCGCCAGCTGCGACGCAAACCTTCTGCACCTTGAAGGGTTACTTACCTACCAGCTGTCACATGAACTTTGCGCACCTTGCACCAGCTGTTACTCTGTGCCGCCGGTGCACCCAGATGCCTCCATTCCCACTCAAGAACCCAGGCCATCCCATAATCATCAACATGGGGTCTCATGTGATGTCGACACAGCCGAAAAGCATTGTCACCAATGCTTCTAATAGCGGAAGCGACCACAAAACCGACGAGGAGACCAAGTTCGTGCTACTCCCGTCTGCCAGACCCGGTGCGCAGGCAGCCGGGGTCCCGCCGCCCCTGTAAGGTCCCCTGCATTTGGCGGAGCTGGTCGGACCAATGACAGAGCTTGTGTGTCACACAACCTCTCTAATTGGCCAGATAGTCTCCAATTCTGCCCACACAAGCTCTGCTATTGGTCCGATAAGCTCTCCTAGTGCCCAGACAAACTCTGCCAGGCAGAGACGGCATCATCGCGTCGACCGACCCCGATTATCATGGCGCTGATCATGTGTAGCATTCGAATGGCAACCATCTCGTAGCTTGCGGGCTTGTGCACCCTCGCCGAAGCAAGTCCAAGCCTGAACCCTGGCCTTCGCATCTTCCTCGGGAAGGCACCAAGGCTCGAGAACGCCAATTTGACTGTGTCCGAAGATTCGACGTATAGGTTCTGGATGGCTCCGAAGAACTACAGCAGGTACCTAGGCAGGTGTGTGGTCGATGCTTCCCTGATGGGGTTGGACGCAGGTTCTGAACGGCTGCCGCCTCAGCTATCGACCCGTCCACAAGACCGTCAACATCATCAGCACAAACAGCACCATCACGGGACGACTAGAGGGTTAGTTCAATTCGCGCTTCGTAACACTCGGGTGACGGGGATGAGAAGCTGCACGAGCTTGGAGAGATAAGTCAGACCAAGGCCCCGAATCCTCGTCTTCGTTCCTGCCGTAGTGCCATTCGTTGCCCCCGCTGTCGCTCCCATCCTCCTCCAAATCATCGCTCTCGCCGCCGTCGGAGAAGGCCTTGGTCTTCTCTCGCCTTGGCCGCTCCTCGTCATCGTCGTCATGTGTCTGCCGGGGTGGGAGAATCGCTCGAAAATGGGCCCTGTGGCGTTTCTCGCCAGTATTTTGGGACTTCTAATGGGCGGTTAGGAGCAAGAAGATCGCGGCAACACGGCGCTCGGATCAAGTAACGTCGACGTATGCAGCCAATTGTGGAACAAAGTCAGGCATGGAAGCGTATTTCGTCCCCAAAGTGTCTTTGAGAGCGTCCTTCATTCGATGATGTTGATTATAGGGCGCCCGAGCCTTGAATTGGTGTCGGTGGGGAGCGCATCTGTTGACGAGATGCCAGTCGGTCTGAAGCTGGCGACCAAGACCTTAGCCCAAGCTGACCATAGATTCCAGACGCAGGATCCCGGACTTTGCTTATGAGCAACAATCGTTTGACCGGTCTGAGCAGGGCGTGCTCACAACGTTTTCCAATGGTGCTACTGCACACATATCGGCTCGCAAAACTTCAGTCGCCATGGAGGTGGAGGCTGGCGCGCTCTAATGCGCCCTCACTCTAATGCCAGTCCAATTAATCGTCATATACAGGCCGGCCCAAGAGTCATACAGCTTCTCCCATTCTTCGCAGCGCGCCTCCTTCGACAGTTGCACCATAGGAACGACCAGCACGCAGCCAACAGTCCATCTTCAGCCTGTCAAAGTCGTAGCTTGGATTCGCTCGTAGTTTGGGAGGGCAGAGGTGCATGCTGTGGGACATGGCGAGTTCTTGCGGCAACGGCGATGCTTCAGCGACGGAATTGCCAACGCGTCCGTCCGGGCGAGGTCTGCATTGCATCCTGGTTGCGTGGTTTCCGAAGGACACCGTCGTCCCCCGGAGTCACCGAACGCCAGCGACGGATGACAGCTGTTGTCGTTTCTTCCCCGTCGCGGTCCCATGGCAATTTCGCCCTCGTCCGGGTCAACAGCCAAAGCTTCCTCTCTCCGCTCCCCTGCTGGACAACAGCAGGCTACGGCTGGTCAACGGCTGGTCAACGTTCTAGGCCTGCTGCATATCTTGAAGAGTCGCCTGTGTGATGCTGCAGCTCCGGAGATATGCCGAGAGGTGGCTGTTGGCCGATGAAACGCGTGGACAGGATGACGCTCGTCAAGACGCGTCAGTGCCCAGGATCCATTCCTCCCCTGCTCCGCGGAACAAGCTTTATGTACAGGGAACTTTGGACGGCTTCTCAACTGTTATCACTGTGGCACGGCACCATGTGGTTAAGATGTTGTTGCTGCTGCTCTCTGCAAGTATACCTACGCCGCCTTTCCCGGCCTCGATCCTGCAACTCTATCGCTTCGCCCCCTGCGAGAGATGCAGCTTGCCTGTGCTATCCTACCTGGTTTGATTGGTGTTTAGAAGACCGCAACGCCCTCCCTTGGGAGCTGTCCATTCACGGGCAAACCGGTGTATGTCAACCTGGCAATGGAGAAGATTGTTGGGGTTCTCGTCCGGGCTAGGTATAAGTCTGCGCTTTTAAGGAAGGGGAGGCTGACGCTTAGCCTGACGCTCAGCCTGACGCTTGTCAAGCACATATGTTTCTATCGTTCGAAGACTCCTACTCTTACCTCAGCTGCTCATAATGCTGGTGGAATCGAAATCCGTCCTGATTGAGGCCCATAGCAACCAGGAACCAGGCTTCCTCAGGCGGAGGCATGCAGACTGCAGCATATGAGCTAGCACTGGGGTTGATCTTTGGATTCCGTGGGCGTGTGTGGCGGTCGATTTGAAGTGGCACTTGCTAGGGAGGTTCTGATTTGAAGATGCATGCAGGGCAGAGCTGTCTCGATGTTAGAGAACCCTGGGATAGTGATGATGTAGGTTGTAGAGAATTAACGTCTTGACTAGAAGGAATGGATAAGAAAAGGGCAGACTTGGTGCTGGCGCAGGCGGCCGTTGTCTTGGAAAGATGGCGAACACCTTGTGGATGCGATGATGGGAGAGCTTACCTGGCGATTGAGAGAGCTTTTCTGGCCAATGGGAGAGGTTGTGTGAGGGATCTCGGCAACGTTTTCTTGTCCTAGATGGCTGTCGGCGAGCTCAATGAAGTCGCAACCGTGAGCTCGGCACTTTGCGACAACGTGACAGAATTGACGTTTTCATGCCTGAGGGTACGCAAGGTACTGCTTGAGAGTGGGATGCATCAATTCGACGATCAGCGACAAGGTACGCGGGCAGAAAACATTCATCTTTTTTATGTGTCAAAGGAACAATGCTTTGCTGTCGCCCAAGGGCGGCATTGAGGACTTGCACTCAGTGTCAGCGTTCGAATTGCATGCGTTCAGTGGGGGCGGGGCTTTGTGTGGAGATCAGCTACTTATCACCAGGCGACGGAGGAAGACACAACCATCAGCATCAGAACTGGAAAAAAGTTGTAATAAATCGAGAAAAGTAATGATAGATATAACCCACATTGACAGACAATTTTATTACATTTTAAAAGCCTCTGTGCAGTGTTTCTTTTACGGTTGAAGCGCTGTCGGCGCCGGAATCTCGTCGGAATCTCGACGGAAATGCCCGCGAACAGTTCCCGAGCTTTGTACCTGGTCCGTGCACCACACCCCGTGCCCCCGCCATTTGGTCCTGGCGCTTTGCAGCGACAGATGCCGCATCGGGGACCGCCGACGGGATCAAGACTTTCGGGGCTCGAAACAGCGGCAAGATATTCAGCACACAGGACACCACGTCCACATTCGATCGGCCGACATCCGGTACAGGTGTCCGCCAGATTTTTCAGTTCCGAGAGTCAACAAGACCTCTTTCGCGGCTTCAAGCCCTTTCAAGTGGAACCAGGTGTATTCGTACCTGTCCACGTCTGAACCTGCCTTCCTTGCCAATAGCGACACCTGCTGTTTTGCTTCAGACGCACCACACCCACCTTACCATGAAAATGTCATTGGCCCTGTCTCCCCGAAGGTACCCAAGATCGATGCATTCGAAGTCAACCCCACCATTCATTGAGCTGTATTCAATTAACTAGGTTAACGCTTGTGAAGCCTCACTAATGCACCTGCACTACCAATGCCTAGGATTCGCGGGAACTTCTACGCCGCCTGAAGGCCAACCCTATCCACCTACAACCATTAGCCCGCGATGACACATGAGCAGCGCCGTCCATCCAAATACTACATCGCCTCCGCAATAGCAGTCGACTGCCTCGGGCCGGGCTGCGGCCAGCCTTGCTGGCCGATAACGCAGTGGCTGCGGCTACGTAATCCAGGTCTACACTCCAACCGCCGTCCCGGCACCGGTCTCCACTGTCCCGGGTCTCCACCGTCCCGGGTTTCCACCGGACAGGACCGTTACCATCAAAGATCAGAATGTTGATGGCGACGATGATAGCACCCAATCTAACCTCCAGCCCGGATCAATCTGTCATTTCCGAATAGACCGAGAAGTTCGCGACGAGAACATTGAGGCTGAGCGACTGTATATCAAGCTGGCGTGGGCGGAGCTTGCGGCGAGTCGAAGCTCCAAGTCCGGTCGCTGCAACTGGCAGCTGGATGGGCAGATTTTGAAGGGGAGAAAGTAGAGCTTGCGGAGGAGCGAAAGAGGATGGGTCGGAGTTTTCCCGCTTAGAGGGTCGCATTTGGAACATTATAGCCAGTGCAGTCGCAGAGGGAGTTCGAGTCGCGAAAAAGACACCGAATACCAGCTGGAATTCCCTTGTCGGGTGTCGGGTGTCGGGTGTCGGGTGTCGGGTGTCATCACTTCTCCTCACCTTCAAACTTCTTCAGTACGGCGAGCGTGCTGCAACTGGAGCCAGACGGAGCTGTGCACCGAGCGCCATTCTCCTTCCTTGGTTTGAAATCCGAGTGCCCGAATAGGACCGGTGCAGCCAAGCGGCATGTCACAGCTCCGCACCCACTGAGTTGCTGCAGAAGTCCACGATGGAACGCATTGATCGAAGCCCAAACTTCAGCCCAGAAAGCTGCCGTCGGTATGATTTGATGCATATGATCAAGAAGTGTTTCCAGAAAATTAGCAATCGAGACAGCATCAACAGTTTAAACCGCATTGGATGCATCATCTTCATACCCGCAGTTTCCATGATAGTCCTGTCCTTTACCCGCGGCACCACGCCGGAAGCTTGGAGCTTGGCGCCAATCATCAACTTCTCGTCATTAGAGGCGCTATTGTCGTCATCTTTCTTATTTTGGGACGGGGAAGAGGCCATAGTTCCTTGCACTCTGGTCAAAAGATAATGGCCAACTTCAGCATCCGATTCTCATTCTGTCATATGGGTTCTGTGCCTGTGATGAGCTACTGTTCGCTTGAATGGTTCCAAGTCGCTCACGGGCTCAACAGAGGTGTGGCACAGCAAATGGCGACTCCCATTGTGCAACTCGCCACTAGCAATCGCAAAGAGCTTCAGTTGGTCGTGGTCGCCCTCAACCTGGGTAGTCTCCCAGTACCTCAGTGCCACGTTGACCCAAGTCATTGCCGATGTCATCTTCCACTTGGTCCACTCGATGTTGGTCTCGACGGTTGACGGGAGGCCCTTTATCCTGAAACACAAGGGTTTATAACAGTATGCGCGCTCGCTCAAATTTTAAAACCGCGAAAGGTCTTTGATGGAATTGATAGTGTGAAATCAGCATTGGCAGCACAGGCATTACTGATTTCGTATTGTAAATGGGTTTCAAAGATCTCATCATCGTGGAAATCTTGAATGGCGTGTGACAGTGTGAGGATTCGTTGCCTATTTGACGCATTCTACATAGCCTTGCCGGTTCTTCTTGATCACCACAGTCTCGTTCATTCTTCATCTTCAGGGCCAAAAGCTTATAAATTGGGCAGAGTTGAAGAAATAAAATTAGATGCCTGTACTGAGCGCCACAGCAATCTGAGGAACCATGATAGTAGATCCCAGCGAAACAGCGCATGCTCTAGGTAGTGCAGCAACAGTTTGCCTTTCATTTGAAGCCAGTTTTACATCATTTATTTGTAACCACACAGCAATCTGGTTCACTATATTAAAGTATTCATTACATAACCACACCTTGTAAGCTAATGTGTTGCAATAGGCAACACGACAGGTTCGACCTTTGAAATAAGGAACCCCGATTACACCTAGAATTTATAACATGTTTTTTTGTTTCTCATACATTCAGACGACTTGTTGACTTTAGGCTATCTTCATGATATAATTGTCTATGTTGAGAGAATTATAGAGGATCTGAGCATATTACCAGGGAACCCATGCTTCAGTGCCTTTCAGATAACCAGTGGTTACCCCCAAGATTGATGGAATATTGACAATCCTTCAAGGTGAGCAACACGTTACCACAACCACGCCCCCGCCTTGCGTGTGATTATAGCAAGTTCGAGCGCAACGTTGCGCATTCAAGGGCAAGTAAAGAGCTAAACAACCACGGAAGGCTTACTGCAGGCTTGTTCGCAGACACCAACAGGCTCGACTCCACCAACGGCATACAGTTAATCTCCGTCTCAAAAATCCTTACGACATCGAATAAAGTCTGTCTACACACTGGGCGATGAATCACCGTCACGGTCCAATCAGTTGGTGTGCTGGGCTGACCATCGTAGCTATGCAGACAGGAAGTAATGATGCCTTGCTCGCAACCACGACTCACAAGCGGGAGTCCGGCCAGTCAGCGCTCTAAAGCGGAGCTTTTTCTTAGCCATTAGTCCCCGCGATCCCAGTCCGAAACATTCTGCCTACCTGTTACCCCATGGCTGCGTCGCATCAATTTCCGTATAAACATGATTTTGGGACATTCAGTCCAGCACATAAATCGCCCGCCTCGCTCCAGGTAGGGGATTCATCCGTCCTATGAGGACGCGTATACCCTGGATCGCTACTTTTCCTCCACGACCCTCAAGTGACGAAGCTTGCATATGTGAAGTAACGTATATCAGTCCATTTCTGTCCAACGACGTTTGCTGATCACACCGTGCCTCTCCGTTAATAAGATCTTAGCCTAATTGAATCGAGCCAAACAATTTCGTGTTGGATCGACACATATGGAATACTTCATACACACCCTCAAACCTAGGCCATAGAATTGCGGAGTGGAGGAGGCGCGCATCATTTTTGCATGACTTTTCCAGGGAAAGGTTGTTGACTAAGCAGAGTCTCTGGCCACGAACACAACGTTATTCGAGAAGAACCGTGACCAATAACTCCTGTCCAGCATTCTATCCCCGCAGAACAGACTTGCTCAAGCTGCAATCTGTATATGGGACGAACCCCGCATCAGATGAGTTGTCTATATCTTGACACCAGCCCACGAAGGTGATTTCGCAAGCAACAAATTTAAATTTGCATCTACCATGACTGCAGAAGCTTTCGGCATGGTGAGCGGCGCTTGGCGGCGCTGTTCAACAATTACGTCGATTGTTTCGAATACATTCAGCTTGGCCGTCATTTTGGACAGGACTTTGAACGTAGTCTACTACGAGTAGGTGTCGCAAAGACCCGACTGAGTCGTAGGGGAGAAGCCGTCGCGATCAACGAGGATCCCCGATTCGCCACGAACTAACCTGTGCCGACCTCGAATAAACAAGTGCAGCTGGTCTTAGAGCAAATCGTCGACCTATTTCAACTCCTACGGAAGTTCTCAGAGCGGTACGAGCCTGGTATGAAACAGGAGGATTTAGAACGTTTCGAGCGCGGAGATTTACGGCCGGTCGCTCGCCGGCTGCACGATCGTCTGAGCGCTGTTACGATCCGGCGACAGAAGAATACAATTCTAGCCAAGAAGACAAGCTGGGCACTTTATGATAATAAAAACTTTCGGAAATTACTAGACGAGCCGACTGACTTTGTGGACCCCTTGGAGAAGCTCGTGCCGGCAGAGCAGGCCCGCCAACGACTTACAAATCTGAGAATCGAAAATCTGAATGATGAGGACAGCCTGTCGACTTTGACAGCTGCCGCCGAAGGATCCGACAGCGTTTTGGCGGAGTCGGTTCGGGGGAAAATGAGAAGTACCACAGGGCGGAACCACGCAGACGAGGTCAGGGCGGAACAGCAAGCACGAGTCCGCGTGGGGAATGAACGGAGTGGAAATGCGTCATTTTGGGGTAAAGGCGATGTGGACAAGAGCGAGAATGGGGTGCGTGTCGTAAATGCGAGAGGCAAATCCGCTGTGCACGTTGGGGGCAGCCACGGGAGACGGAGGGTTTCTAACCCCAATAGTGACTAGATGTGGTATGTTGTTACGTTGGTTGGAGTGGCGTTACCATAGATGAGAAGGGTTACGTACAAACAGTTCTCCGATGGAAAAACGCTCGCGTGATTGTCGGCTATAGAATGTAACCTCAACTTGCCGCCTCCTCGACCCGCCTGCACTTGCAGGAGGGCGTCTTGGCTACCCAATTAGTTTCGTTGCTAGCGCTTCTGTGTACTAGTTCTGACCAAGAGCGCAGAGCGGATGCAGTACCCGGAAAAACGAAAGGGAAGCTTAGCAAGTTGAAATTTATTAGACGGCAGCGCGAAACCTATCAATTGTCACAGGTATCCCTTTCCGCTGTAAATCCGTGAGCATCATGTCACTGCCATCCAGCTATGCAGAGGCAGGCATCAGCCTTAGGAGACGTGCAAGCCCCTTTTACGACTCCACTTGTTCACCAACTGGCACATGGGGACAGGCTGAAGCTGCGGCGAGGGCTCAGAGCATGACGCCCATGTGTCACTAGTGGATGCCTACAAGAGGCACCCATGAATATACAAGCAGGGATGTACTGATAAGCATAATGAATTATGCCGGCTTGACAGTGAGAAAGGAAGGGGGATTCGCGAATGACCATTGGTTGAAAAGAACAGTCAGGAAGGAGAAGAGGGGATGGGGCTGATGAAATATAGTTGGTGACCCTGGTGCCAGCGAAGGCCAGCTGAAGTTCTCAGGACGCTACTCTACACACTAAAAGAGAGATTCTTCTAACCATTTTCCGTCTTACTGAGAAGTATCCAGTTCAAACCCATAACCGACAATAATGGCCAACTATCCCTCGAATCCCTTCGCCAACTGGGTTCATACGTTGACCACCAATGGTAACTCCCAAGTACACATCGGCCCCAAGATAACTCGTAATCATTACGCCTCAACATCTCACTTTCTTCTGTCCACCGACCCTCAGGAAAGCAAGAGAAACATTGAGAAAAGGAAAGGCGGCATCATCCAGGAGGCATACCAATGGATCCTGAAACACGAAGGTTTCAAGGGCATACAACGTGACGACAGGTGCCGACTTCTCTGGATCAGGGGCGATGCTGGCAAGGGAAAGACCATGCTGGTGTGTGGCATTACCGACGAGCTACTGAAACAACCAAACCATTATTCATTCTCTTTCTGCCAGAACATGTTGAGGAAGTTTCGAGCCCACCCAGTAGGGGTTTTCACAGTAGGGGAAAAAGCAGTAAAAGCACCTCGGTCAGTGTCCAGTTCAGTAGCTTCGCAGTATACGTTTTTCTGCCAGAACATGGACTCACAATCGAAGCACGCCATGGCTGTCTTGGAAGGCTTGGCACGTGGGTTGGTTCAAAGACATCCTGACTTGTCCCATTATTTCGAAATATCACATGGACATCCTGTTGACCAGCTGCCTGAGGGTCTCGGTGGTTTCCGCGAACTTGAAGGCCGGTTTGCCAACACGCTCAGGGACCTTATTTTGAGGAACTGCTACTTGGTCATCGACGCTCTGGACGAGTGCGTTACAGGCCAACAGGAGCTGATCGACTTCATCGTCAAATGCGTCGCTCACTTTACCATGGAATGGATCGTATCCAGTCGATACGAACGCGAGATCAAGGAACGGCGGATGTGTGTATCTTCAGTGGCGACCTTGAACCTGCAGAAGGAAGAGGGTTACATTGACCAAGCTACGTTCACCGCAAGCTCCTCTCTATGCTGTTGTTCCAGGATATGGACTTGCGAGACAGGATCTGCGATCAAACCCAAAAAAAGGGCTGGTGGCAACTTTTCCTGGGCCATTCTTGTCGTTGGCCAAACTGGAAAAGCGAACAGCACAGCGGACATGATGTTCATGCTCAAGAAAGCCCCCCATGACTTAGATTCTTTCTATGAAAATGTATCGGCACGACCTTTTCAACAAGCCAGTGTACCGGCCGACTTTCGTGATTGCAGAGAGGTTCTTCAAATGGCAACTGTCGCATATCGGCCGCTAGCTCGACAGGAAATGAAGTCAATGTTGCAGTGGCCAGACAGAGTTGATGGAGATGATGGCGTTCGAGCCATCATTGAAAAATGCGGCGCTTTCCTCTCAGATCGAGAAGATTATGTCTTCCTTGTTCACCAATCGGCCAAAGATCACCTTACACGGTTTCTCAAATCTCTGTCTGGAGCTTCTGTCGCGGAATTTTACCATACACTAGCCATCCAAGCTATGCGTCGAATGCAAAACGTGCTGCAACGGAACATGTTTGGAATTCTTGATGCTGGAGTCTCAATTCGATCTATAGATAACAGATCGATGAGGGCTGAAGAGAACAAGTTAGTGCAATTTGAATATTAGATTCTGAATTGGGTCGACCACGCAGCTGGTGGAGGCAGTAGACGCAGAGAAATGCAACAATGCTGTGCAATGCTTTCTCAAGGGTCGCTTGCTCTACTGGATGGAAGCCCTGAGCGTGACAAGAAACCTGTCGAGCGGTACTCACATCTTATCGATGCTCTTGTCTCTGATCCAAGTGAGGTTTCGAGTTATCCGTTCAGAAACGATAGCTAATCCCGCAGTCGCAGGGAGAAGCCACACAACTTGAAGAACTCGTCCGATATGCACTGCGATTTATCAGACACCACTGGGAAACAATCGGAGAATGGCCCCCCCCCAGATTTATGACTCCGCATTTGTTCAAAGAATAGCGTGGCCAGGCGGTTGTTCAAAGATCAAGAAAGTGGATAACGCACCCGATAGTGGATGAGGATTGGCGTGTATGCCTGCAGACGCTAGATGGTCATAGTGGACCCGTTAAATTCGTGAGGGTTTCGCCGGATGAAAGTCAGATTGCATCAGCCTCGGACGATAAGACAATCAAGCTCTGGGACACTTCTACAGGACAACATCAGCTAACTTTGAAAGGCCATGCCGGGCCAGTCAAGTCACTCTGTTTCTCCAACAATGCCAAGCGGCTAGCATCGGCATCTGACCACAACGTCAAAATCTGGGACAGCACCACGGGGCGATGCCTATGGGCCATCGAGAGCTACATCGACTCCTTCCCATTAGACTTATCTTCGGCTACGCTTCATCGACCCTAGCACCAAAGCCAGACACTGTAAAGCTTGTGCAAGGAGTCAGAGATTTGATCATGAACTTGCTGTCAGATGATAAAGACATGGTCTGGTCGGTGACTTTCTTCGAGGACGAGTTGGAATTAGCAACAGCCAAAGCCGAAACTGCTCAAACTTGGGAATTTCACCACGGGAAAAAGTCTCCAAATATTTAAGGGTCACAAGAAGAGAATTGATTCATTATCGTTCTCTCCGCAAGGGTCTCGCATGGCATCAGTGTCGTGGGATCAGACTGTCAAGGTCTGGAGCGCTAAAACAGGCAATTGTGGTTTGACACTAGAGGGCCACAGCGGCTGGGCCACTTCGATTGCCTTCTCTCCAAATGGACGCCATATTGCTTCTGCCTCAATTGATGATAATGTCAAGTTATGGCACACTAACTTAGGAAAGCAAGTATGGATGAAGGGTATTCATGGCAGGTCATTGAACTTCTCTAGCGACGGCAAATATCTGGCATTAACGCCAGACAATATTACCAAGGTTCTGCACACAGCCAACGGCAATATTTGGAGACATCTTGAGGGCCATAGTGACTCCATCTCGTCAGCTGCTTTCTCTTCGGACTCGACCCGGCTTGTGTCAACATCACACGACAAGACCGTCAAAATTTGGGATGGATATCGATGCACAGCCCAACGTGACCTCTAAGCCACAGAGACTTTATCACGAGAATGAAGTTCTCTTCAGGCGGACGCAAGCTTGCGTCGGCCTCTAAAGGCAACACGATCAGAATATGGGACACTACTACGGCAAGACCTCTTCAGATCTTTCAAGGGCCTGGCGCCCATGCGGATCTGTTGGTGTTTTCCTCAGATGATTCCCAGCTTGCGTTTGTGTCAGATGATGAGAGCATCGACGTTTTGACCGTCGGTACTAAGGCAACCCGGACTCTCAAAGGTCACAAAGGTCATGTACACTTGGTGACCTTCTCTCACGACAATATCCACCTCGCATCAGCGTCCAAGGACCAGACTGTAAAGATATGGAACGTCAGCACAGACAAATGTTTCATACTTTCGAACGCTGTAATGGCTCTCGGGTCGCATTGATAGTCTTTTCTCAAGACCAGACTCGACTAGCATTGGCATCCCGTGATAAGACTGTCACATTCTTCGAAGTCACTTCAAACCGACACGAACAGATAAAGGAATTATGTTCCAGTCATATTACTTTGATCGGCTTCTCCTTGTATGGTTATCAGCTCATATCGTCCTCAGAAGAGAAGACTGTGAAGGTTCTGGATGTGGCGACTGACCAGTGTCAGATAGAAAGAGCTTCAGCAATAGCGGTCTATCTGGTCTGATGACATGGTCTCCAAACAAACGCCAGTTTACTTTGACATTGGCAAAGGACCACTGTCTACGGAAGTTGAGAGAGTATCATGGCTTTGTCAGGTCTGTGGTCTTGTCTTCAGATGGGCGTCAGCTTGTGTCCGCCTCCAACGACAAGACTGTGAAGCTCTGGGACGTTAACTCAGGGACCTGTCTTCAGACGCTTAAAGGGCATGGTTTCTACGTTGACGCAGTAGCATTCTCTGCTGATAGCAGCTTACTTGCATCAGCCTCTGATGACAAGACTGTGAAGGTTTGGGACGTGAACGATGGTCAATGCCACTGGACACTTGATGGTCGTTACTTCAGGCTTATCTCAGTCGCACTCTCTCGCGATGGGGATTTGCTTGCATTAGGATTGGAAGGTCAGACTGTCAAGCTCTGGAAACCAAGTTCAGGAAGACCCTTCAAGACGCTGAATGGCCATGGCGACAGCGTGCACTCGGTATCCTTCTCAGGCGACAGAAAACGACTAGCCTCCGCGTCTAAGGATGAGACTGTGAATATCTGGAACGTTGTTCGTGGACAATGTATACGGACACTCGAGGGACATAGTGACCTCATTTGGTCAGTGGCCTTTTTGAGGGACGGCTTGTATCTAGCGTCCGCTTCCAACGATAAGACAGTGAAGGTTTGGGACGCTACTACTGGCGACTGTCTTCAGACGCTCAAGGGCCACGGTGATAGCGTCAGGTCTATGTCTCTCTCGGGCGACAGCATGCTGGTAGCATCAGCGTCGAAGGACAAGACTATCATTCTCTAGAACCCAGCTATACGGCAGCATCAGCAATCACTCAAGGGGCAGGCACATCGATCATGCAAGGACTACCTTCTTCGGCATCATGCCTCGAGAGTCAAGTCAATGGCCTTGTACGAAAGACTATTATGTTTCAGATGACGATTTTTGGATTCGAGATGAACAACGGAGCGTGGTTCGATTAGCTCCGGGGTATCGGCCTGGTTGTCACGCGACCGAGGGATCGAAAATAGCCATTGGTTGTCCGTCAGGACGCGTTTTGATCTTGGACCTGGCGCTCAATCATCGCGCACGCAATGAGAATTGAACTGAAAGTGTAATTAGTTTGTGGGGGGCGAGATTCAAGTTCCCAGTAGACGGTGTCATCGAAAAACACAGCCAGCTTTCGATTGGGTTGCTGAGCGATGGGGTTCGGGTTTTCCTTGAGGGTGGCTTGAGCCTGTCTGGCAGACAACCTTTTCTAGGTACAGTAACTACAGCGCCAGGGGCGCTGTAAACTTAGCGCACGTTCAGCGCGTCGCACCGACGGAAGTTTTCCCAGCAGACCCCGTAGGGCACATGCTACTGCTGAGCACTCTGTACTCTTCATAGTTGATCCCAACGAGGGCAAACATCGAGAACATCCGCAGCAGCAAGAGTCCAGCCAAAGATGAAAACATTTCCGGAATGATGGTTGAGATTCATCCGTACCCACCGCCACCGTCATGACTCCCGACCGACCAGTCTTATGGATGAAGGCTCTTTCGGAACACCTCTCCTATCTTCACAAAGCCATCATGGCATGCGCAGCGTTTGTTCAGCTTCTTGATATGCTGAAACTGGTGCAGGTCATCCTGCGCGATGGTTGCGCAGGTGTCGTTCCGCAAATAAATCCGGAGGAACGCCGCGGCGGGTCTCTGCCGGCCAGTAGGAGCAGCGCGCCGTCTTGAGCTAGATATCCACCATGCATCGTTTGACTGTTGATCAAGCCCCGTGCTTCTACGAGACATTGCCTTGGCATACGCTGTCGAGGGTTTGAATCCTGATATCGCCTCCGCGGCTTGTGAGTAATTCGCACGGCTGAAGCAGGCTCGAGAGCAAGAGCATACGTCCGACTCGTTCTGGGCCCAGCATCTATCCCATCGAGTGCTGCATGACGCCAGTACAAGAGTATGCGGGGTACAGCGAATTAGATGTTATTCCAGTTGATCGACACTTTTTTTTAGCGAATCATAAATTTCAGTGACGCTATCCGTAAAGTTCGAGAAATTATGGCTCCTCAATATACTGGCGTCATGCAGCACTCGATGGGATAGGACTTGGAGCCTTGTTATATGCCACCGTTCGGTTCTCGCTCTTGGGCGGATGGATATATTGATACGGGCCTGGTCCTCGAAAGTATGGGAGGGAATATACATTAATCTGTGTTGTCACACTAATCCTGACTCGATTGCACAAGATGAAAGTCGTCCAGAGCTCAGCTGACGGCTCTGCGCTTCCGGCGATGATCGCTACTACCATGATCCCCGTTACAGTCAATAGATAATGACCTCTTCCTACTGAAGGTGGAAGGCTGTGTCTCGCGGGGCAATCTCTCATCGGACATGACATCCACATTAGCTTTCAACATTGTGGGTGACTCGGGGTGCAGTGATGTTGTTGAGTCGTTCGCTATCCGACCCCCTGCGAAGACGGATGATGTGCGAGGCGTGATGGGAGACGGAGGATGCGATGATACGGAGCCTGTGCCGGAGAAGGACAGCTCGTTTGATAATGGAGAGCTTGGTATCTGTGCAGGTTGGTCGTCCTGTTGGGGTGTCGAGATGGCAATTTTTGAGCCTGTCCGAGACGGCTCGTCAGCCTGCCTTCCGGCACCTGATACATCTATACCATGGCGTCGGACCCCCTCGTGTACTACTGATATTGCATCGTCGGCATGGGAATGTGGCAGGCTCGCGGATGACGGCTCGAATCCTTCCTTGTCTCCTATCTCAACCACTCGTGGACGATCGCAGCCGTAGTACTCTGAGCCACATTCGTCCCCAGCTGCAGCTTCATATATATCATAATCTGATGGAAAGGCATTCTCCAACTCCCAAGGGTCATTCGTGGGCATGTAAGCCTCTTCGTAGTCATCTTCAGGGGTATCATGGGTATCGTGGGTATCGTGGGTGTCTTCATCGGCATCTCCGTCACTATCATTATCGGTATCGTTTTTGCTTTGAGCTTGGGCTTCTGCGCTCGGTGCGCGGTTCTCTCTCGGCTCGATATTCGCCTTCTCCGCCTTCTGATTCGCATCGTTCCATGAAAATGCAACGCCACACGCGAGCTGCGCGAAACTGTCCAAGCTGCCGGTCTGGCCGACCTTCAGCGCCGCGGAACGGGCGGTGGGTGTGTCGAAGGGTGTGCGAAGGGAGATGGCGGCGATGGCGATACTCGAGACAATATCGGCGAGTTCGGCCCGTCGTTCGCGTGACTTCTGCTCGAGGATCTCCTCCAGGTGCTGGCGGTTCTCGGCGACTCGTGCGGCGGCCATGGCGTCGGCGAAGAAGGCATCCTCGTCCTGTATCGGGATGCTGATGGTGTTGAAACGGGTCCAGTAGTCTGTCCAGAGCATGGTTGAATCGCAGAAGTCGGCCTTGGCAACTTTGCTCCATGCCCTGTTTTTTGCTTGGGTCAAGCCCGGGGGTTCGAAGGGGGCCATTGTGTGTTTGTGAGAGACTCGTCGCGAGCCGGATGGTCGATCGGGTGTGAGAGTTCGTCGGTGGCTGCGGGAGGTATCAAAATATGTCAAATACAATGATAGACGGGATTTGAAGCCGGTTTGCTTTGCGTTGCGCGTTCGGAAGCGGAGATTCGCATGGTAGATGACGAGAGCTGCTGAATGCAAATGAACTTCAATGTCGTTGCAGGAGACGCGGAAATTGCCGGCTAGGCGTCAGCGTGACATGATTGGACAGGGTGGAGTACCACGCCAATGCCAGCCTCACTTTCAATCGGCCGAGCCACAAGTGAACCAGCGACGCAGAGAACCCGAGCTTATCTTATCAGAGCACCTGGTCAAAGTGGAGCAAAGTGCCCAGCCACCCAGCCACCCAGCCGACACTGAAATGTGCTTGCCAACCTGGATATATGCATATCCTCCCTGCTAACCAATTGACCAATCGCCCCATCATGCCCAAGATGCACGCATTCCCACCTGCAGGCCCTCGCCTGAACTTCCCTCTCGACTGTATGGGTGTGTTGAAAGACTTGGAACATGTCCCTTACGAGCGGCGCATCCACGCAGCCATTCAGCGACACTCCCGACCTTCAGCGCCGCCTTGACGAAGCGGCAGCCGACCGGCGCCCGGACGACTCCGCAGACCCCGCGCCGGCGAATAGCGGTCTTCGGGTCGTACCCCGTCACCCCGTTCCCGTCGCCCAAGAAGGGAAAAATGTCGATGCTCCATCTGCGTCGCCCATATCCATCGCTGAGCTCGATGAGGCATTGAGACGAGCATCGCTCACCTCGCTCCCCGACGCGCGTCTCATTGTCGCTCACCATCGCCCTCCAAAGACCACAGACCCCGCCGTCATCCCTCTTCCTCACACCACCAGCCACCGAGACTTGGTCGGGGTGGTGCAGCGCACGGAAGATGTCTGCTTCACTTTATGCATTCCCTTTCACGACAACCCCGCACTGCCGCCCTCACCTCGCTTCATTCAATCACGGCTCACCTGTCACATTTACTATGACCCAGCCAGCGACGACTGCGTCATCGTGAACAAGTCCACGACCCTTTTCCTCCTCACAGGCATCTGCCCAGATCAAGGCCGAAAACCATTGCACAATGGCGAGGCTCGAGTGGTGCAGCCCGGGACGTGGAGGATATCCGTAGCGTATGGCTCAGACTTCGCCGAGCAAACCCTTGTAGACTTCCTCATCCTGCGGAGACAATTCAGCGTTACAATCCACGAAGCCCCTCTTTCCCTGGCAAGTTCTAGGAAGCGATCCGCTGCTGATACAGAAGATACAAGGCTAAAGAAACGAAGACACGAGGGCGACATCACGGAAATCCTGCTTGCCGCAGCCCCAGATGATGATGGGGCTGATGATAATGCCGGGCTTAAGATGACCTCAACCCGCACAGCCAGCAGACAGCTTGTGCATACCAAGGGCACACCTCTGTTAGATCTCGGCCGCGGAGAGGTGGCTGTCATTCGTGGCCCACGCAGGAGCCACGGCGATGTCAGCACTGAGGGTTCGGCCATGTACGACCTGCGCCGACTCGAAAAAGTTGCCGACACCCCATCAGCGAGTCTCTTCACCGGCCGTCACTCGGGATTACCTGTTGATGTCGTCGCCAAAGTCATCAGATACACCGGCAAGACGGCCGTCGACCTGGTAAAATGCGCCCGGAGCTGGCAGCAGGAGAAGGCCGTCCTGGAGAAGTTGCACCACGCGAACATCATCTCGCTCAAAGCATTTGACGGACGTCTCTTCGCCATGTACGTGGAGCGCCTCCCAGGATCTCTCAACCGCGGCGACGAGTCGCCGTTCGCACCCCACGAGGCGCGGACGATCCTCCGGGACGTTGCATCAGCCCTGTCGTACATCACCGCTCAAAACATTGCCCATAACGATATCAAGCCTGCAAATATCGCCTACTCGCCGGAGCGTGGCGCCGTCCTCTTGGATTTCGGGCTTGCCACGGCCTTGAACGTGCCGGCGATGCTCGGGGGCACGCCATGGTACATCCCACCCGACCTCATTACCAGGCAGAGCAGAGGTGCGCCGGGAGATATATGGGCGTTAGGAGTGACGATGCTTTACGTGCTTGCCAAGGTGATACTGCCGGAGCGGACCATGAGAGGCTGGTTGATTCGAGAGGTGATGACCGAGAACAGCGAAGCGCGAGTGAAGATGATAAAGTGGTTGGATGATGTGCAGGCAGAAAGGGAGAGCCTGTCGTCCTCAGATGTCGTGGAAAACATTGTTTACAAGATGTTGGATCCTGTAGCGAAGGCGAGAATTGATGCCACGCAGATAGTGGCGGCTCTGGCCGATGCTCGTCCATAAAATGGCGATGGCCTCATTTTTGAAATCGTCCCAGATTGCAGACCGGGGCGGTGGATGCGCCTGAGCTTACCTACGGATAGTGACCAGCGTCGAAAATTGGATAAGGAAACTTTTGGTTCACTCAGTTATGTTGGTCCTCTCGAGCGGTGTTCCAGGCGCACGGTCATACTTTTCGCCCCAAATAGTCTGAGGGTGCCACCAACATCGTTGCAGGCAGCGCCACAAATCTTGCGGTACTTGCATTTTAGCGTGCATCCCCACGTCTCAGGAAGTACCCGCGCTAAGCCCCAACCGTGAGGCACATACCTGCTGGAGCTGTGTGCCATCCGCTAACTTCCACACATCTTCCGCTGTACCTTAAGTCAGGGCTAGCATGCCATCCAGCTGGACCCCTCTGCCACCGCCGCAGACATCGCCGCGACGAAATTTGAAGGCAACGTGCGATTCTGGGCGACAGTATTTGCCGAGACCCTCGATTTGCGTGAACTTCCGGTCATAGTCGCGACCCGACATCATGCCATCGAATCTGCGTTGCCCGTAGTCGTCGGCATTGCCGTGGCGCTCAAAGGTTGCCATCGCCCGCCATCCCCCGTCGGCCTCAGCGGGCGTGAAGTCGCCATCGACCCGGGGCGGACGATGGCGACCTGGATGACGAAGTCATGAAACGCTCAGGACGCAGCTTTGGCAGCATGCTCATCTGCGTGCGTGATTCGACCCGGAAGGTGCTGGGCGTCTCGGCATAGGTCGGCTCGTCCTGATCCATCGACAGCGCGGCGAGGGTGACGCGCTCATCGAAGTGATGCTCCAGGACCTCGAAACCATGCTCATGCCGGAGTTGAGGATCGGCATAACCTTGTCAGTCCGGCCACGGGTCAGAACGAAGCCGTCGACCTGCTGCGCCAGGTATCGCGGGTAGTTGATGAGCTCGCTGTCTGCCCCTCGCGGGCCCTGAGGTCGGTCGACTGGTTGCCCCAGGCCGAGCCGGAGGAGCCGGAGAAAGCCGAGACTGCGTCCTCAGACAAGCCGAGTTCGCCGCCGAGCCGCTGCCCTGGCAGAGGATACTGGGTTTCTCCCGCGCCGCCTTGACGATGGCATGCACGGTGAGGAATTCGGCCTCCGGTGACCGCGCGCCCTCCGCCACCATGCGGCGCAGGGCCTCAGCATAGGTCTCGCAGAGCCACGAAATCTCATACGGGTCCTCGTACTTCAGGCACTCCAGGTCGAATTCGAGTCCGGCGAGGAGCGCGGGGGCTGGGTGCTCGTCAAGGCCGGGCGGTCTGTGGACCCGATTGCGTCGGCGCAGAAGCTGGCGCGGCTGTAGCTGCACCAGCCTGACCACGCAACGTGCCAACCAGATATCACAGCTAACGGTGCGACGGCGAGACATGCGCGCTGTCGTGCCACAGCTGGTAGAAGTCTACGGGCGGGTAGTCGATGCGTGACCGCACGACAGCGAGCGGCAGGATGCCTGCGTAGTACTTAGCGAAGCGGTCCGTGGCTGCGAATGCCAGGGCGGACCCAGCGGTCAGTTACGGGATCATCGCGAGGAAGGCTGCCTCCGGTCGCGGTATCTTTTCTTTTTTGCCCGGGCGAGTGGATCTTTGTGCCCGGCTCCGCGCGGCGTTCAAAACCGCACTGTGGGGTTGTACCCACAAGTCGGCGGGCTCGGCTCCAGGCCCCATCTGGTCCGGAACGCCTCCAGACGGCCCTCGGCTTGATTAAAACAGCCAAGCGAGGGCATTATCGTCTTGGCTGATTGAACCCCTAAGAGACTTCCTTTTGACGTTTTGATCAGTTGACTGATTGGCTCGATTGATTCGTCATGAATGGGCAGTTGTCCTGCCGCCGCATCCCGGTGGGCGGCCACCGCGTCGGCACTATCCGCATTGCACACTCGCCAAGCGTGGGGATGTGCGACGGCCATGGCGAGCTGGTTGTCGCAGGGGAGCGCATGTCGCAGGGGCAGCCGCATTCAGAACCTCCAGCTTCAATATCCCACGCTGACGATTGGGTGCATTGGCTCAAAGATCGGTGCGAAGTAATTTCGCACGGTCACAGTCGAGTTAAGTGCGGCCTGCAACGGATTCGCGAACGTGCAAACTGTTCCCTGCAGCTCGTTTGAGGATGGTGGCGGTGGATGTGGCTGGGCGCTGGACGTGCAGCAGATTTGCCAGATCTAGTGGTGAAGCGGCCACGCCGTGTTGCCTCCGCACGAGTCAACGCTGAAGAAGCAACAGCTCCGGACTGGGGCCCGAAACCAAGTGGACAGTAAGACACAAGCATCGCCGGGGCGAAACGCAGAGGCGAAAGGCCTTACTTATCTTGCCACGGCGTCAATCCTTTGGACATGTCGAACAGCTTGAGACCCCCAGTTTGTAAGAACGAACATTGAAACCCACCTTACTCTTCGAGCTCTTCCCTAAAATACCAATCCAGTGTTTGTGCACATGCTACGCCTCAAACGCCCGAGCCGCTGCCTCTTCAGCCTTCGCCGCTTCCGCAAAGTCCGTATCCGCCTTCTCCCACACTTCATACGCGGATGTGAATCTTGCCACCGCGTCGGCATTATACCCGGCCTTGGCCACGTCCACCTCCTTGATCGCATTCTCGGCCGCTGCAAACGTGCGCTTCATCTCGCGCTCCCGCTGCGACACGTTTTCCTCCGCCTCTAGATACTGCATGTAGAGCTGGGTGAAGCGGGTCTGCTGGTCTGCGTATTAGGCTCTTAGCTTGGCCTTCTCCTCTTCGGTGAGGTCGTACTGTGCCTTGCGAGGGGGGTCAGCCGCCGTGGTGGTGTTGGCATCGGGTTCGTGCGACGGCTGCCGTGAGGCAAGACGCTGGAGCTGCTGGTGACAGGGAGATGGACGGGAGCAGTGGCCGGACGGGCTGGAAGACGTGGCCTGTCGAGATAGGTCGGGAGGGGATGGTAAAGGTGGACAGGGTCGCCTCGGCAGGCTGTGTGTGTGTGTGTGTGTGGAAAACAGCGCCTTCGTAGCTTCGATAGCGCCCCTCACGAGGGGCTTCCGTCCGTCCGGCGTGGTCGGCCAACGAGAGCATCTGGACTCGACGGAGGCGGTGTTCGGAGCGGCAGGGCGGGGGGTCTCAGTGACAGCTTCGCGTGCCTTATCGCTGGCGCCGGTGGGCCGAACGTCGGGCGTGAGAGGAGGCCTGGTGTTGTGGTCAGCATGCAGTCCCTCAGGTCGGGTCGAGGATTCCTCCTGCCTTCGGGTCTCTTCTCCCGCTCCCTCCTCCGCCTTCTTTTCGGTACACAACTTCTTCGCATAAGCCAGCTGGCGCGTCAGCGAGCGCACCGTCTTCTCCCAATTGGGCTGGAAGACAGCTTCTTCCGAGCCGATCGGCACGTGGCGCCAATCTGCGTCGTCGAGGAGCGCGTCGATTTGGCCGAGCACCACGTTGGTGAAGCGATCTAGCAGGTCGGGTCTCGCGGGCCGGGCCGTCTCGAGATGCGCGTGGAAATGACGGAGCCGGCGGGCTCGCATGGATGGGTTCTCCTACCGAGTACTGGGTGACGGGGCTGAGCTTCTTCTCGATGATGGCCAGGTTTGCAGCTTCGACGTCGAAGTCGTCTTCTTCGCGCTGGGTGGAAGCTGTTTATCTTTGCGTCACTGCTTCTTCCCTCGCGCGGCAACACTTCTCAAGTATCCTCGCTCTTCTCGTTATGCGTGGGAGCATGCGTGTATGAATGTGTTGACGCCATGCTTGACCCTGGGACTTTCCTCAGGCTACCACTGACCACCTGCTGATTCTAGCGCGTGAATCGGTAGTTGCTCAGTTGGCGCGGTGGGTTGCTGGCATGAACATGATGCAGGTCGAAACTTTTGGTGGTGGTTTTTCGACCTTCGACCTGCACTCCTTCCCAGGAAGGTGCGTTCGTCACAGCTGTGGGGCAGGGCAACCAAACAGCACTACGACGTGGACGAGGCAGCCGCTGGGTGTAAGGTAGTGGGCAGGTGTAGATGCAGGTGACACACAAGCCCAGTGCAGGGACCAAGATCGACGCTAGTGCAATATGGGTCTTGAGAGATCTGGAAGGTGTTGGGGTCCGTCTCATGACACCAACGGCTTCCATTCCCGTGGGCATGGATCAGACGGGCAGGCACCAACACCAGATCCACCACGACCTGGAAGGCCTGTTCACTCCACTCCTTCCGTTCACAGGTTCCATCTTCCAAAGTCTCGGATCGCCATTGCCATTTCCTGCACCCGGTCCCTCCCAGTTTTAATTCGCCTCAAGCGTCTTGTCATCACGTCGCATCACACCATCATTTCGCATTCGATACCGCCGTTCCTCCCCCTTACTGAAGCCACGGAGCAATCTCTTCCTCCCCATTATCCCCCCGACTTCAAATGGTGGCCAAGGTACATCAGAATTTCGCTTGGGCGTAAGCAGCCGCAGAGGTCTGGCAATCTCAGAAGGGCGTGTTCGAGCTCACCTTCCTCGCTGCCTTGCGCCACCTGCCGGTCAATCGTCTGGTTCAAGAGGAGTCGGGCGTCATTCGTATCATGGACACCAACACGCACACCAATTCCCATCTCCAACAGTCGGATGCTAACATCAACTACATCGCCGCCAATCGGTTCTCCCGAGACAATGCCCACTCCAACACCAACACCAACACCAGCGTTGTCACCGACCGCTTGGCCCTTTCGTCTTCCTACAGCGTCAGCATCCCCCACTCCAACTCCATCGCCGCTAACCGCTCCTCCCAGGATAACCCCTACTCCAACACCAACGACTTCGCCCACAGCCCGGCCCCCTGGTCTTCCTACAGCGTCGGCATCCCCCCACCCCCACCTCTACGGACATGTCGCTTGAGAATGGCGCCAGTCAGCAATCTGCTTGCGTTAGGGGCCTCCTCAACGCCTGTTACAACCTCACGAGAGACTGGCTCCTGTCCATTGCCAGAGTCGTCGGAGCAACCGCTCCCCACGGAACACCCGCATTGCCAATCACACACCTCCACCGCCATCATCCTTAGAGTCCTTCGACGACCTCAACAAGCAACACGATCAGGCCATTGTCCGAACGGAGAGAGCTTGAGAAGGAGGAACGGCGGTTGGACCGTTGTATCCAAGACCTGGGGCACCAAATGTTTCGCTGCACTGTCCGCCTCCGGCTCATGGACTCTTCACCGTCGGCGTAGGGTAGGACTGCACAACCTGCACAATTCCATGAGGAGGAAATGCGTGCACGCCATGTTCGCTTCTGCTTACTCTCATCGCCGGCGAAGTCAAGCAGCGGATCGTGTCTATGCCGTCAGCTGCGACGGAGACGTAGGCTAGCAGCTGTTTGAGTGGGTGGAATAAATCGGTTCAAGTGGTATGTGGGATAAGGCTATCCAATAAGAAGTTCATGCCTCACCATATTCTTTTCTCTCTAACCTCATTTCCATCTCTTCCATCCATCAGGGCCTTTCCACCTCCGCCTCCATCTGAAGACGCAGTGAGCCTATCTCTGCTCTAAGTCACACTAACTCCCGCGGTATTCACTTTTCTTGCCGGATTCCGCTACGTGTCTCGCTTTATCATTTCTGGGTCCGATACAGTCTTCTATGCGGCCTTGGAAGTCCGATCTAAAGGGTCTGTCGATACTTCGTCTAGATATTGTTGCGTCAGGCTTATCCTACCTCTTCGGTTTTGTTGCCCTGAACCAAGACGACTCCATTCTTGATAATGCCCCGGTTTGCGTCAACAGTTTTCAAAGAAAGATTCCGACTCATTCTGAGTGATCACTCGAACCCCATGATGCGACTCGTAAAAACTTCCGTGAGACTCGGTGAGCCAATGCCCCTGGACTTTTCGTGTCTTTTTTGGTTTCATCCCGAATCTTTTGCATGACTCTCGCCAGCCGGCCACATGAGAAAGTCCGCGTCAGTGTGTGAGCAGAATTCTCGGCATCCTGAAGTAGATCTTTGCCTTCTCTGGCCGGGACTGAGATGTGGGATGATCAGAAAGCGGTGGGTAGTGCTCTGCAGCAGGCCGCGGCGGTGGCCTCGGCGATCGCGGACGTGGCGGGCTCGAACGGGTTCACCATCGGACACCAAAACCAGTCGTTGGCATTCAAGAACAGCCTCTTTGACGGGCTGAGGCAGTACCAAGAAACGAACTTTGAATAACGCGGCAAGACAGAAGCTTAGAGACGCTTTGAAGGTGATCGAAGGCACAGGAATAGGCGTGTGGAGTTGACCCTGGCATGGAGCTGATTGCAAGGAGATTGGATGAGCGGTTGAAATGAGAAGATACCTGACACGGCTTTTCATGATGTTTTCGTAGACCTCGAGTGGCGAACTAGCGGCCCAGAGGTCAACCTACGCAGAAACTCAATACTCGCAAAACCTAGCCACCATGCTGGACGATGAGTGAACTCCACCGTCTCTCGTCTTGTGGTCTGGGTTCTGAGGCCACTACATATGACGCTGAGGAGAAAAGCCATTCGCCGACTTCCCGTTGATATGTTGAGTAGTTCCAGAGGTAACTTTCAATGCAGGCACTGAGAACCGCCTGCTCTGACTGTTCACATTACATGAGGTAGACGCTGTCAAAGGAAGGCCTAACGAGGATTGAAGAAGCAGAGATGGCGAAGAGGTTCTGTACGATGCTTCCTGATGAGTCTTTCCCACTATTACTGGCCCAGCCAGGACTAGATAAAGGTGTAGCTCCACATTCAAACGCAGATTCGTAGGCGGCATTCTACATGCGTTTGACATGGACTCGTGCTGCCACAACCTTCTCAATGGCGACCAGTATCGCCGCCAAGTTCGCTGATCTTGGGCGCAGCATATCCATTCACCGCTGCTGTCGTGCGTTTCGCTCAGCTGGAATTTCGGTGACTTCTTCTGCAGCTTCAGAAAGACTAAGCAGATACTCTTCACTAAGTTCATGCTAACCGAATATTCCAGGTAGCTACCGCCCTTTCTTCAAAGTCTTTCCAGGAGTGTTTTCGCACTTCTACGAGTTCTCTTGGCGAAGTCGGTCCCGTCTTCACGACTGTCATCGGCGTGGCATGCAGTCTCCGGCCTCGTCAAGTTTCTAGTCTACCAGGCTTATTATCTCATTACCGACGTGGAAAATAAGAGCTCACGAGCAGCATCCGCGGCTTTTTGAGCTTTGAGTCTTTGCTCCGCCGTCAATGGACGCTCAAAACTGGTTCGGTGACACTGCATGACTGCATGCTTCTTGCCTCCGCCAGAGCGAAGAAGTCTCTTCGTGGTCCGTTTCTTTTCTAGATCATGGTAGCGAAATCTCCCATGTCACCTGCCTTCCTATTTTTCTCACCATCTTTTGAACGCTGGCAACCTCACGCACCTCACTATCCAACCGCCACAATACCCGACTTCAAAGCGAGACTTAATACAAGGCACTCGCAACGCCTCAAAAGTGGCGGAAGGGCTAGCATACACATCTTCAGCTCACTCCAGTTGTATTATAATGCCTCCGGTAGTGCCTATCTTTGCTTCAGCTCGATCCTGCCTGAGCTTTGCATGTTTGAATTTCACGATCTTCGCTAGTGCTCCGCTGTTGACCGCCTGGATATTGTCTTTGACAAGCACAAGGGTTGTCACTTCACGCAGAGAGTACTCACTGTGCATAGCCTTCCCAATTGTCTCAATCAAGTAAACAGACTGTCTTCTGAACTGGCTGGAATCATGTAGGTTGGTTGAGTCTCTCTCTCAGCTTGTTACATGGTGCAGTTGATGCCTGGGGCTGTTTCTCCGAGAGTCGTGTAATCGCAAAAGGGGCTTGGCTGTTTTTCCTTTCGAGACTGCTATCTCTTCGTTCTTGGCTCGGAGTCTTCGAGTATCACAAAGTGCGCATTGAGACTTCCGAATCGCACCGACGCTATCGACATTCGGTTCCTGTTTGGGCTCACCCCAATCTGGCAGTGGCTACTCCGGCCCATGGCTCGCTCAAGCCCGCTGAACGGTCTATCGAAATTCATGCCCGTCGCGGCGGGCGACATGAACCTGGCATTGCCATGGCATCGGTGCCTTCAAGCTTAAAGACGGTTTACTCCTTCACATAATCTTTGATAACCTCTTCCAACTTGCTGTCCTGAGGCATAGTTCATTTGATAAACACGCTCATCAAGGTTTCGCCCCTTACAAACACCCATCAAATCATGCAGACAGAAGACTCACTAACTCCATCCCCCGAGAAGAGTTTCAGTCTCGTGAGAAGGGACGATTGGCGACAGGAAGCAGGCGATAGCTATCGCCGCGGTCATCCTTTATATCAGTATGCATTCCCATCTCACCTAGCTCGAGGAGCGGTTCGGCAAATGTCTTGGCTTCTCTGTAGCAGAAGCCAGCCATTGACGTTTCTACACTCGACAGGCCCCAGGCTTATGCGTTGTCGATCGGATGCGGCTTTCGTCAGCATAACTTCATTCTAACGATGCACTGTTCACCCTTCCTAGTGATTTCCCATGATGGCTGTCCCTATGCCACATGATTTGCTAGACGAGCAGACCACTATCCCTCCGTCCAAGCGAACTATGTTATCGGCAGCCTCGATGAGACCATTGCACGTGAAGCTTGAGATTTGGTGCCTTTCTAATGGACTTGAAGGCCTAGAGACCGGTGTACAGGTCAAGGCTTTGACAAGTTTATCTATAAGGTGCGGAACATCAGTAGGACGTTGAACGCTGCGCAGAAGTCTTCCCAGGTCCGCGACATGTTGCTCCTTCAGCTATTTTCACGGAGGTGAAACGCCTAGACCAAGGTTGAGCAACCTGGGATCAGCACGGTGTTGACTGTGCCCATTGGTGTTTAGTTGAAAATCTGAACATCAGAGATACGCAACAGAAGCCACAAATATTTCTCAGTCGTGGTCCCTTGATAACAGCATGGGGTTAGTCGCACAGGATGTGCAAAGCTCTGCAATTTCTTGCACGAGGCTTGAGCCTTACCCGCCCGAGCAGAACTTCTGCCTCAGTGGGTTTGGGGTGATCCACGTTCATGCTCTTTCTGGGGCAAGGAGGTACAGTGCACAGGCCTCGTTCAAGCCCGAGGTACCTGCAGTAGAGCCTGTAGTTGTAGTTGGCAGGTGCGCCACACAGTGCAGCATAGAACCTTAAAGGTCGCAGGTGCAGCCCCATTGCTCCCACGTGACCATCCACAAACGCGCAGCAAAAGTAGGGACCCAACAAACTTCACGTCTAGTCTTTGCCTTAACCTCCCCCAACCCGCGCGCCCACGACCAGCCGACTGCGTGACTCTGAAGCACCTCGACGTCTGCTGGTGGATGTCGCTCACCAAAAATGACCGCCTTGTCCTATGCCCGACACCACTTCAGATGGACGGTCTGCCTCTTTGGTTATCTTCAATCCCACAAGACCACTGCTCACACTATCCCTGTCCATTAACACCTCTTACTCTTCTTGCAGTTCAACCTGCAATTGCCATTAATGTCAAATTGACAGTATCAATCTTTTCAGCTTGGAATTCATCTGTATCTTATATACGTATTTAATACGGAAATTCGGTTTTGAGACCCCTACTCGCTGGTTGTTTATTCTTCCCCTCCCCTTGTTTTTATACTTTGATATAGCAGGTAACTGCTCGCGGGCGCACTTTTCGACTGCAATATGACTGACGGGGAGATATTTGAGGACTAAGACGGCATTTCTCCTCGCCGGCTGACTAGATTCCCTGTTGATATCCTTCATCCAGTCTCAGTCTTCTCAACCTTATTTACTCTGGCCCAGCTCGAGGACAGAGGAGACCGGCGTGACACCGTTCCATATCACTGATACCCTCCGAGGACTCGAGCTGCAATCTTTCCTCAAACTGACGCCTGACCGCTCTTTATTTGTTTGATCTCATGGAGAAGATGGCGCTCCAGGACGCGTGTTCAAGCCATAAACTTCAATAGGACTGGTTGCTAGAAGTGTGGTTTGCGGATCGACATTTCGGACCTTTTTCTTCGATCTCGAAAGGCCGAGAAGAAGAAGAGAGGCAGACTGGTTATGACTGGGGTGTGTGGAAGCACAGTAGGATAGGTAATTGGGAGATGCCAAACATCACGAACTCCATCGAGGGCGACGGATGCGCGAGATGCGAACAATCAGGTACGTGGCTTATGAAGGGAGGAGGGGAGCCGGCCAACACTGAAGTGCACCATTCAGGTCGAAAATCGAAAAACCGCCAGTCAAAATTTCGACTTACACTGAGGCGGGCACGCACGCACCTTACTTGACATGGAAGCTCAGGGTCATGGGCCCGACAATCACACAGATGACATGGTCGGAGCTTGTCGGTGGGGCAGGCCCGGCAGGATTTATCACGCTCTCCCACGGCGAAATGACAGCGGATCAAGTGGCCGAATTTCTTCATCAGGCCACCCAGCCTTTATCTTTTCTTTTGAACGCAACTCCGCCGCCTACAAACCTTCAAATCCAACTCTTGACTCTGCCAGGAAACACTTTCACCGACCACCGACAATTTGCAGTTGCCTTTCAGCTGTACGTAATGCGTTCTGTTCACGTGCTCGATTGATGGCCCTCGGTTCCGCGGCGACGGCGTCGGCGACGAATCACCTCAACCAGACCAAGCAAGATATGTGTGCTGCCTCGGGACGGTTCGTCATGAGTTCTGTCGGTACAGGCCTTCATTCTGAGTCAGTCCTGAGCTCCCCAGCTAAGTGTAAACAGGAGGTATCCTGCTCGGAGGAGCTTCATCTGTGATCCGGAACCACCATGAAGACTGTCTCGCCGCCGTGGATGGAAATGCCGAACATCCCACCAACGACATATCCTACAACCTTAATCATAATCAACACCTCATTCTCCCCGGTCAGTAGGATATTGTGTATGGCCTGGAATTAATTCTGTTGAAGCAGGCGCTTGGGAGCTGGACTGGACAATGTTCCCTGGCTGGGAGGGACGATATGCCCCGCCAAGTGCTCACTACGCTTCCTAATCTATCTGATTTCCTCAGGCTACCTACGAAGGTCTGTATTTAAGTGCAAATTGCTTCTGCCGTTGTAACACTTGCTGGGCCCAATTCTTGTGCTGCTGTACCCTCCACCATCGATGACTCAGCTGTCGTAGTGCACGTGTTCATACTATGGCTTATTCGATCCGATAAGCTATCTTCTCTTTCTATTGCTTCAGCCCACATATGGATGCTTATCCATTCTGACTGAATAGAATTCATAGATGTCCGAAAGGGGCCGAATGCTTGATCAGCTATCTAAATTATAGCAATTGACTCTTCTAATTCCACTATGCTGCCGAGATAAGGTCACCAGGCATGTCTCTAGAGTTGGGTAGCCAGAACGACGGCGACAGAACTGGCAGAGGACGTGGGGTCTAAAGAAGAATACGCGCACTCGGCAACCTTGTGCGTGCGCTCTTCCTAGCCATGCTTGTTTAGTGCGGATTATCTCTCCACTCTAGCGATTCGAACCCCCAGTCTCCCTTGCAGTCATCTCCTGATCATGTCTTCCGATTCTACAGTGCTTTGTCCACCCGTCTATTCGTTCCCCGCAGGCCGGCAGCCTTTTACCAAATATTTGATTGGATTACATTGACGATGATCGACTGGGCTTCGCTCGTGGGTATCCACTCAATAGCGACGCGAATAATCTCTTCCTCCTAAGATGCCGGCAAATACCCGGTTGGCCATGTCGTCAGCCCGCCCTACAATAACCAGCTCTACTTGAACAATCGCCTCACCATTCCTATTGCCGCAGTCTGCCAGACGACCTGGGAAAGCCGCCATCAAGTTTGAATCTGCCTAGTCGGAGCAGCCGTTGTTGATCAATATCGACATTGTGACCGTCAACCGCTTCCCTTTAATGTGCAACTGCCCAGCGTCAGAAACAAATAAAAAGTTCATCCTGACTGCTTTTAACGAGAGTTATCGAGAAAAATACTCTGCACCACCTCAATCAAGTTCAGGCCATCACTCCCTGAGCCAAGAAGCTGTTGAAGAATCCACGCCGCAGCAGAAAATCGTTCGCACAGATGAAGGCTTATGCAGCTTTACATCCCTACTTGGGCCGCATCAGCATTAATGGGCGGCCAGAATCCCTTCCCTGCTCGACCTCGCCGAGGCTGCGTTCCCTACAGTTGCACCGAACGGAATAAGAGAGACAATACAAGCCAAAGTCCCAAACTTTTTCATTGATGCTCGAGAGAGGACGAGTTTATCCGTCCGAGACTCACTATAACGACAGCACACATATCTACGTGGCTGATGGATGAAGAAATAAGCTTGCATATAAGACCTAGTATCCTATTGCCAAGCGTAGAGTAGCGCAGTATTCGGGGTTAGCATCTAGCATATCGCTGAGATGTTACCCGCAGACCTTTTCCAAACTTCTTTGCACGTTGCGTAATCGCTGAAAGAAAGCCCAACTGAGGGACGGTAAATAGCATATGGACACTTTCAGGGGTTTCTGACAGAGCAAACGCAAATGAGTGCTGTCCGTATGAAGCCGCGTTCAAAAACCAAACCCTCAAACAAACTCACCGCCACGCCTTCGCCACACAACAACGATGACAATCTGTTTTCCGATGATGCGAAATCTTCCTTAGAGGGGCCCTGAGACGCCCCCATCGCATCACGCGGGACTTTTCTTAAACTTGAAGCAAGAGTTATTGTTCATAAAAGTAGCAGAAATGGCGACATTCCAACACAGAGATTCTGCCTGCATATGGTATACCCAGCTCCTGCAACACACCCAAACAACTCAATCTTCTCTCCCATATCATCACTCATGATGCCAGCTCATGCCAAAAGAAAACGACATAATGTTCCAAGAAAAGGTGTTCGGAGACATAATAGCCTCAAAGACTACTACAGTAAACTATTCTTAGATATGTCTCATTGCACTGGCAATGATAGCCCGGGCTGGCCGAGCCCCAAGCGGACATCTGCCCCGCCAGCGCTGTAGACTCCCGTCGCTACCACGGCCGCCGCGTTCACCATGATCTGCAACGCCATTCTCGCCCTGAGAGGCGTCCACCCGGGTGTCAGAATTTCTAACTGGCCGGCCCTCTTCAGCGCGCTGGGCCTGAACACCGCCCTTTGACAGCGGTCATGACAATGCCAACACGTCTGCCGAAGTTTCTTTCAGATCTTTCCAGTATTGACGCGTCCAAAATGCAGAGTCATTCCTGATACAAGAAGCTTTCCTTGCGTGTTCTACGCAGTTAGGCAGGAAACGACGGGTTGTGAATTATTTCCGTAATTAGTCAAACCAGAAGAATTCCGTTTCGGACGGTAGCTAAAGAGAAATTCCAAGGCATCTCCTTGCGCCACTTACCCTGTGGGGTACCTATGCAACCAATAAGCCAGTCAGTCAGTCTTCCACGTCATCCAATGTTCACCAATACGAAACGCAATAGCAGGGCCTGGCGACACAGCAGCCAGACCCAGCTCCATTCAAGGTGCGAAAGCCTCTTCTTTCGCCCACCTCTACGCAGCAGCAGAAAGCGCGCTAACTTTAGCAACAACGGGCCGATGACGGAAGCAAACCTCCACGAAATTAAGGCTGCCGTCCCTGAGACCGCCTCGGCTGATTTGGTCTTCTCCCTACAGACTGCTGTCCCATCCGGTGTAAGTTTGTGATCCCCTTTCACTTCCCTCCCTTGATGCATGGCGACTGACTTTTGCTAAGGCGTACACTCTTTGAATAGGTATGGTGACCGACCTCGCCGGAAAGAAGTCCGCTGCCGCCGCTGCTACGACGGATATGAAGAAGCATGCCCTTAGAACCCAACAGTACCTGAGGCTCCACGACTCATACAAGGACAGCAGCGACGAGAACGTCGTCTATATAAAGAATATTATAGAGGACATGGACCTAGGAATGAAGAACTCGAGTAAGCTTGCGATGATAGGCGATGGCGCAGTAGAGACGGAGGAGAGATGACCGGCGAGTTGGGACAAGTCCCATCACGGCTACATGAAGGGAACGATCGGGCGGGATTTCGCCTGGTGGATTCTGCGTGTCTCATCAGGAAATGAGGCAGCTCTAGGGCTGGAGGTGGACGTGGGACTGTAGAGAAGCTAGCAGTGGAGAACATTGAACTAGCAGTGGAAAAATAATTACTGGAGGATTTGATGTGGTGGGCGTTGAAGCTCCTGAGGCCGGACTCTTCAGAGCTCAAGCGAGCTACAGCAGCTGTGTAAGGCTAGCTCTGTTGGGGTTTGGTAATCCGAGCTCAGCGTTAACAAATCACTGACTTGATCACTTTAGTGGCCAGCATCCCTACATGCAGCATCTCCAAGTCTGCCATTGGCTCCTCCGCCGAAAGAGGTGCTTGGATTTGGTCATCAACCCCACTGCTCTATGGGCAGAGTCGGCTTTGCGAGTAATTGCTCCTTTATCATTCTCATTCGAGCTTTCCCTGGGCTTCCTGTGAAGATGAAACTTCGCGACGAGCTTTTTGCTGTCAATTTCCCCCACTGTGACGCCACTGTTGATACCTGAACCCCAATGATGGTGGGTGTGGTTGCAGTTGCCCTGAGGGGAAAACCGGCCGCTGCTTATAGATTCAGTCGGATTCTAAGAGATCTTGGATCTCATGAGATTAGGATGGGGTGATTTCTCATCTGAAGACATTGTTTCGCTGAGGTTCATTCTTGGCACTAGTCAGCGCATCTACTTTGGATAAAGCGAATGAATGACGATCAACTTTGGTGGCCTTCCATCTTGGTTGACCCTCAGCAGCGATCAGTAGACTTTCTCTCAAATTAGGAGCATCAAACCAGTATGTATATATGGTTCAAGGTTGAACACCCATTGCATAATTATCTTCAACCTTCGTCACGAGGCTGCCGAGGCTGCAACGACTGTGCTCAGCAGTCAGGAGGTTAGGCTGAGAGCGATACGTACTACAACTCAACGCCATATCAAGCAGTGATGCCCATCTTTGACTGGGTCTTAATGAGCTTTCTTCCACGCAAGATGACTTGCAGTAATATCAATCCCGTTTTCGTTTCTAGAACCAAGCCACATTCAAACGATGAATTGTCGTAACATACATAAACCGAGATTAAACCTACTGAATTAATTGCGCAAAGCAGCGATCTCTAGCAATGTGATCACACAACAGCTGAGGCACTATTTCATCCTGCGAGGATCCACAGATCCTGTCCCTCGGATCTGGAGCCAAAAATGGTCTCAAAGTCATGACGTCTAACAGTTCTGTCGTCATTCATCTGACCGCCCGGATTATCCTTTCTACAGGTCCTGGACCCAGTCATTCGCTATCCCGTGGAGAGAGAACCATATATCTACAAATACAACCAGCGCACATGGCTGTCCATAACACCCTCGGCCGCAGGAAGGGTCGTGAGAGCGTGCGGCCTGTCGAGCCTGTCACGTGTACGAGATTGATGGAAATGTGACCCGTTCCTTCGTCGAAGGCTGCAAATTATGTGAATCCTCTGAGAATTCTAGCTGTATGGCGAAAAGTAGAATGCAGCGACTGTCATAACAAACAGGAAGATCGAGCTTCCCACGGGTTGTCCGTGAATGGTAGCCCCATCGCCTCTTCACAGTTTGTGCTGCCGACCACGACGGGATAACCCATCCTTGAAAAGTTCAATAGCTGTAGTGTCAAATCTCCTTCAATGATAGTGAGATCGTCCAGAACACAGCGAGGATTTCATTACGATCCACATACGCTTTTCTCGCGGGAACGCTGGTCTTCCGCCTTTAGGCACACTGGCCGGTTTCTGCCGTGGGCTCTGAATAGCAATGATCTAGCTGGTTCTGCAGCTCCTCAAATTCTTCTACCAGCCCCTGGAGATATGATGGAGGCTGTACCTGGCGTGTGAAAGCCCCTTTCGTCCTCGCTGTTATGGTATGGGGAAGAATGGGAAGTATCTTTGATTTAATTCTGGGAGGACAGCTGCAGGGGAACGTTGTTGATGCTGAGACGGGGAAAGTTGTTGAGGGCGTGGGAGGAAATGAAAGTGCTTGTGTCGAGCAGTGGGCCCAAAGCCTACAAGAGTGCTCGATGTAGATAGGTGGAGAGTGGACGAAATTAGGTGGATAATAATAGTTTTAATGCTTTGATGTTGGCGATTATGAGTCTAAGGTGAACAGTGGCTGCGGCGGTATTCCGGGGGCAGACGTTGATGGGATTGAAAAAGAGGCTGTGATCATGAGTAAGTCCAGGTAGAACGGTAGGTATGGATCCTTGTTGACACTTCTTGGTTAAGCGAGCATCCAGACGACGTAGGTACCGGTGATGATTCTCCCGTGTAATGCCGTGCTATGCAAATCTCCTCCAATTCCCGGAATCCATGTCTAACCTTGGTATTGCCATCAAACCCCAAGCATCGCCCTAGACCTCTTATACACATAAAAAGCTAACAGCGATCATGGAAACGACCTTGAAACAGCAAACCGTAAGACCAACCCTGAAGCCCTGAAGCCCTTCTCTTTGATGATCAGCCGGACTGTCTCCTCCATCCACAACCAATGTCCATCGCCCACTGCACCGCCGACTTGCATGCGTCTCTGGATGATTCCGAAGGGGTTTACAGACGTCTGGGAGACCAGGCCTGTGGGATCTTTGGCCGCGAGCTCCGCCCAGTATTTCACGGCTGGCTCTATAGCCAGATCTCGAGGGGGACAGTTTGGCTGTTGTGCATACCGCAAGAAGCGGTATTCGCAGCTAGTCTCTTGCTGCGTCGTGTGTTGAGGACTATACACTCGTGTACGGCAACATGCCTGCTAAAGTGGACGAAAAGCTGCGATAGAAATCGACAAGGCTAGATCGCGGGTTGAAGGCTTGGGCGATGGCTGTCGCGGCAGGTATCGCGGTATTCGATGCGGGCATGGGAGGCGATCTTTCGTGGTAGACCTGGCTACAGATGGGCGGAGGCAGGGGCGAAAATGGATCTCTGTTTCAAATGTCAGTCGGGCTCGTATGACTTCTAGTAGGCATGTGAAGAATACCAATGTCATTCCCGCAAGCAATCCGGACAGAAGGCGGCGCAGGGGCGTCTACTCGGGGGATACTCCGGGGTCCATCCTTTGGCAGATGATCCAGAGTAAGATCGTCTAGAGAGACCTGCGAGCAGGGCTCCGAAGGGTGATGGCTCGCATCAGGGAGTCGCTCATGAGAGATCCCGGGGCTCCCCGGGAGTCGGCTCTGTTTCTTGGGTCCTGATTTTGGTTGATCCGCTAAGGTCCTATCAGTCCACATCAGAGTCGATCTCACCTAGTGAGCAAGTCCGTGGCGTCTTTAAGGTATGAAGAATGCGTCCCATTTTGTCGCATATAACAAAAAGATGCATGGTACCTGAGGTAATAGACGAATGAGGAATCCCGAATAGCATATTCTTTCGCTTTAGCTCTGCATTATGATTCGTTGATGAGTCTTTTTTAGCTCTTAAAGCAGTTCCTCAACGTTCCTCGACGTTCCTCGACTTTGACTGTTATGTGTGTGCAGACGCCTATGATTCCGCGCGGATGGTCTTATTAATAGCTAGTATTCCCTCGTCTCTTCATCTGAAATCATATGATCTACAACTCCTGTGCTCTATTGTCTCTCCTATTGAGTCCAGTGTCTTTCTTAGTTGCTGTACGGTGGTTTGCCGCTACGAGCCCCATTCAATAGATAGTGACCGCTTTTCTCTATACAGGTGTTTTTGTTGTAGCTACAGCCTTATTAGGTGTCGGTCTGAATAAACTGCAGACCGCAGGCAATGGCTTCTCTCTTGGATTCGGCTTGATAAATGCCGACGCGAAAGTTAACATTGTCTCCTTAGAAGGAGAGCTCCTCAATAACATTCTCCTAGAAAGAGTGCTACGGTTCATCATATCAGTCCTTTATATCGCGTATAATTGGGCATATATGCTGCTCAGCTAAGAATGGTTCAGCTATGCTAGAAGGGCGAAAGGCTTGCGCATTACTTCATTGCAAGGTGAGCAGCAACCGAGAGACTGTTCACAACTGCCACACCGCTATGGTATTCAATAAATGGCGATGTGTGGACTCCCCCCCTGGTTTGTCTTGCAATTACTTTTCCTTATGCTACTCAACGCCGACGGCATACTCTACCCCGTCTACCCCGAGGATCTGCAAGCATCATACACCACGTGTGGCTATTCTCCCTCTGCTATACTGGCGAGTATCCTTGTTAGATCTCCGAATTCGTTGATTGCCCTGATCAATAGGTTCACAAGTGATCAAGCGAAGCATATGCCCCTTATTGGATCCTGCAGCACGAACATCAGTCCTGCTTGCCACCTAAAACCAATCAACTGTAACGCGCACCGTAAAAGAAAGCGTTAGGCCGTCTTCCATGAAGAAAAAGGCGACGCTAGAGAACTTTTAAACGGATTCGTTAACAGCCAGCTGCCAATGGAGGGCCAAATCAATAGGAGCGAGTAGGAGCCTCTCAGTTACGATTTGTACATGACGAACCCGATCCTGGCGGTCAGAATGTGAAGTTTTGGGAGCAGGTAGACGACCGACGGCCACAACTGGGACATTGGCACTGTACCCTTATCAGTACGTCTGATTGAAGGCGAATTATATGCAGAAATAGATTAGATTTAGATGTCGGCAGGCCGTCCCTTGCCTTCGAACTCGCCCTATATCGCCGTTTTCTAACCGTCCTGAACATGGATTTCACAACTCTACACGGAGTAATGTGCAGTCTCTTCCGCTTCCGCTTCCGCTCCACAGCCTCAGCCGCCTTCGAACCTCTCACATCTGCTGCCCGGACTATCGTAAGGTATCACCGCCTAGTATCAACAGATGCTAAGATCTGCGCGCGGCAGTGATCCAGTTACAGTGGCTATGGAAGCGGCTTGAAGCAACCAGTCACCATGAACGGTGAGTGTACGATGCCATCTTAATTGGCTTTGAGACGGCCACTAGGATCCGGGGCCGATGACTTCTTTTCCTGTTTTCCGAAGACTTCTTCTTCCGATGTGAAGAGAACTCTTCATGGCTGTTTGCGAAGGAAGACTGACAAGATTCTACTGTTAAGATGTTGCTTATACAGTATGGCAATCAAAGGGAAAGGCAAATTCGACCAATTCAGCGACCGCCCTCATAATTGTCGATCCACTTCAGCATTGAACCTGGACAGAAGAGTCGGTGACCCGTCCTTGCATACGATGGCTAGACCACTAGATAATCGAGTCATTTGGTGTGACCCCTCCCACCAGAATCTAAAGGACGCCGTCGGTATCCCAGGTTGCCTAGAACCAAAGTGTGCATGGTGAACCTTCGCCGGAGCGAGATACCCGCAAGGGATCGCCAGCATAGCGACCGTCCAGGGAATCTTTTATGCATGGCCGCCGACCGTGGATATCCTGAGGCATTCGATAGAAAGATCGGGTCTCAGCCGTTCAAGAAAACCCTGGGTGACCACGCAAGTCTGGGCCATTTGCCACGTTGCACCGGAATGAGCCTATCACTAGTGTCTCCATCGCTATGAGGACAGGTCACAGTTTGACAGCCGATTCGAAATGTCAAGGATAGGACTGCCGTCGACCACGGTAAAGGTCACGTTCAGCATAATCCACGATCTAAACCAATA
This sequence comes from Colletotrichum sp. SAR11_239, assembly GCA_025328985.1. Classification (NCBI taxonomy): domain Eukaryota; kingdom Fungi; phylum Ascomycota; class Sordariomycetes; order Glomerellales; family Glomerellaceae; genus Colletotrichum; species Colletotrichum sp. SAR11_239. The sequence goes on from JAKMWZ010000014.1 coordinate 222,492, forward strand.
AATAAAGGAAAGCCCCGTGGCGGCTCGTTGAAGAATTCTCGCGATCACACAAGGCAGATCACTGCATATCGCGAACGAGGCAGTGTTGCTGGCGCGACTCGATCATCTCTAAATTGCGGAATTGGTCGAAATTTGCAGTCACAATGATTTGACGACTCTTTTGGGCAAACAAGCGAAGGGCGAGCTTCGATATCACGTTCAGGCAGCGGCAAGTCTGTCCTCTTTTCAGAGATCATGACTGAAACTGGATGCAGAGTTCATGGCTGTGCGAAATCTAAGTCTTCCTTGCCATGATCTTAGATGGCTCGATGGTGTAGCAAGATTCCCTCAATGGCAGCCTGGAGCTGGGGGGATCGTCGAGAGCAACCTGCGGCTGAGACGCTGCAGATGATCGACATCTCTGTTCCATATGTCTGCCCCATTTCTGCCTACAATTCTTCGGATAAAACAACATGTTATCCAGAGACCTAAGCAGAATGGATTGCTTTTGCATTGGTACCAACGTCAATCGGGCATGTGATACCACCAAAGGTTCAGAGGGTCAATGCCATTTTGCCGAATGCCCTTGATCATCTTGGCCAAGTAAATAGAGGCCTTCAGGTCTGTTGGTAGTCCATGCGAAGCAAGCTTGTCACTGAGATTCAGCAGCGCGAAATCTAGTTCGAGAGCCCACTAAAGCCAAGGAGCGGTCTCGATATTGTAGCCGGCTTCCGTATGTTCTTCGAGCCATTCGCTGTTGTTGGCAATATAATTCCATATAAAGTTGGCCAGGACCAAGAGACTATCCTTCTCCGTATATGGAGAGGTGGTGACTTCTTATCGACGTCGTCTGATTGCCTTACAAAGCTCTTGCTGCAAGCCCCTCATGTTACATTTGTGCTTTCACTTTTGTGAGCACTGTTCAGGCATTGCGACGATCTCCTGATCATCAAAATGGGAGCGTTGTGGAGATTTCACGTTACCTCCTCGATAACTATTGAGAGCTTTATATCCATTTCTCGAACCGGAATATCTTTGCTGTGTATCTACGCTTCTTTCTTCTTTCCCCGAGCCAAATTATCACACCATCTTCATCACGTGGTCGCCAAGGTGGAGCCATGTCGAGGAGACTGCATCACCAGAGCTAGCGGGCTGAATTAAAGCGGCTTTGTGGAGACTAACAGCGACCAATGCAAGCTATCTGGACGAACGGACATAAAGGCAAAAGCGACAATGCACATTGACTGGCCATACAATGATGAAATGACTATGAGAGGCTCTTTGTATGTCTATAGATGCCTAGATTTGCCTGGTTCAAGGAAGAGGAAGAGGTCTTGCAGAGAATCTGTGCGAGACGACCAAAAGGAAATGACTCAGATTGGATTATGATATCTGTGAACAGGGAGTGAAACGAACGGGTAGACGTGTCAGCCTAGGACTTAGATGGCTGCCTATGATTCCATGGAAAAGTCTTGCGAACGTCATGGGACCCTATTAACTAGAAGTTGGCGAGTTAAAATTGGCCACAGTCAAGGCCTTCATCTGATATGACCTGAGTGGTTGAGTCTGAAATGTCAGTATGAGCTGTCGATCTGAAGGACAACACTTTCTTGTCGTTGGCTCTAATCTTCACTTGCCCCTTCTACTCGAAAGTCAATGATTAAAAGCCTAATAAAGTTCTTGCCCCACAGCGTTCTGATCAGTTTGCGGTCACTGTATCTGCTGTCCATGGAAAGTTGAGCCTGAACATCGAGCGTCTCTTCCGTCAGTCCCTTGATCAGAAAATATATCTCAACTGGCCTTTGATACCTCTATCCTCATACTCTAGCTGTTCTAAAGCCTAACCACTCAGCAAAGTCTCACTAACCTTGCTCCTTCTGTATTGCCACCCTCTCCACCTACAGACAAATTGTCTATCTACCTGGGACACTGCTCCTCTATAGACCGCTTGGAGAAGAAACACGAAACGGTGAACGGCGCTTAGATGGACCGAGACGGCCAGTCTATCGCAGGCGTACACCATTCGGGTGACGCTTCTCCTGCAGAAAGTTCATGAGAGCAAAAGAAAAGTACGTTAGTAGCCTTACTCGTCTAATAAATAGACATGAGTCTTGTTCTTGAGACTTGCCATCAGATCCAATTGCATTCCGGTATAGCGCGCCTTGACCGAACAAATTGTCGGTGCGCTTGGAACAAGATTGAGACACATGAAGGGACTCGTCGACCAACTGCGTTAGTACATCATCATGCTCTAAGCAATGAGCTTCATTACAGAGCTTCCTGCTATCTCTGGCGTTCTATGCAACACATCGTGCCGCTGTTGGCGCGTCTTTTTCCTAACAAATAAAATAGCGAACTTCAAAGAAATGTTGTTACCCTGGAGCAGGCCATCGATCTGGAGATGGATCCCGGACGATGCAGGCTGGGTGCTCCGTCTTCATTCATCAGAAAAGCTCTCGCCTGGCCCACAAGCAACTCCACTTTAACCTTCAGCGTCACTGCAGGCGATGTTAACATAGTTGCCGCCAAGGCCTGCAAAGCATGAAGAGGTATGAATGAATATCGCCAGGCAAAGGTGTCACGCAAGGCTGAATCAAGCGAGGTGACCGCACCGCCTCTTTGGCCTTGACGTAGCTGTGCGTCGCTTGATCGCCGCACCAATCATCGACGTTACGTGCCACATTTTGGAAGGAGGAGGAAACTGCTTGCGCAGTGAAAATCCAGATGCCCCTTATCGCTCAGTACCCTGCGTTGCTCGGCTGATCTCTTCATGAAGACTGCAAGTCGTCGAAGGCCCGGAGAGATGTCGATATCGCTTCAGCGTACCTTACCAAGGCCAACCGGAACAGCAGAGCGGTGACGATTAGCAGCGCTAAAATCGCCACTTTCCCTGAAGCACAGGCAGGCCACCGCAGCTAAGGTACCCCCACCCAGTTAGGGGCTTTAGCAGTGTTACAGCGCCAGCCCCAGCGGCACTTCCCCGCCGTGCCATAGGGGTGCTTTGCACCACCAAGCAGCGTTGCACACCCAACCAACAACGCCCACCTCACCTTGCAGCAAAACCGAACCCACATCGCTCAGCGATCCAACCCAACCAAAGGCTGCCTCTCCGTACTGCGCAGCGAATTAAGACTAACTTCTTTTCGTGTAGCCTCAATCTATGCTTTTGCAGCGGCAACAATAATTTTATACGGTGTGTTTAATGGAATCTTATTCACGCCCAGTTTGATGCACACACTTATGGACTTCGCATTGTGACTTTCTGTGTGCAGAGCTACGTAATCTACACTTCTTAAATACTCGGGACTAGGGTTCAAAGCTCCGTCTCACAACCACTGATATCCGGTCGCTCAGCTGGAATAATGTGTAGAGGTCAAGGCATGTCTATGAAGACCAAGAAATAAAGCAGAGCAACGCTCAATTCAGCCACATAATTAGAGCAAGCAAGTCGTCTCATTAAAAGCAATAACTGCCACCAACTCGCCCAGCAGCGTGCATATCTCCACACGCTCAAAGTACTTAGGTGGCTTCGCTATGTCCAGCCAGTCTCAGCAGACTGCAAACACGCTCTTCCAAGCGGGATATGGCGTGGTTGATTCTCATCCGTTCCTCTGCAATCTCCGCTCTTTCCTTTTCCAATCTCTCACGTTCCATGGCCCGCTCTAAGGCTTCAACTTCAACCTCTGACTCGGCTGCTCCAAGTTCTGCCCACGCCAGCTTTATTTGGAGTCGCTCGGCCTCAATACTGTCGTCAGAATCTTCACAGTCATCTCTATCCTAGGCGTGCGTCTCGGGTTGATGGGTACTGCCATTGTCGGTATCGACGAGACTCTCAGTGATGGTATCGTCTTCCTCTTGTTCGCTGACTTCTTGGTTCATAGAGTCTTGCAGTCGTCGTGGCGGTCGTCGTGCCGGCGTTGAGAACAGCATCGCGCGGCTGGTATGTCCAGTGTCGAGGTGTATGGGTCGTCTGCTGCGCGGAGTTCGCGGAGGGCAAGCCGACACAGATGATGGCGGGTTGGTGCTGTCGCCATGGCTAGCGTTCGAGTGACTGATTTCATGACGGTCGGGCGTCTCAGGGGGCCGGTCCCGCGGGAGGGTGGGCTGTCTCGTGGACATAACGGATGGTGTGGGCCCTTGAAAAGGGGGACAGAACTTTGTTCGGCGCGGAAGAACGACTTCTTGTGGTCAGACTCGTCTAAACCCGGACCACTCCTCTAGGAATGGAGATAAGGACTGGCATTGGGCGTCGAGGAGGTTGGATCGCATGGCATGCATGGTATTGAGACCAGCGACACAGCCGGGCACTCCGACGTGTTGCATTCAATGCTGGGCAGGCAGGACCTGCATCAGGCTTGGCCGAAGTGTCATCCGGCCTTAATAGAGGGATAGAAACAGAAGGCAGCGACGTAAATGGGTCCGAACTTGGGCACGCAGGTGCTCAGCAAAGACGGAGATGCCTGGCGCATATTGAATTGGATGGAGAAGGTGAAGATTGCATCAACTGGCAACAGAACCTGCGCTTGGAGAGGAAAGAAAAGCCAAACACCTTCCATCGCTAAAGGAAGTCGTCAAGTCCGAGGCAGCAAGCTTCCCCGCTGGCAACTACTTCCAGTCCTAACATTGAATGTCAGTGACCTAACACAGCTCCAGAGGTACGCATTCTCCGTCTTTCCCCTGAGCAAATGTGCAACTAGTCAAGGCAAGCTCAAACGAAGTGGAAATGATGGAGGCATCACGCGTAATGGCTTTGCAGGTCAAGGCATGCTAGGTCCAAGTATACATGACATCACAGGGAGGTGAAGTACCAGGCAGGGCTGCGTCGTTTGGCTGGGACTTTGCTATTTTCCCTCGTCATTCCCATCTCCCTTGTTAGTCGGCGCAGTGTCAACGCGTTGGCTGGGTGCCTGCTGCGGCGATCGTAAGTGTCGATTCGCTGGTTGACATCCCAGATATGGATGGAGGAGTGGTGCCATGACGGAGGAGGATCGCGTTCGGCAAGTGTAGTGCTCGAATAGGTCCGCACTCGGGCCTGCACGAGTTTCTTTCCACGGATGGATGTTGACGGCTTGCCCGCTTCTTGGGCTTGGAACATCTGAGGGCTCCGTCTGTTTCCTTTCGCTTGATCGGTCTCGTGTATCTTGATGGTTTCGGAGTCTTTTTTCTTCCTGTATTGCTCGAGATAGTGGATGTTGGGATGATGTAAAATGTTGGATCATGGTTTCAGAGTGTAATGAAGTTGACCAAGTGACGTCGGGTGTGGTGACGACGGGCAGAATGGGGTGCAGCAAAGTGGCAAGTCCTTACAGGGGATGGATGGCTCCAAGACTTGCCTGATGAGGTGGTCTGCAGCATGATGCTGGTTTGTGAGTGGCCAGCCCCTTAGGTAATTGTGGCTGGTAATGTCAGCACCATGTGACTTGGGGTCACAGACCACGATGACTGTCGTTATCTACCTTGAGCTTACGGTAAGGTGCCGAGGTAAGCTATACCGTCGATGCTCTGCTTCTGAACCCCCCTCTTCGTCGAACGTCGCGCGCAAGCTCCGCCTCCTCTGCTAGCCCAATTGCTCTGCCTTTTACTTCCGCGTCTGCCTCTAAACAAGGTATTCATCCTGTTTACTTCCGCAGCTTCAAGTCGACAACGACATTCGTTACCTGAACTTCGAATCCGACTTCCTTTGCGCGTCGATCATCACTGCCGTACCAAACTTCAACCAGCCCGGCCCGCTACTGCGACCTTTGCCCTGACCTCATCGTTCACGCGCCGCCCGTAGCATTTCCGTCAGCCACACCACCGTCTATTCGACCTCCCCGCCCGCTATGGCCCCTGTTCCCCGCGCCCCTGCTGGCCCCCTCCCCTCGGAGGGTGGCATGAATGTAAGTTTGTCTCTAGCTTATACTCAAGGAAAACATCAGAAGGAACCCAGATGGTCGTCTAATGCTTTGGGAGATATGGCTAACAAGTGATGACATAGGATTATATCAACGTATATCCCTTTCTCGCTTTCCCAACCACCACCAATATCAGCAGCTGGGCTGGCGCTGTCCTCCCGTCGGGTCCGTCCCTGGGAGCCGCTGCCTTGCAGCAACATAGCATGACGCATGCTCGCGTCCTTCGGGACACCCTGAAAGCCCAAGGAAAGGCCGTCGACGGCCGGCATCTCGTCCGGCTCAGACAAATCGAGCAGCTTCGGGAGGCTTGGCCGGCCGTCGGCTAGTACCCGGCGGCGCTAGCCCCACCGATGCCGCCCTCCGAAAGAGTTGTCTGCGCAATGTGGGGCCTCACGAAGAGGGTACTGGCCGACAACCCCCGGGCACAGCAGCATGATGCTTTGCTTGGGCTGTGGAAGGAGGAAGGTATCATCAGAGAGGCAATGCGCCATTGCCGGGCTCGGCATCTCAATGACGCCGTGGCCTCGGAAGCCCTGCGCCGATACAAGGCCAGGCAGGCTCCTGCCCCGACACCGGCACCACCGGCACCGTCTTCGGCGCCCTCTCCGGCTCCCGCACCCGGCACCATCCCCATCGCCACCGACCCCAAGATCAAGGGCAAGGGTAGGGACACCCATGTCCCGGCGCCGGCCTCGCCGACCCCCAACCCCGAGGAGCCCCGCCGCACCACCTCACCTCGTCCCGCCTCACCCGGCCTCGCCCCGGCGGACAGCTCCGATGCGGCGCCCAGCCCCCTCCCCCGTCTCCCAGAGTCTTTGGCTCTGCCTCTCCCCAGCCTTGAGAGCTGGCCGCCGCCGTCTCCCTCTCCGGCTCCCTCCTCTGGCCCCGCCAACACCCTCCTCCCGCCCAAGACCAAGACCAAGACCAAGGCCAAGGCCACCACCACCACTACCAAGGACCCTCGGCGGTCAGCCCGCCTTCATGAGGCCAAGGAGAAGAAGGAGGCCGCCGACGCCGATGCCTGGGAAGATGAAGAGGGCGACGACGAGAAGGAGGAGAAGGAGCAGAAGAAGGGCAAGAAGGACAAGGCAGAGAAGGAGAAGAAGAAGCCGGCCCGAGCGGCCAAGGCCACCAAGTCTGCGAAGGGGCAGCAGGAGATTCGTGCGATTGTCGCACAAGAACTGCCGGGCCTCACGGCCAGATTCTCTCGGGCCCTCGCCCTAGACGCGCCCAACGCCTCTGCCGGCCAACGAGGAGCCGCCGTCCGCAAGGTCCGCCGCCAGATCGAGGCGGCCTTTGGTCTTTGATTCAAGAGACTGGCCTTCGGGCATCTACTTAGCTTTTTCGGTGTTCCGCGGGGGCTTTTCGACAGACTTTGCGTCTTTTCATGGTTTTTTGGTGCTGTTGGTGTTGATTTTTTTCTTTTTGGCGCTTGCTGCCCGTGGGGCTTGTTTCTCTCCTCGTTTTCTTCTTTCGAAAAACCAAAAAAAAATCCATCATGAATAAGACGAAGGGCCACGATGCCAGTATCCAGTCTCATATGCTTGCTTAACTATCCTGCGAATATGTTTGAACTTATCTGAGTATTTATCTTTTTGTGGCAGAAGGTAAACCAATCGCAGTGATCCAAGTCTACACCAAGTTAATCACACAGAATGCAAGTAGCATTAGTTTACGGAGCATACAGCTGGATAAAAGTCTCATCAGGGATGAAAGGAGATAACTACAATACAGTCCCCCCAGGAATAACACCGAAACTGTAGGTTCGCATCTGGCTATGTTTCCCTCCCTCTGTGCGCCGTTGATTAAGCGACAGGACTCCCGTTGCCATCAAGAATGTGTTCCCCTTGCCCCGCAATACTCTGCGGTTAAGTCACGAGGCCATGTGAGGGGTTCAAAGCCCAGAGATGGCATGGGGACCATACCACCAGGTACCCGATCCTACTCCCACTCCTACTTCTACTCCCACACTCCAAACTCCCGTTGTAAGTTTCGTCGAAGACGGTGTCGAATTATAGATTGTCTCGCGGATGATACGGCAACTTGATTTCGGGCGAGGGCCATAAGGATGTTATCCATAATCCAATCCGTCAAAGAGTCAAGAGGTGCAGCAAGTTTCTCCCCTGTGGGCTCGCGGTGTCCGTCGGGGAGTCTGAGGTACGGGCCGCTGACCGTCTTTCTGGCTGCAGCGAGGGGCATCACTAGGCTGTGAACAGGGTCGACTGTGGAGGAAGCGGAAGAAGGAATGGAGATCTAGAATGGATTCGGGTCAGCAAGCATTTGTGACCGGACGACTGGGCCTGTTCTCGTACGGGAAGGCATGTGCTTACTTCGGAGTCGCCGTCGCGAGCCATCACTGGTGGCCGGCGGATGGATCGTCGACCATGTTGGAAGCAGACTCTGCGACGATGTAGTAGCATGGTTGGCAAGAGAAGTTATCCCTCCGTAGAACAATGGTCGAGGTCCCGTGCGCTGGGCAGCTTCAACACGTTTGTTGAGTGGCTGTGGAGTTGTGCTCCTCTTCGGACGGCCGGTCTAACGAAGAAGGTCTCCAAGGTAAACAGCTGCTGGCTGATGGGAATGTTCAATCGCCGGCACGTCGTTGTGCAAGGCAAGTGATGTCCCCGTCGAAGACACTGGACGTTGGGTGTGTGCAGCCCACCGGTGCAGTGTTTCTTCTCTCGGTTGGTTTTTTGGTGGAAAGCGTGACAACGATGTCGCGTCGCCTTTGCGTTCAGTGTTGTCAGCCTGGCTGCCTTTCTGCAGGCTTGCTGAGAGTGTTGAACGTCGAGGTGGTTCTTTGTTTGCTGAGGTTGTCGGTCGCAAGACGCCCAGGGTCAAATATGTTCCAGTCAACGCGGCACGGCGGGGTACCTTGAGGTGGGTGACCTGGAAGGCACGGCTTACGTCACCTTCCATTTGATCCTGGGCTGAGGAGGAGCTGTGCGGCGCTCTTCTGCTGCTTCCTTTTCCAGCGGTTGACTTTCCGCTGATTGGTTGCACGCATCTAAGCAGGAACCGTGGGGAGACGAACGCATTCGCGACAGCCGATTTTTCCCTGCAACGCCCTGAAAGTCCGTGCACACAGCCACCCCACACAGTCCACAACAGTGACCAAATTGCACCCAGGCGGAAGTTTGTAAGGTGCTCCTCAGTCATAGCACGTGTGTACAACGACCCAGTTTTACGAACTGCATAAGTGCAGCCGCATTAAATGCATAAGGTGTGCACACTGGGCTGCGGATAAGGGGAGCGGAGCAACCTGTGCTCGCAGCCCTAACATCCAGGGAGATCGTTGCGCCGCCTTCAAGCCGGATGGTCCAACAGGCGAAGTAAATGCAGCTGGTATTTTTCGAGCGTTCTATGTGAGATGCCTGACTACTTCTTCCAAGGTCTTGAACCCACTGCTCTCGGCTTTCTGGCCGACTCCTTGAGCGAGGGCGTTGGTTGGTAGGTTGTGATAGTGAAGACGACCGCACTCGTCCGTCGTTCGTGAACCCCAGCTGGCTTAAACTCTTGGGTGTTGTGCCGCGCCGTCAGACTTCCACTGCGTGCCCAGCCTTGTCGGCTAGATTGACGCTAACATGCAAAAGCCAGCCAGCACATTGTCAACGCCGCTTCTCCCTTTATTGCCAAGGTCCACCGGCACACGCTCCAGCCCAGTTCGATGCGGTGCCATGGTCTTCTTGTCTCCGGGTGATGCTGCTGGACATCACTGGTCTTCAGGCCCATGTTTCCGTCGGCGATGGAAGGGGCAGATGACCTCGTTTCGTAGCCGAATATCAGGCTGTCGATGCTACAAGCGCCGTCGCCGCATGGTGGTAATGGTTCATCGTGGATAAGACGGCGAAAAGAAGGCTTCTTTTCGTGTATTTCGGTCGTGGAGCTTAATCGTGGAGGTTGGAGATTGCTGACTGGTTCAATCTCAAATTAGCCTCAGTCTTTCTGTAGAGAACCGAATATCAGAGAGGAGACCTACTAAATGCATCGCGTGTCTCTTGGAGCAGGGGATCGCCGTGAATACAGACGAGAGGCGATCTAGGGACCACCAGGCCTTTGTGGCGTTCCTTGATGTTGAGCAGGACACTGGCGATCGGTGCGACGAGCCATTGCGGCGCTGGCGAAATCAGGCGGAAGCTGCTTGCATTGCGCGGTGCGAGAGACCTCATATCAGCGATGGATGTTGGGGGCGTGAGATGATTGAGTGTTCAAGGGAAACGGGATGGAATGTCGGCCGAAACTGTGCTTGCCCGGCCTTTGGCTGCTACAGAACGGCGGGGCGGCTTCGGGCAGCCTTTTGGTCCCTCCTACCCCACTGTAAGGTACGTACCTTACGGGGTTCTGCAGGGATTATTTCCCAGTCATGCGCTGAAACTGCGCTGAACCTACAGGCCCCTCAGTGCTGTAAAGCCACCCACTAGACAAGACACCCTCAGGAGTGGAATGCTGCTGCCCTACCTACGCCCACGCACATTGGGTGAACTCAATGGAAGGCAGGGCACCTTGCACATCCGCCTGCCACCTCATCCATGGACATCATAACCACACCTGGGTAGATTGTCACAGCTGGGCTGCTTACCGAGCTGGTTCGACTGGAACCCAAGGTAAGGGCTGCCAGGATGCGCGTGTTGAAGACGTTGGAAGTCATGCTGTTAAGTCGTTGCGTCTGCCGAGACGCGCCTCGGTGTGTCGTGATACTCAGAAACCGAGAACAACGTCTGTGTTGGCAAAAAGAGCCTTGGGTGCGTTGATCCCTTTCCAGAGGGCGACGGCGGAGAGCAAGATGGCCAGAAAAATGAATGACGGAACGGCGAAGAGGTAATGTGTTGGCCGCGTTCATGTTGTCTCGCGCATCTCTTGCCTGCATTCGTAAGGGTATGGCAACAGACGAGAAGGTGCTTCTTTTGGAGGCTTTCTTTGGTGGGAGCTTTTTTTTCATAGCAGTTTGCCAGTTGTGGCGAAGTAAACCTGGGAGAGGTCTTTTCCCTTGCTGGGAATCTCAAACTGCAGCATTGTAGGTACCTTAGCAGAGGGAGGCAAAACTCGTGCCGTTACTTTTCTTTTATGCCAGCCACATCGCCAGGCAGTGCCTGGCCGGTTTGAGGATTGATGTGTTGGGCGTTTTCGACCTTCGTTTTTTCCGACCTGCCCCCCTTCCGGATGATACACGCCCAGCGCCCGAGGAAGACTCAGTACTGTGCATCATCTTTGACAGGATTATTAGTCTCCGTCGAGTCCCCCGACCGAAGTAATACTTCGCAGCGCGTGCGCTGGGAAAAACAGCGCTCTGACATAGGAACTGGAGGCAATTATCCCAAAACGCGCTGGTAAACATCTATCGTTCTATTGGAATGATGTGATGAGCCAACGTGAGCGCGCAATGGCAGGCAATTGTAGAAGATTATTGGGTTGGCGAGGGGGGATGCGAAAGGGCAATGAATATGGCGGTTGAAGAGGCACCCCCATACGTGCAGTAGGTCTGGATGCGGTTGACACCGAACAGAGAACCTTACGCAGTGGGACCAGCCCAGCCCAGGGCAGCCCTAAGACAAGTAATGGAAGGTACCGGAGAGAGGCGGACAGCACTGAGGGGCCTGGGGGTTTAGCGAACTTCCAGCGTATGACTGGGAAAAATCCCCAGTAAAGCCCTGTGAGGTACGTACCTTAGGTATAGTGAGGAGAAGCAGGTCACGCCCCCGGCCATACCTAAGGTACCTAGCCACCGAAGCATTGACAGGATAGCAGACAAGGTCGCACGAGCATGCTTTTACCCACTCACCCACGGTGACTAAACTAGAATTTGATTGATTCATTCATGTTGTCATATCTACATGAAAAGAGGAAAAAGGATTGACACTGTTTTCTCTTTCTTTCCCGCTCTATGCTGCTCAGATTTGCCCTGGGTTGAATCAGCCTCCGAATCAAAGCCGTTTTATCAGAACCGTGTCCCTCTGGAGGCGACACCATCGAAGCCAAGAGATTCAATGGAAGAAGATAGTATGAGCTGTGTCTTGCTCCATGTTAAGGAAGGTAGACAGCAAGACGAAACAGGCCCTTTCAGCAACAGTACTCCAAGAGAAAGTCCGCGTGACCTGCGAGGATTATGTTCCCGTGGACATCGGTCTGTTGACGGAACAGCTGCAAAATTGGACTGTGCGTGAGCGGGCACTGTAATGCGTGGATCAGCCGGGTGCGACCATGCGCGTCTTATGATATCAGATCCATTAGTGTGCCCTGGAGAACCTGCTGTATAACAGCGTCAAGGCCAGTAGCCGAGGTAACATGAAGAGGCGCAACTTGAACCCCCGATGATAAACGGTCCCTTGTCAACTTTTCCAAGTACGTTGTGACATATAGAGCACTCAATCTGTCCATTTACCATTCCAAGGGCTCTCACGGGATTCTCTTCTACAACTAAACCGTTAGTATGGAGCATTTGGGAACCGTCACATTCTCTCGCATTGAACAATGCGCAAGTGAGACCTGATTGGGTCGCCGTGGATGCCGTCTCTAGCCTGCAAGCGACCGCCGCAGGAGGATATCTCTGCATTCCCACCTCACCACCCGCGACTTGCTGATAGCTACCATGAACGCCACCTCCACCATTTTGGACCGCACGCTGGCTGCAGCCGAGATAGTATAATGGGCGCTGTGGCAGAAGTCCTATGTTGTCGATGCAGCTCAGCTGATCATTGTGTTCTCTATTGCGGTTGCAAGTCAAGCGAGTCTCATGATGGAGGCCGATTCAGGGACAAGGCACAGGACGCGCTCTAATTCAAAACTGAAGTTGGTGTTTCCCGCTTCGCTGATTTGCGCCAGCATCCAATTGGCAATATCCTGTCCCACAGGCGCGTATCTCCGCGTCTAGATGTCGTGTTCAGCGTGGCTGGAATACCGCGGAGTCTAGACCGAAGATTCGCAGCGGCATCTCCACTGCCCTGGAGTATCAGGGATCTTCCTTGCCAACAACGAGGTGAAGCATTACTCGTGATCTGCAGGGACCGCCATGCATCTCCCCTACAAGCCAGAATCGTCCAAGAGCAAGGGTTCACGAGCAAGGGGACCATAATTGCTAAACGGTCACACATTGGACGCACTGTACATCGCTTTTGTTGTAGGCTCAATTCATCCTGTTGTCGTTATTTTGCAACTATGTTGAGGAAATGATTGAACTCTAGAGGTTGCTTTGCGAAGCAAGCTTGGTGGTTCCTACGTAGACACTAGAAACAGTCGTAAGCTTTTAGTCGGCCAGGGTATAGCTCGTGGATAACAACCGGTCAAATCGGCCATGCTGTCATCATAGCAGCAACTTCCTGTACATGATATTCCAAAGAAGGTCGCGGAAAAAGTGCCCTGTCTCTTGGGTCATGTGAAAACAGTTTCTAAATTGAGACAAAGAAGGCGGGAGCATGAAAGAGATGTTGATGTAGAATTCAAGTGGGACAGAGGACTCAAAAGAAAACAATATGTCGGCATTCATGAACTTCGGCGTGAACCGTGACTACTTTTGATAGATTGGCGAGCCACCTCGTCTTTGATACATACACACCCAGCGCAAGTCGAAGTGTCTCACAGCTGGGACGATACAGATCTACCATGAAAATTTGCTGCAGCGGAGACTGCTATTCAGGAGGCATAGCATCCTCGAATACTACGTCTGAAAACCTTCCAAGATTTTCCCATTTCGATCATGTTCCTCGAACGCAATCGTCACCTCGTTCTTGGCATTTGCTATCAACAGTGCAGCTCTGTGACTGGTCTCCCACCGTGGATGTGTTGGAGTATGGTGCAACGAGGGTGCCTTTGATAGGCTCAATTGAATCCCAAAACCAAGATTCACATCGGAGGATCATACATCCAGGCAGCTATGATTATTCTAAAGGAATTTGTGGCTTGAAACATCAAACGATTCGAATTTACGACAAGATCGAATCATGGTGGCTTTCTGCTGTAACAGCAAAGAGTAGCTGCAAACGGCTTCGGCTGCAAAACAGCGGCATGGGTTAAAATCTCTCAACTCTGGTCACGCATTCATCCGTATCACGAAGATACAGACAACAAAGCAGAGCATGCCTGACGCCTCACCTAGTGAAAACAAAGATCAAACAACATTGCATCACAAAAGAAGCAATGTCAGAGGCACGGATGAAGCCACAAGCACTGATAACGCCAGAGTACCAAGCTCAAGACGCTAAGGCAGAAGACGATCTTCATTTGCTTGACGTGATCTGGTGTGTTTGCCCCAGAGATGGTCGCTGGCGGCGAAGGATGTCATGACAGCATAAATACCCGAACGCCGTTCGGGGTACCCGGGCCACAAGCTAGCGGCTGGTGATGTCACTTCACAGAATAGTGAAGAAAACAAAAGCTGGAGATTTCATGACGGACTAAATACCCGAACATCGTTCAAGGCCCCCCGGCCATGGGCTGAGGGCTGGGAATGTTATGACGACATAAATACCCGACCATCGTTAAGGGTCCCTGGGCTACAAAGAGTTTCTCGCTCGCTAGCAGCTTATCGTTGTCAAACGTCCAAAACTTACTTCTTGCGGCTCAGCCATAACTACAAGGGCTGATTGGTCGCTACGTGAAATGCCTTTTTGTAAGTTTTGGTGCAGACTCTTCATGTAAGGGAAGTGAATATATGGCTGACGCCGCGATTTGAAGAACAATACGATCCTCACTGTCGCATTTAGATGTAATACACCCACGCGTCGGATGATCGCATGGCCACGATGGTCTCTGGCGATGGATGCATCAATAGTGCAGCAGGCAGCCAGCGCGTCGTGACAGTAGAATTCCCTCCTTATCGCGCAAAATTTAACTTAGATCAGCTGATCATCGCCACTACCAAAAGCGTTCAGTTTGACTGTGATACCTGTGGCACTGTACGACTGCTGGCATCCACAGATATGCTCAAACGTTGCTCTCTCTCTACTGCGGGCTTGGCGTCACAGACGATAATGCGCGAAGCAGCAGGTTCTGGGATGTATTTGAAGGTACCGATAAGTGATTTTCTATTCGTATCGTCCCTCCGCTCGTGTTGGGCTCAAAACAGTGTATAAAGTGGCACGAGTTGTTGGACGATTATGAGACAACTGAGGATAACTTGACATGAATCAAGCCAAATGCTGCGGCGGGTGCTCTAGATAACCATTCATCATCCCCACCTCCCCAAGAGAAGCTACAAATAATATACGCAGTGTTACGTTGCATGGTAAAGTACGCATGATAAACTCAGCAAATAGTTCCAAATGCTGCCAGTGTCTTACAACTCGGTGGGACGGGGGTGTAGTAGAAGTCCAATTGTCTGCAGCGTCGGGAGTCATGATATCTGAGAGAGGTCAGAAAAGCACGGCACCAGGTGAGGTTCCTCGCAATTCACAGCAAAGTCTGAATTGATTTCTTTTGGTATTGCAGACACTGCGTAGCAGCAAAACCATGAGGAACAGCATGCCTGCCAGCCAGCCATCTAGTAATGTTAAGCCTAGCTAGTGTCATTGGGAGTTTAATTTCTAGCGACAGCAAAGAGGATAGTTTGTGCGGGCGTAGCAATCTTTTGTACTTGGACATTCACCTGCAGGTGGCTTGAAACTACCTTACTGGTGCATTAAATTGGCGGTGGTTAATGTGTATCGCACCTAAGGACGTATTAAATTTGCAGCAACACAGTTTTATCTGCGCTTTCTCCCCGCGCTTTTCGGATACCAATCCTATCGGAAATGAGAAGCTGAAGTCAGCTGAAAATAAATTTGGAAACGGACAGAACCGGAAACTCCGCCGGGAAAATCTCAATACGGTCGAGGCCAGGAGGCAAGTTCTCCCTTTCCACAAGTATAAAGGCACTGAGGACTCGAAGCTGGCACAATCTAGCTGCTCCTATCATCAAATACTCGCCATGACCTCTTCGGTCTCCAGGTCTCTGAGCCACTTTGCTGTTTCATGCAGTGTCATACATCCCGTTTCAGGAGAGCAGCATGCAGATCAGCTCGCAACAAGGGAGACGTCTCCCCAACTGCCCGGATTTCTGAACTCTTGCGTTGATTGAGGTACTCGCATGAAAGACAGATATGAAATGACTGCGTTTTGCAGGACCACAGCAGGCGACTGGACCTGGTCGGTCCTTCACTTTGGTCCTTCACTTGAACTATCGTTTGGTGAATCGTGACGGATTCGAAGTGGCGAAAACCAAGTGTGTCTACTTTGAAAGCACTGTTGTAGAATGCTGATGACTTTTGATGGTTACTAATTCCTGTCTGCCGGTCTCTCTTTAAGTCATGACATTCCCGGAGCATTCATTCATGGAAACGATTGATTTGCGGTCGTGGTATTGAATGGTTGCCAATTTGCCACTTCTTTATTGTCCATGTCCTTATTAAGACTGAAGAGACTTGTCACTTTCACGTCTTGCATCTGGTTAATCCTTACTTGCACGTCCATAGTGCAGCCTTTTTCTACTTCTGATTCATCAAGGATGGGCAGGAATCTTCTGAAATTAAGACTGATGCCCAGTGTTCCAATTACACATTGGAGCGCAAAAGATGAGTAATGTTGTGAATGAACAACCCCTACACTGAGCTGTGTTGATACAAAGTGAAAGAATAACGGGCAACCCCATATTTGGAATCATGTAGAGATTGCAAATGCCCGATTTGAGACTCACGGCTCCATTATATGTACTTTCCTGGAGAAGGGCTCAAGCCGTGCCGTGCTCAAGCTGTGGCGCGAGCTGGCTCTGCTGTTTGCTAAAACCTGATTGCATGGACCATCAAGCCTTCAAGAGTTATGACCATTATGCTGCAGATGTGCGTCGCTCTAAAGGGGTTCAATCTCGTCCCAGTGGTTGAAATATTCTCTCGAGATGCAGTTACGGGAATCTTGTAATTTTTCCGGACCAGGTTGCAGTGGGACTCGCAAAACGCAAGAGGGATGTCAGAGTGGTCCGGATATACGTCTGAAGCACCAGTGCCCAAAGCTACCTTTTTACTACGTCCAAAGCGGAGATGTGCTTGTTGAAGACTTGAATCTCCTTCCCATACGACCAGGTCGTCAGGATTCTCCCCCAAATGATGAAGCGCACGGGTTGCTTTATTATGAACTTCCCTCGCACATTGCGGTGCGATGAACAAGGCATCTTCTGCCACTTGTATGTGGTCCTCTAGATCTGTGAGCTGCTCCTTGCTGTCTCAGGTGAGTACTCAATCTATTTTGAGGTGGTTCACCCCTTGATTTTCGGCGGCCACTTGGAGTTCTTTCACATTTGTATCAGCACGTAATCAATCGTGTGAGCCAAGTTTCGCCTACCATTGAAAGCCCTGCCAGTATCCTGATGGCTAGTGACACTCGCGTGCTGCAGGCATCCCAAGTGTCTCCAGGCGATCGCTTTCTCCTTTTCCGTAGCGTCCGGCATGACGCCCAGGATTTCCGCACAGGAACTTTCGACGTATCCAAGGATGCGCTGGATCTCCAATGGAACATTGCCGAGGTGTACACCAGGGTCGACTTGGAGCTGAATGGCTGAATGTACGTCCACATTGCCCGAGCTATCTGCAGAAACATCAGGGAGCTGCTTCTCTGCAGCTGCGTGTCTCCTTCTTTCAGCCTGAACCCTACCATCGTCGACCTATCGGCGACATCAAAGGCAAAATTGGTGCGAGGCGGCGTTTTTGACGGCTCAAGGTGTCACGGGGTTCTGCGGAATGTTTTGGCTCTCCGTGGACCTGATAGATTGCCGGCGGCTGATGTGGTTTCAGGATGAGAGGGTTGCTGTGAGCGAGGTCGTCCCTGCGGGCCCTAAACACCTCGGGAGAGTCCAGAACCGCAGCGAGTATTGGAGATTATGCGAAAATGACACGACGCCTCCGCTGAAACCTTTCTGGGTCGCGATATGCAACGAGACGGATTATTCTTCGGGGGATCTCGAGAATCGAGATGGCCAGAAGGCAGCAGACGGAAGAAAGACTCGGCTCTCGTGCTTCGCTTGGTACTCAAAGACCACCCCGAATAGGTGAAGTCAGTCGTAATGGCATGTGTCCTCGCGTCGTTGAAGATGCTTTTTAATCGTAACGAGCTTTCTGCCGGCCTCGATAGATGAAACGATGTAATCGACGACTGGGGAGACGGACTGGCTCTGGACACCTCCACCGTCAAGCCACGGCTTTTCGGCCGGGCTTAGAAAGTGCCGTCAGGAGCTCATAGGTCCGAGACGAATCGCTGGTCAGGTGCGTGGGCAGCAGATGAGGCTCCCCCCTGTTGAAGATGGCTCCAGTCAGTCTCAGTCGATGCAATTGATGGGCGTTGTGGTCCCAGGAATACGAAGTAATCGGTGACAATGTCGCTGCCGGTGACGCTCGATATCTACGTAGATTAGGACGGGAGACGTGGGTATTCAAGTCTCTGAGACAACAGCCGTAGAAGCCCACAAACGGTGAACTTCAATGGTGTAATACATCTTCAGGCGGGCCAATTAGTTTTTGTTCTCAAGAACGACCTGGATGTCGACGATAGCCTACTTGTCTTCGGAACGGGTCAGGCGCTTGGACGAGTTGTAGGCCGCAATGAATGCCCGGCCGCAGAAGACGTCCGAGCCAGCCAGCTCGAACGCTTTCTCCGACGGCT
The DNA here is from genome assembly GCA_025328985.1 of Colletotrichum sp. SAR11_239. Taxonomy (NCBI): domain Eukaryota; kingdom Fungi; phylum Ascomycota; class Sordariomycetes; order Glomerellales; family Glomerellaceae; genus Colletotrichum; species Colletotrichum sp. SAR11_239. The sequence goes on from JAKMWZ010000014.1 coordinate 240,983, forward strand.
GCGAACTCCATGTTTCAAGATCGCAATATGTCCACCACCTGCAGAATGTGGACGGGCTTGCAGAGCGGCTGATTCATCTCGGCTTTGGCAATACGCGAGTTGTCTTTACAAGGCATTTCCTCGCGCGAAGACCATGTTGGGCGGTCAGCAGGCGTCAACCTCGCAAGTTGTCCTTCCAGCAAGGCTATCCTCGATGCTGCCGCGGTCGATAAAGCGACGAGACGAGCACACATGGCAGGTCACTCAGCCCCCTGACCAGTAAAGACGCCCACAACGCGTTGGACCAATCTCTCTGTGGCCACGTCGGTGTCCACACGGTGCCACACGATGCCCGCAGCGTTTGCGTCAGCACCTCGGCACTTCTCCACAAGCTTTAACCGGAGCTCGCTGACCCTTGATGCAGGAACCGCCGTTGCAAAAGGGAGGCGACTACGGCGGCTGCGTAGCCTGTATCCCAAGTCCTTTAGGCTCACAAACCGGCCCTCGTCCGTGTGTAGGTAGTCTGCCATGTTGCCGAGCTGCCTTATCAACGACGCCTCGGTGGCAGCTGAAAATGAAAGAGGAAAGAGCACTGGTGGCTCGTTGTGGTGGTGCTGCGGCGATGATGGTGTTGCAGTTGCGTAGGATTCGGTGAAGCATGCGCGTTAGTGGCCTCGAACCCGAAGCTACCGTCTTTAGCAATGGCTCTCGACAACTCTTACAACACGGCGTGTCACTTGTTGACGGTTGCACGGCGTGGCTTGCTCACCTCGGCTCGCCCACCTTCGTCGGCGGCCAGGGTACCAGCGACGTTGGCGCGCACAGATTCTCTTAGAAAGACTCTATCAGCGGGCTCGGCCTGTCGAACAGGAAGTTTGGTAGAACGGCCGCTGCTTCAGCATGGCTGCAGACCCTCTTCACGCTCCCCTCCAGGGGGCTGTTTCCCGCGTCCTCCTGCTTGCTCTTGGGGGTGACCTGTCGAAGAAGGTCGAGCGTATGGCCTCTGATTCAATGGAGTCCCCGGCCGGCGTCCCAGTTCCGTGGGCATCGAAATACTGGAACCAATCCTACTGACGGTCTAAATCCAGTCCCGCTCGCCGGTAGGTGTTTTGGATGACAGCGGATTGCGCGCTGGCGCTTGGCCTCAGGATAGACTGGCCTAGTCTTTCACTTCATAACCAAGATCCCGGACGAAGGGGGCTCTTAAATGGTAATGTAGTGCGTCTTCCGAGATGAAATGAACGGGTGAAGTACAGAAGTTGGACTCACAAATTTGACATTCTTCCAGGATAGAAAGCTTCATTAGTTGGCGTGAATCCGAATGTCATAAGTGGCGCACTATGTATTGTCGCGGTGGAAGCCCTTTGTTGTTATAAACAATAGGGGCTGACTTGATGTTCTTCCCACGAGTTGAGCATTGTTTCCACAAGCAGAGAACCCGAATTTGAAGCTCTTTATCTAAGATATGCTACAAAAGGGGTTGCTTTTATCATGATACACGAGCTTTTTCAGCCAAAAGCTGAAATTTGAGCGACTGATGAGCTCAGTTTTGATGCAGAAAGTTCTGGGCGCCTGGACCGCCCTGAGCGCAAGTATGATGTGGGCTTATCGGATTTCAATACTTTGATCTCTCGCACTGGTATGCCATGTTTAGAATCGTGGATTTTATTACTCCTAGATGGAAAAGAAGTCGGCACAACCCCAGTCTCTTAGTGAAATACGTTTTCAACACGTATGTGCATTATGACCACGCAGCTTCTTGCATATCACGCTTCCCATATCAAACTAAGTATTCTTGGTAGACGAGCTTCCTTTTGGAATAATAATGAACCCCCCGAGGCCCCTGTTCCGCCAACTTCATACCACTCTGCTGAGAAGGGACGGACAGCATCCCCGCGAATGCCTGCGATGAGAAGTTCTTACCGCAATTTCCAGAAAAGAAACGTGCGCCACAGGTCTATACGTATTGGCAGAGGACGAGGATAAAGCAGCTATACCATAATCCCACAGCTCAATCTCAAAATGAACTTACTTGTCTTGCATTTCCATATGGGAAGTAATTCAAAGTGGGCATTTGCGGTGTAAGTAATATGAAGCCCGGAAAGCGGAGACAGAAGAATGTTAGGTTCATGAAGCTCTCTGAGATCTATATCAGCGCCCGCCGCAAGGCAAGTAAACTTGTCAACATCAATGAATCAATCAACCAACTATGAAGCTATCACGAGGCAATTAAGTCAAGTTTAAGCCTCAAATTTGATCGATTGCCTTGGGTGGGCGCTGATCTGAATGCATACCTAGAACGATGCCCGTAACCGATCTGCCTTGTATCGCGTATTTAACCCCCGGTATCTTAGTTCATTCACTGCTCAAATGCTGGGAAACCACGTCAGTACCTTATGGATTATACTTAAAAGGTCCGGCATCAGTAAATAGGTCATCACCAGCGCAATCAACCTATGAAGCCTGGTCTGATTGCAGAGCTCGACCTATTCTGCACGGGCTGGCCAATGATGAAGGTAGCATCTCCCACCGCGGGCTTAAACGAAGGCCGTCTTTGCGGGATTAATATCTCAAAGAATACGCTGGGAACGTCAAGCTCATCATGAAAGAATGATATAGGTCACTTTCAACCCAATGCCCAGTCACCCAATCACAACAAAATGCGAATGCAGCAATTCTAAAGAACTATTTATATCTTATGATTGATCCTCGTTTGTTCAGATAAAGGAAGTCTTGCTAGTAATGTCAGGAACCCTCCTAAGCATCTGAGATTTGCCGCTCTTTTCTTCCGATCAGGTTCATCCACAGGAGTAACTGCCAGTTTCCTAATCCTTAGGGGTAAGAAACTTCCTTGGCACCACACATAATGAGAGTATGTAAATAGCCCAGCTTGCGGGCTGGTGATCGCTATTGGTATGTCGCCTCTAAAACCAGTGCGCTGCGTGTAGACCTTTCATGCCCGATTCCCCTTGCTCTTGACCTACGAAGTTCTTTAGCGGCCGAATCGCGGACAATGTGATTGCTTTGCAAGTACGTATTATTCAACATCAGTATTGGTAGGTATTGGCTTGGTAGATCAGAGAGGTTTGTATGAAGTGACGTGTGAGAACGTTGGGCTGAGTTGTTGTCTTGGGTCTTGGGTCTTGGGTATTAGTGTCGGACATTTTACCTCAAAGATGAATATATCTAGTGGGACGACCATCGCAACCATGGATTTGACACGAATCCATTCTTCTCTCACTTGACATAGGCAGCAACGAGGGAGATGCCGACTTTGGCTGATATTCCTCGGATTGGTCCAGTCCGGCTTACATGTATGTACTGTGAATGAGATGGGAGGATCGTGAGGATGCACGATTTTGAATAGTAAGGTCGCTCTCGACTTGGGTGTGCCTACTCTCCCAACAGGCGTCTAAGTTTGGAGCTACTGAGCACTGGCTCTGAAAGAACAGCCCCTTATTACTCGCGGCGTTTGCACAACACGTTGCGTCTTTGCAACAGTGCATTCATCTTAAGCTGGTCCCAGTTGAGACTTCTTGCCTGCGTGCCCATGAAGATGAATCATCCCGAGGCGTAAGACTTCTTCCTGTGGTTGCCACCGCCACAGTCCTTGCACCTTCCAACGTCACGTCTCGAATTCTCGACATCACCACCTACAACATCAACTGTAATCTTCTTGGACTCACTCGACGTGAGATATTCGGCTACACTAATCACATTTTCATATCATAATATCAACAAGAGTGCGCAGGAAATATTGCCCTGCCTTCAGATCAGGCCATCTCCCTTGAAGAAAAGCCGAAGCCCTTATAAATTACTCAAAGTATGCTGGCAAACCACATCGCAAACTAGCAGAGTGTTCCCAACACCTATTCAGCGCTCATGAGCTAGGAGCGGGATCTCATGACGACCCACCGAAGTCAGATTGGACTGCCGTGCGTATCGTGAGCCTTGACTCTCTGCTCTGTCGTCGCACCTCTCTCAGCCCGCAACTGCATTAGATAAGCCAGTTGATCATATGCAGATTATCGATACCGCTCCAGAATCTTAGCTCCCCGATTCTACAGAAATCTCAACTATGCTCTTTCTAACTATGCTTCGTCAGAGCATCGATCGCCTCGTCTTCGAACCCTTGATGTCCACAACGGCGCGGTGACACAATGATGGCATATATCCAGAGCTGAACGCCATAATCATGGTATCACAAAGAAGATATTCATGCCGTTTAGATCGGAACAGCTTTTGTTTTGAATATCATGATGCTACAACCACGAAGCGCCGCTTTCTTCCAGCATAAGCAATCTCATTTACATTGACATCAGAGTCAATTCCCCAGAATCAGGAACATCTGAATGCAAAAGCATCCGAAATGTTCATACTGACGCCCATGATGTTCATTTTGCTAACATTACTACCGCCCCATGTTCATTCCGACGCCCTTGGGCAACTTAGACATAAATCACCGGGCTGTATCGCACATAATCCCCTATCGCAAGGCTCAACAGCGTATATAACGCAGATATCGTACATCTTGGAAACATTATCGTCTTTGAATTCTGCACCAGATGAGTTGAGAATATCGTATTCTAACAGCGTTGGTTGTTTATGACCCCACCTCAAATTGTTTTTGATATAGCTCTAATAGTTGTGTTGCAAATTGAGTCACTGCCCCAAATTCTGTTGGTTTCGTTGATGGGCGAGCAGGGACTGGATCGCGCGGGCACCAAATCCGGGTTCATGATCAACGACTCCTATGCCGGATGGATCTCAGCCGGTCAAAGGGATGCGGCCGCGGAGGAACGCAGCTCGTGACGAAAGCACAAGCGATCCGAATCAGTGCTATTATTTGTTACAGGTGAGAAACGAGCTGCGACGGGACCTGCATTGCGAAGAATATGAAAACCACAATCAAATCCCTCAGCCTTTGCATGCTTCATTTTATTCAGAATTAAGACACTACTCAGGACGAAGGAAGACAATACCGTCTGATTCAGCTGAATGTGAATAGTGTAGTCCGAAACAGATCGCAACATGGCTCTTACGTCCTCCGCGGCGTTCTCCGGGGCCTCTGCACATCCGTTCTTCGGTCGCAGATTGCGGTACTTCGTCAGGGTACTCTCGAACTGAATGGAACTATACCGGACCCAGTCTTGTCATCTTCGTTGTGAAGAATCAAGGTGATTTTCGTGCTTGTTGGCCATGCTTGTTCCATATCCATCCTTTGTCTGCTGGTCTTGTTGTTTGAGTTATCAGGTCAGGGACTGACACGGTTCGTCTCCTTTCCCCGATGGCTCAGCGTAGTCTGAGGCCGCACGCAGTCGTACACAGTGGTCCCTCCCCGCACCAACGCTTATCAGCATCTGACGATCCAATGTAAAGTAATACCCAGTTCCAGTAGCCCACCTCAAGCCTTGCCCCCTTCCCTGGAACCAACAGCCTTCTCTTCAGAGGCATCTCAGGCACTTCAGTTATCTCGGTGGCTGCAAAAACGACGTGCATCATCCGAGAAGTCCTTACGAAGCATTCCATCAATGTCGTCAATCGCAATGCCCTTAAAAATACCATCGTCATCATCAGCGAGCCCAGTCGTAAGGCCACCAACGTCCATGTCATCGACTAGAGTAGTGGCGTATACGGCTGTCTTAACATTGCCAGCAAGGCTGTGCATAGGCCTAGCTGGCGCGATTTAGTTGCTGCGACCTACCCGGACAGGAGCAGTTGACTGTCTGACGGATGAGTGAATAGTTATCAAACTTGCGTTATCTTCATCATCATATATAGCTGCGTTTGTACTGGACTTGTTGTCCGTATTTGTTCTTGCTCCTAGGCGGACTGCTGAAGATGTCTTTGAAGTGGTTTTGAGTGCTGTTGTCCGAGGAGATGGATCAGCTAGCAGGCGAAGTAGACTGAATCAGCAAATACAGCTGAGACCAGTACATAGTAGGTTGACATGGAGTGAACAGGGTAATGCAGAGCCGGGTGCTTAAAGAGAGAATGAAGGGTGACGAAATGGATTTGATGGGCACATTGAGTCGCTTTTGGGGTAGATTTAGCAAATGGCAGCTCCCTGTTGTCTTGTGCAGCACCAATTTATAGCCCTCAAGAATGGCGGTAAGATTGCATGCCGATCTCGAAGTGCAAAGGTTATTGATTGTATCCGCCGCTCTGCTGGCTCAAGGAAAGATGGCGGGGCTAGACAGAAAACAAAAAACGCCCTCGGTGACGCGTAACGTTATTCGGCGGGATAGAGTCGACAACCCCGCTTGTCCATGGAATGGCTGCATGCGCATCTTTATCGCACTAATGAGAATGACGAAAGCCAAAGAGGAAATTGCACATCAAGCGCTAGTGAGAAGCGGGATTGAAACCAATGAAACAGGCGTAAAACCTCATTATGAGAATGCAATATGTCAACTCGTGAAGACCAACGCCGGGTCCTTGCCATGGCCCGCTTCTCAGTTCATGAACTCTCCTGGGAAAAGGCCGACGTGCACGCTATACGTTGCCACTGAGCATCAGCTGGTATTGTCGAAAGGTTTTTATAATACGAAGCGATCTCGAGAAGGACGGTGGCGAGCGCATCATGCCAAGAATTATTTAGCACCTAATTGCAGACCTTTTCGGCGCAGCTTCTCCATCTCAACAGTCAGCTGCGGGAAACTTTCACCTTTGAAATGGCGTTCAGTCCTATACTATTTCGTGACGCTCGAGAAGAAAGAAAGTTGCAGCAGCGACTGATACACCGCAATCAACGCGCCGCAGCCACGTCAACAGGCAGTGGGTGGATGAGGAGCTCGGGCTGGCGATAATTAGGTAGCAATAGCGTCGGCAATCCCGAGGGATACCCGCAGCGGCGAGAAAACAAATAGGAGAGACAAAGGCGAATATTTTGGGTTTGCAATGCACAATCAACATTTGACTTGTGACGACGTGCTGCTCGGAGTGCGAGGGCCCATTTCGCCGTTGTGTCCGAGCCAGTGCATGTGTGGAGCTTTTCCTTTTGAGGAGTAGCGAGTAAGGGAAAAGCCCTCCGCGTTGATCCAAGGTTTTGATGCATATCCCTGGTTCTTGGCTCCTATGAGCACATGGTATCTGAATTTCTGGTGATGGCGGGGCCGTTCCGGTAGCTGCTTAGCACCAGCAATGATGTTGTAGCTCGAAACCGAAGAAGTCAAGGCGACGGGCTCAACCAACCGTATTCTAAGATACATGCTCAGTGCACCGGAAAGTATGTGCGTCGCCGTGGGTAGCGACACTGGTTTGTTCTAACGACGCACCGGGTGGAAGACAGATTGAGGTCGTCTGGAGAGGCACCACAAAGGGCGGCGGTAGTTGATCGCAATGGTTTTAGTTCGAACGCCTTGCCTATCCCACCCCCAACCTTTGGAGGAAAGATGAATTTGATGCAATGCATGAACGGAACTTTCCATATTATGACATGACCGCTGTACTCCATTATGCACACCTGTTTGCTTCTGCAACGGCATTGGCAGAATGCTCGCCCGTACAATCAGGACAACATGACCACAATCGCCAACCCTGTTAGTCAAGCACAGTCAAAGCACTCCTGTATTCTGTGTTCTTGCCCCATCGCCAGGATGATAATCAACTCACTCTCAGTCTGGATGCTATCCAGCGTTCCGGCACGCTTGAACGCCGAAACGCCGAAACAAATGCCGACGGCACTTCGCCTTCCTACACACTACGCCAGCAATAGCATACCGTATCAAATACGGCAAATTCTCGTCATTTGCAGGTCGTCTATATGCCTTTTTTTCATCTTCCTCAACAGCTTGCCAACACATGGCCATTTGGAAGGCAAGTTGATCCCGGCAACAACGAGATTGCTGTCTAAGAACAATGAGTGAGCGGGCTCGCATCTTCATAAGACCTGCGAGCATATGCTCAGAAAATCCGAGAGGTACCTTTCAGGTACGCTTGCTTTGCGTTTCAAACATGAATGGCTTATGCCAATGCCCTGTACCCATGTAGTGACCCCAAAGCTCCGAAGCGGGTTTGTGGACTTCAACATCCTCTCCAACTACACCTTTTACAGGCTCAATGGGCGTGAACAATTTCGTGCTATCCACACGCCCAGGAGACCTTTGCTGAGTCATGCAAGCCCAGCTTCCCGTGGAGGCAAGCCAACCTATAGTTCCAGTCATATGGAATCGCCAAAGCGCGATGTGAATGGATCGACCAGGCAAGTTCAATGACAAGCATAGCTTTCCAAAGAAGCTTCCCCGAGCTGATGGATGCAAATGCGGGTAGCAAGTATTTAAAGGTCTCTCATGCCGATACAAATTACTCCGTAGTCAACTGAGGGATTAGAGATCATAGCTGAGAGATAAGCCGACGACGGCCAGAGGATTTGCAGTCGGGCAAAGTGGCATGAAAATCTCATGCGGGCATTGTGCTAAATACAGACATCCTGCCCATTTAAGTTACATTGCTTGCTTGTTCGTATTTGTGACAACGAAATTGCAACTGAGATTATCTCCAGCTACAGAATTGAGATAGCCATGGACTTCAGCAGAAAATCCATAGATGTTCCGCCGAGAGATTCTCCAAACGGCAGAGGCTGGTGGTGAAATGCCCTTGACCCTCAAAACGTGGCAACGACGACAATCACGGCAGACCTTGACGTTTCAATCAGACCATGATTACCTAAGTTGTATCCGCCAGCATAGCGCTCACCCGACGCGAACGCCAGCAATTCGTTCGCTACACCGAAGGCCTCCTTCTTGCCGCGAACTTGATTGATCGGCACTATCATTGTTAAGATCATCGATTAAACCTGGTCATTTTACTATGGCTTCTACAGATAAGTCGGAGTTGGTCGGGTCGATAATTCTAGTCAATGCTTGCCAGCCATGGCCAGTTCTGGGCCCAAGAAGAGAATTCGGAAGAATTGCAAGCATGTGAGTATCACGGCTGTGATAGAGATAGCGGCGATCTCAAGAGGATCAGTTTTTCATTAATACATCTATACCTCTAGGGAATAGACTGAACTTCTTAAACTAGGGATCGCTTCCTTGTTTCTTATGTATAGTGGTCGAGGTCGCCATGCTGTGTAAAGGTTAGCTTGTCGTTGACTCCTTCAAGATCAAGTCTGAAACCATGGTAGCAATGCTTGGTACTCAGACGTAGAGTGAACAGATCCGTAAGCTGATGTACATTTAAACGTTTCTGTTCCTCTGGAGCAAGCAAAGTATAGCCTATGAAACTCCCAAGCGAAGTCTGATTCGCGCTTTCACTCGGATCGCTCAGAGCTCGCTGAATCTGCAGGGGGGACAGCTGGCTAAGCTGATTTGTCAGTCTGTAAAGCCTCAAGTACGAATCAGAATTCAGAGAAAGTATTCCTACTTATTGTCCATGTACCATCCTTCTCAACGTACCTTTTGACACCATAGAAATAGCAATTCTGAGCGGAAATGTATTTCCAACAGTTTTCAAACTGCTTGCGCAGACTCCGGCACCGAACGGACCAGGAAGATACACCTTGGATTGAGGAGATCGTTCGCCAGCTGTCTGCAAACGAGTATAATCGCCAGTGATATCTTCTAGATCTTCTTTTCGACAAATTGGGTCGTTCACAGAGGCTACGTATGAGGTTCCCGTCTTCTCTCGGACTTTTAGCTCCGCTATCTTCGACAAATACTGTTCAGACGTTACGATGGGTCTGAAAATTTCACTGCATGGCTTCACAATTGGGGCCGCGGGTGAAACTAGGCAGTATGATAGAGCGGTGCCTGTTGCGACACTTGATCACATCTTTAGTCTGAAGGCATCTTAAGCACATAAGGAAGCACGTATTATTGACGCAAGCTCACGCAGACGCAGAGAATGAATTAACCGCGTATGACGAATGCTAATATGAGAAGAATGTAGGTGAAAGTCTGCCTGAGCAGGGATCTTTGGGGTGAACTGGCTATGTTAACACTAGATAAATTTATTTCAACCCCATGTCCAATGAATTCTGATCCTACGCGCAACCAAAGGGCTTGCCTCAGCTCTGAGATCCTCGAAATTATATTGATTAGAGGTAGGCATAAGAATTAGCCTTAGAGAATCTGTGTTCGTGACAAGAATGAAATCGTCAGAGATGGTGATGCAATGCAACAGTTTACCGTCTCACGAGGTCAGCAACACGGCTTTTGACCGGCTTGTGGAAAGGATGAGAGCATCGGTCGCATCACCTGGCGATTATCAACTTCCGATGAACGCCAAGGTGGCAGCGATGGAGGATGGGACAGCAGTCTCCAGACCTTGAGAGGAGGGCAAGCTTTCGAGCTCCAAAGGCTATAAAATGCCGCACCAGATTGCGGCCCAGACCACCTAGACCACCACCCTGGAGGTACGGGACTTCAGCATTAAGCTTCAGCGTTACGCAACACCGGCGGCTCTGCGTTTTCCCTGAACGACATGGCCGCGATACTTCGCTTTCTATATGGTGCGGAGTCCGTCTTCCACTTGACCCATGGAGTGTACAGCCAGTGGTTTGGGGCACAAAGCTTGCCTCTGTGGACCAACATGGAGGCCTCGTTGAGGATCTGTCCTCGCGCAGCCACATTCTCTTCGTATAGTGTAGACTGTATGAAGAGTCCGAATGTTGTGGTCTTCCCGAACGTTCTCATGCCGAGCCGGATATTGTCGAGAATATCGCAGAGGCCAATCTCGACAAAAGTGGAGAGTGAGTTAAGAACACAGACAACTCCTCGTCCATTCGTGACGCGCATCACGCTTTTATTGAAGCTGGTACTGCGAGAATTGGAAATGTGCTAATTAAGGAGACTATACGTATTAGCCAATAGTTTCCGCTTGTTTTCCGAACCAATGGCGACATATACGGTCAAATCCAGATGAAGAGCAATCTTCATAGAACCAACTTGGCCTCAGTCAACTTTGCGAAATTGACAAGGGCATACTGGGAGTGATATGGACGACGAGCATGTCTGCGGCCCCCCTGGAAGGATATGGTGTCAGGTAGATGTGCAACAATGCGATTGTCGGTCCGGATCTCTGTGGCGTATGTATCGACGCCTAAAAAGCTCATGCAGTCGCCGGACTTTAAGCGGCTTGCCTGAATGCCCGACTTGAAAACGACACCTCTTGTTACAAGAAAGACATGGGAAAGAGTTCTATAGCGGCCATAACGTCTTGGAAATTGATGGTTGTGGGCTTCACCTTGATCTCCACTTCGAGATTCGCGAGAGGCGCATTAAGACAGTCGCCATCAAGGTGTTCAACAGAGCAGGTCTCTCGATCTAGAGCCTCGTGTTCTCTTCAGCGCCGCCAGATGTGACCCGGGTCGAACCATGCAAATGGTGCTTGATGGACTCATTCTCGGCCAAGTTTCTGTAGATGCGGGTCACTCGCAAGAAACCATTGCGTTCATGAGACTCGTCATCCTTTGTTGCCTCCGAAGACATGATGCGACATGCCAGTGTTGGACTGTGTTGAGCCCCGTTTCTTGGCTAGGATGCAGAACCTAGAACGAGCACTGGTAATCTTGCTGCCGACACAGCGCGACAAACTCCGAACACGCCGATTGATGGTCTGTCGCCACAGGTGATCCCAGAGAAGGCGCTGGTACGCCAGAGATGGAGGCTTCACAACTTCGTACTCCTTCTCCAACAGATTGTCGAGTAGCTGCTTCTCAAGTTCAAGCGGAGAAATGACAAGCTCGCTTTCTGCAACACCAGACTTTGGCCCGTCGGCCAAGGTCTTCTTGGATACGGCGTAGCTCTGGGCGAGAAGCAATTCCTGTAGACCCTCGGAGAGTCGTCAAGGCTTTTTGAATATAGTTGTCGGCTCCGTGATAGCTGCCTGCCTAGCAGGCGTGCCGTTGGGCTCGGGCTTTGCATCTGTGTTCTTAGCACCCCAGTACATCGTAGAGCGCTATTTCCCTCAACTCCAAAGACAAAGTCGTCGCCTCTAGCTTGTAGTCCACCAGGAATGGGTTCTTGGTTAGCAACAATGAGAACCACCGCTTCTGGCTTGGTGAGGTTGAAAAACTGTTAAAGGAACTGGTCGCACTTGTTAACTCTTTCCACATCGCTTAAGATGATCCAAAGAACGGCCTTTGGAATGTTTTCTGGCAAGGGGCTATCCAGTGCGCCACGCTTGAACGCTTTGCCGATGAGGACTGTCTTATCGGTTGACCGGCTCCTGGAGGCGTTGATGACAGCGTAGCGATATTGACCTGGACTGATGATGTCCTCAGATAGGCCAGCAACGACCGTGTTGCGCACGGCTTTGTGGTCTGGGATAAGCTGCAGGAGCGTGGCTGCTGGATTCATGTGCAGCGTCATCCAATTGACGGGTATTGTCAATTTTAGCACTTAGAACAGAGTCTCCGGTATTGACTATAAGCATTTCTCAGCGTTCTTGTCCTTGAGCTTAGTAGAAGATATCATTCGGTTGATTTCCTTTAGCTCCATAACATTTAAATCATTATTCCAACGGACTTCTGATATCTAATGATGTCTTTTGGGTTAATCTCACTATATTTGCGACGGCTGCTATCGTTTATATCTAACGCAGCACCTCGAAAGTTTTTGATGGCGAGATAAGGCTTTCAAACGTTCTTGTCAAACATGAACATGTCCGCAGACAAGGCTGTAAGACCATATTGCTGCTACGGGAAGCAGAGTACAAGCATGATGTAGTCCACGTCGCTGGGAGCATCAGCCGCGGTTGTGAGCCCCGTAAAGTGAACAGACATGAAGCGTCTTGTACAGTAGAAGTCTCTATCCTTGTCACCTACTTACGTGCTGCTAAGCCAGCTCTGGAAAACTGCGTCAAAGGTACCAGCGTAAATGAGGAACGGTCGCTCGATTTCACTGTTGCCGTAGGCCTCCCCGATATCGGTCATTCTGATATTGAAAGCGCTCTAGCCACCGCCTACGGCAACCCTCAATTCGCTGGAAAGCCTTTCTATACTTCCAAGAAGTGCTGTTCATGTGGTTGTGGAAGTTCTCCTTGGCGTACTCAAGTTTCGACTCCTTGAGAACACAATGGTACTTCGCGGCTTTTGAGGCTACAATGATACCATCTTCTGCTATCTGTGGTGTCTTATCTGCATGTTAGTCTATGACTATGAGTCCACGGCAGTTTTCTCTCAACTGATCACTGCCTACGAACGAAGATAAGGTGAACTCCACCACGCAGCAGGGGTTAATTCAAGTGTGGAATGGAGACGGGGCCTCATGCGGACGATTACTTCTGTTGAAACTCCTTCGAGCCGTGCCATGGCAGCGAACAGACACAGATCGCGTAGTCAAAAAGCTTGAGAACCCTTCCCCGGTACAACAAGTCGTTGACTAGTCTCTGCAACGATACTAGTCATACCAGCTCCAAAGGAGAACTACGGTGCCGCCAAACATGCGCCCGTTACGCCAAGGCTCGCCTTCAAGTCAGGAAAGGCTATTAGAAAAAGCTAAGCCATACCATCTGCGTTCCGTCCATTATTGGTACTAACGCTCCCAGGAGACTTCGAGTGGGAAAACGTTGTGCCCAAAGTCCCTTTACAATGCGAAAGTCGCAGCGGGAGACCTTTGAGTAGAACCAGGAATACGGCGGTAGGTTTGTGAGAAGCTGGAAATGGGAATTAGCAATCTTTCAAACTCCCAGAGAGACATTTTCAGCAATAGGCTCAGAGACAAGTTGCAGCCTGCAGACTCGTGCCGACGGCGCTTTGAAGTTTGATGAGAACGTGCTTATAATTAACATTGCTGATTCCGCTGTGAGACAAAATCCGCTCGATAAGGCCATCGAGAGCACTATGAGGACCAAGCTCAACTGACAGGTCGAGAACCTTGCTACCCGCCTGCTCTATTGGCGATAGAGAGGCCATCGCCGAAATTGCTTGCCCGGAGGGAACAGGAGAGACCAGGTTGCGCGCGCAGTACTAGCCCCCAAGCAACTCAGGAGCAGCTTTACTACTAGTGACCAGAGATCATGTTCACAAGTTTGGTTTCGTCTTCATCTGAGGTGTTTGGCTCGGTGTCGGTGGAAGCGGCATAGTCTGCGGCAGTACCCTAGATATGGCCGGAGTGATAGACGACATCAAACTGAAGGATGCAAGCAAACATTCATTTCTTCTTGAGGATGGCTCACAGGCTTTTGAAACCGAGTGAGGCACCTAAAAGGGTGACGCTATTCTGAGAGTTCACACAGACCATCGTAGCGACACCGCCTATGTTTTCTCTATGCTGCGCGAGCAACTATCGTGCTTGATCATAGGAGCAGCTCACAGCCATCGTGCCGCCCTTGAGACCGGCCAGACCAGGGGAAGTCTTGCCTCTGACGTAGGCAATGACAACAGCATCACGGTGCGTGTGCGTCTCGGCGCAGTACGCCGCTGTAATCCCTTCGCTTGAGTGGTCAGCAACTTCTTTGGGCGTCACTCCCCAAGAGCGGAGCTCGTCAATCAGGGCAATCCGCAAGAACAATACAGATGGGCTGGCTGATAATGTGCGCCTTGAGCCGTGACTCTTCTTTGACCTCGTTAGCTTTTGACAACCGTGTTTCAATCGTCGAAGGGGCTGGCGGGGTTGGTGGCGTTGGGCTGGTTGTGAAGTAGGAATTTAGCGATATAATTTCGTTCTCCATCGCCAGGAATCCCTTGATAACATCCGCAATACCAGCCGCAGCTTCCAAGTGACCGATCTAGGGATGTCAAGTCAATCTTTCATCAACACAGTAATCAGTAGCTTTGAAGTCCTCATGCTTGGCTTCAGACTTCCCATCTAGAGATTCTGTAACTTCGTCGTGCTTGATCAAATGCTCCCCGAGATGACTCGCGCTTCAAAAGAATCTCCGGCCTTTGTGCCCGTGCTCTACAAGGTGATTGCACTTTCAATATGGCTCTAACTTGCATGTACGTTCAATCGTTAGATCCTGGTGATAGCTTGCGCGGGCCTCCACATACTGAGTCGCAGAGTAGTCCAGTACATTGACTTCGTAGACGTACGTAATAAGCGCCGACTACTCGCCAGAAGGCATCATCACACATTGGGTCCACCCGTCCGAGTTGTCGCCCGTCATCTGGATGACAGCATAGAAGGGATCTCTATCAGCAAGCGCATTTCCCACCCGCTCCAGGACGAGGGTGTCAGCGCCTTCACTACGAATATAGCCTCCAGCATCTATATCAAACGACTTATGGTGGCCCTCATGGTTGAGGAAGGTCAAGTTGACCAGCTGCATGCTGTTTTAGTATGAGCGTCAGACCGACAAACCCCGCGATGGCTATCTCTGACTCCCTGAAGTGGCGACTCTCGCAGACCAAGTGCGTGGCCACTAGAAATGAGGAGCACGTTGTCTGAACGGTGGCGCTAAGGCCGTGGATGCTACTTTGAAGCCGAGAAAGGATGGTCCCAGAGAGAGTGGATTTTATACAGGATCTCTCGCAGCGGGCGTTTTGTCTGATCAACTCCAAAAGAGCTCGGATTGCCCTCCTCGACTTCAGCAGTGCAAACCTTTCGAATTGCCAATGCGGCCAAAGTCAAACACTACCATCTGCATAGAAGAACTACGCAATGAAGTTTCCAAAGGAAGGAAATGAGCATTAAAAGCTGCCACCAACCATCACTGCGATCCGGAGCATGCCCACCAAATTCTACACTCGGGAACTCGCGAAGGACATCCCATATCACTCACTTACACAAGTCGTACTGACAATTACCCGCGCCTCAAAATCAATCATCGTCACCGGCGGCGCTGGCGGCATCGGCCTGATTAATGTACGTCACTTTACCTCTTAGGGCGGTACGGTTGCCAAATTCGATTACAACCGAGCTTCTGCCAAGTCTATGGCATGGTAGATGCTGTACTTAAAAGTGATGGCATTGCCAAGGGGATGTGAAATGCCCTAGAAACCATCCCGACGGTCATCAAGATCCGAAACTGAAGTTTGTGGCCGTTGATTTAAATACATGTAGTGTCATTCATCGTGATTAAGTGACAAGCGATTCAGATCTCGCTACTAGTGTTTTTCATTTCTTCCATGACTGAGTCTGACGTCGCATTGAGTTATGGTGACTATCGAGGGCTGATATCTTATTCTCGCGTAATTATTGATCTCACATTTGTTATCGAAAGGATGTCCGTGGGCATCGCATTTGAAATATTCTGAGCTATTGTTAGAGCCTGGCCATTTTTAAGGTTCGGGTAATTCTGGAGACTGGAGAGTGGGCACTGATGCTGCGATAATCTTGAAAGCAGCGACTGGGCTTTAATGGGATACAGCAGGTTTCTGGGGGCGAGGAAAGACAACGTAGCTGCTTCAATTGATGACGAGAGATGCTGCATCCTTGGTCCAGTTCAAATGGTCCCTTGTTCTCATGTTTCATATTCTTGATTCACATGATACTTGCACAGTTTATTCGTGTCGCCAAGACAAGAACTTGGATAGATCATCTTCACTCTTTGAGGACCCCCGTCTACTAGGCTGGGCGTCAGGTTTATGTTGAAATCAATGTCAGGGAATATTTCTAATTAGGGGATGTGGTGATGTCATATGTAGGGCGGAACTATGTTACTCTCAGAAGACACAAGCCACGAGCTAGCAGTCAGGTGATTGCGCTTTTCGCATTGAGATCGTTTATCTGTGACTTGGGTCAGCTACCGTATCCGTTAGCATGGAATTTGAATCATTTGACATTGTCCGAGGTTGAACCTTGCCCAGTGTTCACGGCGTAAAGTCAACAAATGAAGTGCATTGTCTATGATTGCCGCTTGTGCAACGTCATGTAGTATCAGGAAATTGAAGACCCGGACCTCCATGGCTAAATCCCTGGCCACGTCCACCGGAGATAAGATGATAAGGGTGATCATGATGATAATGAGAGCGAGCCGGGCTTGAGTTGAGCCGGCCCAAGGCCCCGTCTTTTCCCCTTCACTCCCACCCTTTCCAACCCTGGGTCTTTGGTCTTCATGTTGCCCATGCCTAGGTAAAGTTTCAATGAGTTATGGTTTTCACGCATGAGACGCAGGATCATGCGTTTAACTTTGGTATCCTAGCAGGAATATCCTGACGGACCGATAGAGCAACCAGAGACTTATCGTCGCTGCCTGGAACTCCAATTTTTCATTGCTCATGCTTGCTCTCTGACGCTCTAGCAATGATGGCTGAATACGCATAGTCTGCCCTTGGTATTACCCACCATAAAGGTTGAATTCTGGCCTGGTGCATGACGAGACCTTTTCAGCACATGACGGGCGCAGTGACTCTGAGGGCAAGGTAACCCCTGGCCCCAGCAAGTAGCAGACAAGCAGAAGCAATGCATGGACAAAACATTCATAGATGACTTGCTGCTCATTGAGGTCTTAATTGATTGAGGTCCACCGTCAGTGGCGACTCAATCTGCGAGTACTGAAATCCCCGGCGCGACTGGGAGGAATCCCATCCAAGACTGTTTTGTGTATTCTTGCAGATATCTCGCAAACTGTGCTTTCTCTGCGATACTCAAAGTGACCCAGGTTCAATCACTAGATATGTTGGAGCGGCCATCATTGCTATGGCCGTTCGATTTATCCGGCACGCGCCATTCGCGTGCGACTTGTTAGCTTGATTGGAGTCTTCGTACACGGTGCATTAGGTATGTATACGCTGAGCTGGGAGTATTATTCAAAGAAGCCTGGCTCGTTATATACTCTCTTTGGATATTTGCGAGCCCTGGGAGTCATCACTTCAGAGACCGTATGTCGTGTGTTCGTTACTAGGGGCTTTTGGAACGCTCTCAGCCCGGCGGAAGCTTTTATGAACTCCTCGTCTAAGGAAAACTAAAGCTACTCCACTTGACTTAGGGTGGCCTTTCGATGCTCCTGGTCCATTTTACAGACCGGAAGAAAGAAATGCTGCCCCCCATCATGGGGCCTCATCCACACTTGCCTGCGGTTTTGACGTTTGCTGTGATCGGCCTCCACTCCAATCTGACGGGGTCTACTGCCACACTAAAATCTAGAGATATCACGACATGACTGGCCACCATGAGTTGGTTGCATAAAAGAGATGACTTTCAATATGTATACACGGCCTGTTGACTTGAAGCTCTTGGTGGGCATGTATGCAACGCCCTGATGTCTCAATAGTATCGTCACCAGCGTCGTAGATGGTGTCCGTTGTCGCTGGTCAATAGGTGACATTTCTAGTCCCGGTGTTCTGCGAGTAGTTGTGGGGATGTAGTCAATGACATTCTCACTTGTAGATCGCAACAGGTTGTTCTGAATCAAAGGTAGAGCATGCATTTCTGCGGGACGTGGCATTGTCTAGCTTATGATCTTTCAAAGTTGCGGCAAAGAGAGGGTGTTGGGCCTTGGAGCTCCAGCTGTCTCGAGAAGTACTTGTCATTCAAATTTCGGACTTCAGTTTCTGAAAACCTGCGTTGAAGTTCTCCCCTTCGCCAAAGAGGACAGCCAATTGTGATGTTGGCCCTCGCCTCCATCATCATTGCCCATGCTCAACGAAAAAGACGTCGCTAGGTAGTGCAACTTGAGTAAAACTGGCAATGTTGACTGCAGGCCATGAGTGGGCTGATTGCAGCATTCGTTTGCGGCCTGTCGGAGTCCGCCCCCAGCCCCCTTCTTGCATTCTAACTATTTTCCATCATGCGCCAGCGGCATCCATCGTCCCTGCTCCTCGTCCCACTTCTAGAGGAACTCAACTGCATCTGGGCCACTTGGCATGCGCTTAGTTGCATTCATTCGCGATTGATTATCGCATATCCGGATGATGATTGGCGCCGTTGGCGCAATAGTAGCTGAGGTAGCATGCGCATTTGTGATTGCTGCTGGTTCTGCTATGTCAGCATTTTATCCGTAACAAAATTGACGAAGTAAAAATACCAGAGTTTTCTGTGGTGTCTTCTGCTTTTGCGGCCTCCTCGGCGGCAAGAGCCCGTTTTGCCATTCTAGCCGCCGTGGCCTTGGCCGTCTGCGCGCGACGTCTTGCTTTAGAAAACCGAGGCATGCTCGCCTGGAGACTGCATTAGCACTATTTCAATATAGAAAAAGGTAACATTTGAGGCGCACGGTAATTGGATACATCTGCTAAAATCCGGCTGTCGGGAGGAAAGATTGAATTGTATTTGTAACAGGAGGCTTTTGGAAAACTGTCTCCGGGTGGTGGGTGGGTCGACGCCGGCCGCACCGTCCGATTCCTCGGCGCTTGGCTCAGAGGTGCTCACCTGGGTGGGTACGTACTGCCCAAGGTCGAAGGTGGGGTGGGTCCGTGCCAGATTCTGCTACGGGGACCTTGATGACTGGAGTGGCTTAGGTAATGCGACGGCAGAATGTACCTTGTGGTACAAGAAAAAGCAGTCGGGAAGCGCCTCGGCTAGTGTCAGCTCGTGGGCAAGTTCTTGTGCAGCCACTTGACCATGCACAAAGCTGTGCACAAAACTGTGCACAAAACAGTGTGTACAAGTGCATTTGCGACAACGTGCCCAGCTCCCACGCCTTGACACGCCTTGAAGCCACTCGACCCACGACTATCAACCACCCCTCACCAGACAAGCAGGTATCGCAGTCTCTCGCACCGACGGGTCATCGGGCCTGCTAGTGGCTCTTGGCCGGCCTCCAAGGAAGGGCGTCGTCTGACTTACTGCTTCTGAGATCATCTTGAACCCCCTCGGGACCCAGGCCACCGTAGTTGTTCCTGAATAGCATTTACCAGCCAAACTGGGCAGTTTTTCACGGTTGATCTGCTTGGCTCGCGAGCGCTTAGCTTTTGGGACGACTTTTTGATCCAGACCCTGCTTGTCGGTGTTTGCTGCGCAGCTAGAGGACCAGGCGATTTTCACGATCAGACATACACTGGTGCACTGCGAGCCTGATGCCTACACTAGGTGCCGCGCCTCACCTCACTGTAAGGTACGTACCTTACAGGGCCCTGCACGGATTTTTTCCCAGCCGTGCGCTGGAAGTGCGCTAAATCTACAGGGACCTCAGTGCTGAGGACCACTGACCCTGACGGTCCACGCGCTGCCTTGCGTCCGTCTCCTCTCGAGCGGTGCCAACCACCAACCACAGTGACACCATCACGACATTGGAGGAAGATAGGGTAGGATGCTGAATACAGGCATCAGCGATGTAATGGATTTTTTTGTTAGAGGTTGGTCATTTTCCATATCTGTATCTTGCTGTATATTGTACCTCGATTCTGTTATTCAAGCCGACTGCTTGCGAACCAGGAGGCACTGGCGATCGATGCACTGATCAACTCCGCTGCTGATTTTGGCTCCGTTTTCGGCAGCTGCCAATTTTTGGAGACGTCATGCCAAAAGCCGTTGATAGTAGCCGTCGAGTCAAGACCTGCGCGACCTTCCGAGGGGCAATTGCCAGGCTGACGATGGCATCTCTCGAAGGCAGCTTGTAGAATCCCTCGTCGGGCTGGGTGACAGGGATGGCTGCAGACTTTGGGAATCCAGTCCAGCTACAGTAGTGTGCATGAATGTGGCCGTGTTCTCGGTCTGGCCAGGTTTCCTCGCTATCTGTCCTTTTCCTTGGCGTAGACCACCTAGAGATAGAAGCGTTGCTGGCGATGATCTTACCCCATATATTGTGGGCTTGAGGACGACGGGGTCTCTTCGACTATGGTGGTGAACCAACCAAAACCATTGCTTTCTAGTTGATTTGGACATGGATGGGGCCTGCGCGTATGCTTTGGAGATATTGTATTGCAAAGGCAGCGGTCCCTGGTATTTCTCGCGCCGGATTTCGTTGATTGCCTTGTTCCTGACGTGCTGATATCTTTTACGTCGTCCTGGGAATCTGGAGTGGACGGTTCAGTGGGACTTGTGGTGCGGTCGTTGATATGATTGTTGGGCTCGTGATTGTCTGGAAAGGTTGGCAAGAGTATCGAATCCCACATTGGGCTCAGGTCGGATCAAGGTTGAAGTCTTGTTTCTTGGTCGGAAGAGTGGTTGGGGTTGCGGCAATGTATGGACCAGGGAATGGGACGCTGGAGGTGCACTGGAAGCGTCAGTTAATTAATAGGCAGAAGGGAAGAGTGTTTGACTCAGCTGTGAGGACGAGCGCACGCCGGACTTCCTGCTGTCGCGTGACGTCCGCGGAGCCTGGTTGAAGGTTTGGCGACGTGGACAGTAGGCGAGAGGGAATGGCCGTATCCATGGGAAAGCGGTGCACCGCGATGAGGCCGAGCCAGCCCAGGCTTCATGGTTTAGCGGGGAAAAAGCCAGAACACCTTGGAGGGCTGGAGATGTCGAATCAAGAACACAAGGCGCGAACGATTAGACGGCGTCCAAACTTTCACTTATTGTACTCATCACTACGACGCTCAGAAATGACACACCAGACTCGTGGGAGGCCCATCCGAACACCGGAGCAGGACACCAGAGGTCTTGAAGTTTGGTTTATGGATAAGCCACCTCTGCTCATTCAAGAGGCTACCATGGCACCGCACATCTGTCTGAGACACCCAATAGCGAGCCAATATGAATCTTGTAAGTCGTCAAGGAATACACTGAGACATTGACCTGATTCTACATTCACATTCCCCCTGGCCGTTGCAGAACCACTGAATGAATAAATGTCAATGAGATCAAAACCTTGGAGTGACACTTTTGAAAGACTTTGCATCCACCTCGACGGAATATTTTCGTTCCCCGACGGACTCGGCATCCCCCAAGGGCATTGCTGTGTACAGGCATGTAAGTGCAGATCTGATTTGACAGTCGACGTGTTCCTTTGATTTCGAAGTCTGTGGGCAGGTTTTAATAACTGTTCTACCAAATGTACAGCCCGTTGCCACGAACCTTGGCCCCAAAAGGGGAGTAGAAGAACTGTCTCATCAGAAACGAGAAGGCAGGAGGCTTCAGAGGCCTATCGAAGAAAGCTGTCTCGGGCCAGCTGTAGTTCAGTCTGTTTACTTCACATTGCGGGACTTCGCCAGCTCCCTCCGGGAAGTGTCAATCGCAGATTACACAACAGCCGTTAGGTAACAGCAATCTCTGCAGCTGCAACATTGTGGCAGTCAAACCAAATCCACTAGCCCCGACTGTTTCTCTTCCCAAGCCACGGATGCAAGTCCCAACTCTCACCTAGCTGCGATTGAACCCCCTTCTCCCTGGAGACGAGCATGGACGAAGCTGTCGTCATCAAGGCTGCCCATCAGACGTCGCGTCCACAATCATGGAGGCAATTGGCTCAATGAATCCACCATCTTCGGTACAATAGCTGCTTTTGTCAAGTTGACAATAACAAGCTTGATAAATTGCAAGGCTGTGGAGAAGTGCGGCTCAACAGCATTCGATATGTATCGATACCGCCCAAGTCTTCTTTATCTGCGCGATTGTATCTCCTAAGGTTTTCACCACTTTTGCTACTGGCAATAGTAAAGTTCGTAGCAATAGCACTCTCAACGACAATAACAACAGCAACTATGAGGGCGAATGCGCACAGGACAGCCTTGACGGTCTCTACATATCGTACAAGGCTATTATGGATTAGAGGGACGAGCAATTAACCAGGTGCATGTTGCAAGCCGTCCCGATTGAGGACCGCTTCGCGCGACGGATTATCTGTGCAGGGTTTCCTTTGCTAGAATGATCCGCCATGCCCACCTCGCGAGTCAGGTCCGTGAAGAGGAGCAAAACGATATGCGAGAAACAGACGGTGACCAGGCGTCAGACCCAAGGAAGGAGCGCAGAGCCAACGGAGCCACGCCATCAATAAAGCGCATCCGCACGCCAGTAACTGGACGACTTTTCTGACGATCCATGGGGGTGGGGAGGTTGAGGCTGCCATTGTCCTCAGTGGAAGAGGAAGAGTGGGAGAGTTTGACATTTACCAGTGTGCGTAACTTTCTGCATTGAACTGTGTCTTGGCTCAAGACAGGCGTCCAGCCGGCTCCAGCAGGTCCGAAGGCTGACCCCGAGTCAGGTTCCGAGTCTCTCCTTTCATCAAGGTCCGCCGTACCACCTCATTATTCCAATGGCTCTCTTGAACCTCTGAGCAGTCATATACATAGCGCACGAGGATCTCGTCAAAAGTTTCCCGACCGCACTAGATAGAGTAAATTCCTTCTATTTACTTGTCTTATATCGTTCATCTCTAGCTTTTATGCTTCTCTTTGGTAGAACGTGCAAATGGCTGCGCGGTGTTGGGACATCAATGGCATGTCGCAGGAACCAGTCTACCATGAAGCTCTCCTCGAGCTTCTCAATCAGAAGTTTCATTCCTGCCCCCCGTCTCAAAAGCTTCAAATCGCAGATTCCCTGCCTTTGAATTGAGAGATGCAGGATGTGTAGACCACCAGCAGCTCTTCAAGGTACAACCGTTAACTGTCCGGCTGACTCTTGCTCGCCAAACCCATTTGATTGGAGGAAAGTAACTCAACCCAGGCTTAGATTATTTTGGTGATGTAAGGTCCGTCGCCGCCTCTTTTGGCAAATTGTTCTGGTTCTCAGTCCCCGTCTCACGGGTTTGGAATCCATGAGCGGCCGCGGCACTGTTAGATTTAGTTGATGTTGTCTGCGACCAAAGCCGTCAAGGTTGAAGATCTCGGGTCTGCCGTCTTCGGCCTGGCGCGCAACGCCTTTGCGTGACTTCAATGTTTCTTTTCGTCCGAGCGAGAGCTCGACTGGTGTTGCACTGGCGGATGTCTTGCCTGCGATATTGGTCGCGCACTAAAATACGAAATTCACGTCCGGATGCTCTTCGCTGCATGTCTGCTGAGTAATTTGAATTATCTTTTCATCTGCAAGGGACCGACTTTGCCAGTTTTCATGCTCCTCTTGGACGTCTCAGAAAAGGCCATTGCCGAGGATAATCCTTTCTGGGATGAGCAGCCCAAAGCACAACGGGGTTGAGAATCTCATTCGGCAATGCATTGACATCGACGCTACTTTTCTCCCGCCTGCATCTTCTACGGACGCCGTCGCCCAGGGTTCGTCTCTGCCCTTCGGCCTCCAGTTATTGAGCTAATCAAAGCGACACCAAATACGAGGTTAAAACGAGGGAAGACCGCGCAAAGTGGAAGAAGACGAGTGGATGCAGGAAATGCTCCGACTGTCTTACGACCAGCCGCAAGTGGTCGAAGATCGTGGCGATGACTTTTCGCCCATCACGCACCAGAGTCTTGATGCGGTGCCCAAGCAGGAACCACTGGTCACGGTCCCTGGGTGGCTCCAGAATAGGGAGTAGGACTGTGTACGCGCTATTCGTCCTTGGAAGTCATCCTTTCGACCGCGGACGGTCAAACGTCACAGGTCCTTAGTTCAGACTGCAATCCATCCTAGGAGACAAGACTCTGTCTTGAAGTTGAAGACGGCTTGTGCGCCATGGTAATTACGAAAGTCTTGTTCCCGAGCGTGATGGAACATTAACGGTCATGAACAGATCTTCTCATTGCCGCGCATGTGCTACGGCCTTAGATGGTATTGTTCCTGGCATTGGGCAAGATCATGGCTGACATTCGCTGAAGCTGCCAATCGTGGGAAACGAAATAGTAGTGATTGATTGAGCTGGTGATATGAAGCCCTCCCGCGAACAACGCCAAGTGGTGATTTATTAAGATGAAGTTCAGACAATATATCCCAACATCAACTCGTAGAAGTCGCATTCGTGCCTATCTGATGATAAAAAGCTCTCGATTGTATTGCTGCCTCATTTCACAATTCCGGGATTACCCGCACAGGTGGTAATGTGACCTAACGTTGACACTTTGTAAATATTCTGGTCTCGAATGGTATGACCAAGAGAACCTTCGGTATTGGCGCCCACGAGAGCGATTATCTCGCGTATTGACTCTCAACTATTCCGTCCGACAGACCAAGAGATCGGTCAGCAGGCCCAGAGAGCCCAGATCAAAGAAACATAAATCATCCGGAGGATGGAGGTGGAAGGAGACGCGCCCCCACGAAGAGAACGCACAGAAACCCACTGAAAC
The DNA here is from genome assembly GCA_025328985.1 of Colletotrichum sp. SAR11_239. NCBI lineage: Eukaryota > Fungi > Ascomycota > Sordariomycetes > Glomerellales > Glomerellaceae > Colletotrichum > Colletotrichum sp. SAR11_239. Next base: position 265,878 of record JAKMWZ010000014.1, read on the forward strand.
CCAGGACAAGAGTACTTGGAGAGAGATATGTATAGACATAAATGACTGCGATAACAAGACGAGGGCCACTACTGCTAAAGGACAGACCGAGATGTTCTTGGAGGTACTGGGAAGATGGGAAGATTGGGAAGATCCACCCGGAGCCATTAGAAGCAAGTCGACAAGCTTCATCATAACGTTCATTCTGTCCATGAGCCTATTGAGCCCAGCATGGATGTGTCAAAAGAAGAACCGCGTCCGAGCAAGATTAGCCAAGATATGCCGTCACTAGTAGGACATGCTCATCAAGGGAGGAGTTCTACTCATGCGAAGATTACAAAACGGCAAGTCCAACATGATGAGGCACATCTGGGCCATTTAGATGGCGAGCATGGCGAAAGTGACCTCCCTGCAGTTCTATTAATGATGGTACGTGAGCGAGAATTGATTGTCATGCGGAAGATGCGTAAATGGTGGATGATGGCTGGTATGCAAGACCATTCATCTCTGTGTGATCATTAGAATGAGTAGTTTGGTGTGCGTTAGACGCAAGGCATTGCACCGCCAGTTGAGGAAGGAATAAAACTTATCAGCATGCCTTCATAATAGGCATCACTCTGCAGCTACTGCAAAGACACCAATAGAATGTAAGAAGTCAGCTAATCATCCAGCTGATGTATCTTATACAGCAAAGAAAAATCAGGATATGGACATGGCTTCTTGGAACGAATCTCTCTCACCCATAACTGGACAGATTCGTGTCAGAACTCTTGCATCTTGCGCACGAAACACCCAGTTCAAACTTGGCATCACAGTCGATGCACTGAGTCGTTCTTGATTCATCGTTGGGACGTCTTGTCGGTAGCATAACAGGGTTCCAAATGAGTACCGCAGCGTATTCAAGATCATATTCGTCTATACAAGGAAATCAGCTTGGAGTCTCTCTACCCGGTCGTGGACGCAAGTAACTTGCCACAATCTGTGGCATGAATCCATGCTTAAGTACCCACGGAGTAATGAACTTAGCGAATCCATAGCCCCGCACGTGTTTATTGACCTCAGTCAACACCATTAGCAAGCCTGCCACAGTACGTGGTGGGCATTGCCGGCAAGGCAGCGACGTAAATGCCAGCACACGTGTAACCAATGACGACGATGTCTTACCATGGCCATTTCGCGATCGTACCTCAGTGCGACAATGAAGTTGCCGAGCATTATGATGTGCAAGCAGGGAATTATGGCATGCAGACGTATTTCTGGCTCGCGGATGCCATGACTTTTGGTCGTCCCTCCCGCGCTGACCCAGTCGGTTAGAGAGCGGCCGTTACGAGGCCAATGCCGGCGTCGATGAGAATGGCAAAGTTCATGAAGCTAATGTTCTGTGGCGTGTAGTTAGTTGTACGGAGGCGGGGCATCTGGCTTATCCATCATGGTCTGAATGACATCGCCGTTCTGCTCAGCAGTATGGGAGCTCATGATAGTTCCCGAGCCGATGGCGAATACAACAATAACGACGTACAACTCACGTGCGGCGCGCTTCTTGGAATCGCTGGCGTAGACCCGGTCGCAAAGGGCCGTGAACCCACCGCGGTGCAATATCAGTACTTGCGGATCTGCGTAATCAGAATTCAGCTCCACAAGACGACCTTATCTGGAAATAGTGCCGGTTGGGACGGTTGGTCGACATTCTAGATCAAAAGGCGAGTCGAGCGCGTGAGACCACTCGGTTGCTGAGTCGGGATGTAGCTGCTTAGAGGTCTTATTACTATCCTTCCCGGGTCTCGGGCGGTGTAGAATCTTTGGTTCCTTTGACAGCAGGTAGACGACCTTAGCGAAAGAAATTCCCGCTGCCGAGGCCGAAGTGTTATATCTCGGATCATGGGAACCATAAACGGAAACCATACCGATGTTGTCCACCAGCGCGTACAGCGTATCATCGTCATGGTGACTCTTCAGTGCCGGATCCAGGGTACGCGTGGTCAGCATTGGCAACTTGGTAGTTGTCATGATTCAAGTCCTAATCTTGGACTGGGAAGGGATATTGACGTCTGGATTGATGTTCTCGAGGGATCTCGAGATTGCTTACAAGGTCGAAGCTCACGCAGATCACATGGGATTTCTCGCAATTGGTGCATTTGGGCAGCTTTTGGTCGCGCCGATTCTGCAACGTTCAAGAAGGCCTCAACAGCCTGTGTTTCGTGGAATCTCCCTGATCTCTGGCCAGGCCGGGCTCCATGGCGATGTACGAGCTGAGTAGCATATTTTGTCGCCAGCGAATTGTCTGCTTAATTTTTTATTGCTGCAGCGATTTTACGGCGAAATATTTCGGAACTTGGTCATTGATGCTCCATCTGCTGAACTGGTCGCGCCGGCCATAGTCGAAGCAGTCGGAGAGTCAGCGAACTAGACGATCTGATACTCTGCAAGCTCCAACTTGGTCTCTCGCCGCTTCGAAATCCTCTGCATCCCCCCCTGCAGAAAAAACGACAGACATTTCCTGACTATGATAAGCTTCTTCCCGCTCTGGGACGAATCGGAGAAGACCAGAGAAGGCGAGCTTCGATAAGGAAGACTGGAGGCTTTTTATCTCATCGGAAGTCGTCAATCTTGACGGCAATAAGTTCTCCATGACACCAGTAAGCCACAAACCGGCATCTCCTAACCCTTGGGCGGCGTGGAGACTTGGCCAACCAGAACGGTGATAATTCCTTTGTCTTGCGAGAGTGTAACTCTACGAAATGAGGCTACTTATCGCCCAAGTCTCGTGTTTAGCCCACTCCCAGCCATCCGATCTCACGTGGTCTGTCCGGAAGCCTTACGATAGATGGGTGCATCTACGGCAGCCGCGTTTGGAGGCAGGACATGGTCGAAATACGCAGTGGACTTTTTGACTGAAACATAACAAATTCTGGGTCTACTCCATGCAAGCCTTCGGTTGTCTGAAATCAAATTTCCTTCATCCGACTCTGCACGTCATCTCGTCACCATCAATGCTCAGGTGCAACCCATTCTTCAGAGCATCATTGTGGCAAATTCACGAAATCCTTTTCCGCTGATTCTGTGTTGACTCTTGTGCACAATTGGTAAGTCCGCTCCGGGACGGAACACTTGCTGTGATAAAAGTACAAAACCGAAAACTAAAGTGTTTGGCGTCTTCGGAGGACTGAGACGTCACTGTTACGTCGGCCGGAGCTCGTCATGTGCATCTGGATCTCGAAACGTGTCAGTCTGGGGCAAGTGACTGACCTTTTATCACAGACCCGGGAAAAAGAAACCTCTGCCAGGCGCACTTGTATGTTTGCTGAGGTGTGATTCGCAGTCGTATGGCACCTTGAAATTGTGCGTCATATTGGCACTTCACAATTCATTAGCGTGGTTTCTGGTAATGAATACAGACCTTCTCTGCCCTCATCCCATACGATTTGACCAAGCCAGGATCAAGAAAGAAGCATGCGTGGGAGGCACTACGAAGAGAATCACGCTTTCTCACGGCTCGCAGTATTTTCAATTCCCGCTAGGAGCACATATACGGGAAAGGGGAACCTTTATGCACTCTTCGTGTCTTTCACATTTCAGCTTCTTGGGGGTGATCCATCTTGCCAGGTCTTCCAAATCCTGTTCCATGGGAAAATTCACTTTGTCGCACTTTGACCTTCGACCACTGCGAAACCTCCTTACCAGACCTTCTTGGTCTATCTTGAGGCGGATCCTTCGCACCACCTCTTTTCACCTTGCTTCCGGGGCAATCCACTTTATCAGACCTCCAACCCTCTCTAGAAGGGCTATTCTCCCTACAGGGTCTTCTAGCTCTTTCTCCACAGGGGAAGCCTCCCCATCTACTCCTTTTTCCCCATGCAGTCTCGCTAGAGCCCAGTAAGCAATTTGGCATTCTTATTTCTCACTTCTCGTGTGATGATCAGGCAGAACAAAATGGAATTGCCGACCGAGGCTTCTGCCGCTGGCGAGACAATTGGCTGATTGTTTCTGACTTCGTTTTCCTAGCTTCGATGATATTAGTTTGCTGAGTTGAGGTTTTACGGTGATTATTCTTACAGATATCGCAAGGAATCTCCGGGCTATCACCTTTGGTTCCGGCGATGAGCTTGCTAAGGACAGGAAGTGTGACATTAGCATTCGGATGGGAACGTCATTGAAAAGGCCTGCCGTGGCACTCCCTCAGACAGCTTATCGAGGACTACGGAAATGGCGGCTTGATCTGCGGGGCATACGATCTTGTGTTCTATCGTCGTTACATACGAGTTTGTGATGGCCCTCCTTCTCGACCACACTTAGCCTTCCACGACAGCAGGATATCCCGTGACGACAAACATTTCAGTGCCTTTCTCAACATCATTCACGCTGTCTTCCTGCACCTGACTTCTCATGCCTGCACAGAATGCTTGTAAATGACACATGGCTTCTCCAACTCTTTGATCCAAACCTGTCCAGATCAAGAATTCTACATTGCCATCGAGGTGAACGATATGAGCGATGTGAGCCTTTCTTGTGTTTTTTTGGGCTTTTTAAACCAAGATCTTAGATTTGCAATCGTGAAGTAAGTTTGGTTCATTTCCATCCTGGCAGTTTGATGAAACGACATGAGGCTCCAAAAACACCTGAGCCGATACGTCAGTCTACGAGAGGCCTGCATAACCTCGTTCACTGATCACCAACCCTGTCGTCGATGTTAATTGCTTATGAAGTGCTGGCGCCACACAGTCAATGCGTGATGCTGAATACATACAGACCGAGAGGTAATTCTTCGAGGTTGGGGAAACTCCATAATCACACAAAATGACCAAAAGTCCTCTGGTACGTCAATGTTCTGTCATACTGTTCCGCCTTTATTTTTGTGATGAATATATAGATGACCAGTCTTATACGATACTGATTTTGAGATGGTCTTTGACTAGGCCTCACGAAATTATGCTTCATACCTCATTGAGCTGTTGCACAAGGCACAGACTAGGGGATGCAGCTGACCAATATTTCGCGAACAGACTCAGCCGTCGTGCATTGCAGTAGCTACGAGGCTGGTCCTTGATAGTCTGTCGTTAGGGACTTCCGGTGCCCATCTATGGAACTCAGTCTTGCAAGTTGGCCAGACTGTGTGGCCCTTGTTGCGGCTTTCGGAGGTTGATAATGGCATCGTGAGCCGGGTCACCTCGATTGAAGGACATGATACATACCGTTCCGCTTTGGGAGACGATGATGATGCGAAGCTCCTCTGGCAAGAGACATAAAAAGCAAAGTTGACAGAGTGGAAACTCCCTCGATTCTGAAATCATGGGCGCGGTTGTAATGACACATTCATACGTGACGCGACAGCAAATCAATTGTGTTGAGTCTGACAGCTATGAAGTCACCCAAGCATACGCCAGGGCTGTCTCATATGCGTCACATAGACATCATTCAAGCTTGTCAGTGCCCGATTTCCAACGCTATGAACAAATTGCTCCTTTACGCAGATGCGGATCCTATCCGCCCAAGCGAATGCCTACAAACCCCCCCCGCTTAATGCCGCCCTCGCCCTGTATATCAAATTCCTCAATCATCTCAATAAGCTCCTCCTCCAACACCCCGTCTCCAAATTTCAACACCACTCTCCGCAAGTTCTGCAACTATTTTTCCCCTTCTTACTCTCATAGAACAGATCAAACTCTCTCAAAATCTGGTCTCGAGGATTTCTCCGCAGCCCTCTCGCGGCCGCAATCTGCATGAACGCCGGATGGCATAAGCCGGTGCGGCCCCGTGAAGGTGTGCTCTCCAGGCGCTGGAGGAACGCCTGTATTCGTGGGCGGTGTACGCAGCCTTGAAATCACGATCCCGTTCTGAAATATAATATAACCAAATTCGTGTTTGGGGATGTTGAAACTGAGTGCTTCCGTGGCAACTCTGAATTTGTAGTTGTCGAGGTAGGCGTTTCTGCTGAGGTTGAAGAGGGAGAACTGAGTATGAACGTCAGTGTTTATGATTGTTCTTTTTTGTCTTGCTGCTTTTCGCGTCGCCTGCAGATAAATACTCACCGCCTGGTTGATTTCTTCCTGGTGCCTCTTATCCAATTGCGGGACCACATCGTCGCCTTCTCATCTCTCGCGCTCTGCTCGTTCTGCCCGCTCACGATCAAGTCTTTGGGCTTCCCGCTGCTGGAGCGTCAAGACCGGCGCGCTTGGTGCGCTTGGTGCGCCAAATGCGCTCGTCCCGGGCTGCGCATTGTCCGGCGCTCTGGTATGCACCTGAAGGGTCGGCGCGAGTTAAGTTTCAGGGACACTGTCGGGAAAGAAAGGTTGTCGCTATTGGATTTCAAAATGCCACTCAGATAAAAAATGTGACAGCATGGATAGTGTGCCAGTATCTCGCCCTCTTCCGCTGCTGCCGTTGTTGTGTTGTCCACTTTGTTGTGAGGGCAACTGTTTCGCGAACGCTCGTTGAGGCGCACGCATTCCTTGATGCGTTTCCTCCCTGGACCCCTCGCTTTGAACGCTGAGATATTACTATATCAGTCTGTGAAGGCCCTCACCAACAGACCTGGCGTGGAAGAAACTTGCAGGCCAATAGCCAGGATAAAGGATCGTTGAACCGCAAAGTGCAGAATTGAAGCTTTTCTGTAGTCCTGCTTAGACGGTCCTCGTTCTCGATCATATCGAGCGTTTACCAAGGCCATCGGATTCAATTTGTCATTTGCTCTGGGCAAAACCTCTTGCAGATTAGCAGCCGCTTCAGTTGCGATCAATCTTACCTGCATTTTGATATGCCGTCATGGAGAGCCGAAGTACCAGCAAACGACCAAAAGCACGAGGAGCTATTCTCCACCACACCTGCGGCAATCAGGGACACAAATTGTGCACACTACCGCGTCTTGCATTCCAGCAGTGCAACTAGTCATACGGTGCAAGGTTCCTTGTTATGCTGCGGAGCAAGATATGCAGTGTGTCCTAACGGCTATCGATCCCTTTCCTTCCACGTATTATCAAGCCATCTGATGATCATTGTGATGTTTAGGGCCTGTATGCTGTTCAATATCGCTGGTGTAATGATAGTTTCATCAAGCTTCAATCCTCCAGGGGTACAGGACAGAACGTTGCGTAGTGCCTGAAGGTAACGCAGAGTCTGAAGATATCAGGATTCAAGAGACCATTCATAGAGGTTGTCATGGTTAGATCCCAGTCTGTCGGGTGAGAAGAAGCAAGCCCTGAGATTGAGGTGTCGGAGATTTTAAAATCGATGCGGCCGCATGTGTTCGGAAAGCTGGTTGAGAGACCAGTCATCACCTACCTGGAGATGGGAGTGTCCGGATCGATGGAGATGTTCGACTACTTCGCAATATCTGAATCCTTCAAGATGAGCTATAATGATTTGACATGGTGATGGAATGCGCTTACATGAGCTTGCAGGTGAGTAAAGAGCCCTGGGATCCCGGTGACTGGGCTTGCTGCGCTTCTTACCAGGCGTAGGCCCGAGATAGTGGGAATTGGTAAAGACAGTATCACCAGATAGAAGATGATGCGAAGACTGGTGACAGAGATCCAGCATATTCTTCCGGTGAAACATAGACCCGAAGCTCAGGACGCCACGCTTTGGCGACAAGGTTCACAGAGCAAGATGCCAACAAAACTTCCTAGCAGGCTGCGGCCAGGAGAAAAGTTAGCAGATTAAAGCACGCCCCTCGCATGCCAAGTCTTCCAAAAATGCGGAGATGTTGGGCAATGATCGAAGCCTTGGCCAGATTGACTGTCAATGTCCAAATCCTGGTGTTGACCAAGATTATGTCGGTGACAATGACCAGGAAGAAGCAAAGGGCCGACTCGCTCGCCTGGGCGATTGCGAGCGCACACATAGACCACGAAAATATCTACAATCATTATTCCTCAGCCCGGACGGAGAGGATGGTAAAGAAGTACCTACTATTGATAGAAGAATCACTTACTCATCCCAGCCAACACAATGCATAAACCTGCATCAAATGTACCATCTCAGCGCCACACCTATCGTGGACACCACAGTGGAGACAATTCGTAGTGCACACCGCATCAGACCCAACCTTTGGCACCGAAGTAAGCCGCATTCGCAGGTGGTCTCTGCGACAAGTTGCAGGACGATAGACGGCAAGTTTCATGAAGTAGGGTATGTTTCATGGCTGCACTCGGGATTTGCGGATATCTTTGTTACAACTGGAGTAGCCTTGAAGCCAGGCAGGATTTCCGCCAATAACAGAAGTCAAGGAATGCGTGAAATGAACCTCGAACGGGAATTGTGAATTCAGCTACTCTTGTGTCCTTCATTCCTTCTAACTTTTCCTTCGCAATTTGCCTCCTGGAAGCGCACATGGTTGACTGCCGTATGACTCTGACGGGGAAATATGTGGAGGGTCACAGCGTAACCTCTATGGCTAACCCATGGGGTATATGAAGGGGGTTTTTGAGCCGCTTTGCCAAGAGGGAATGGCCCTCAGCTACTCTGGTGTTGTCAAAAAGAACTAGAACGGCAAGGAGTTCGACATGATGGCTGAGTGGACAGCAGCCTGAACACTGGAATGCGATTGAATCACTTGACGTCTAAAAGCGGAAACTCACTGTTTTGGTGCTTTGGAGGAAAACGCTCCGGGAAGCCGGAGAAGATTGGGACACATTCAGGTGCGGAATGAATGGGTTGGGGCTGGCAAGCCTGCTTGGGGAATGTCACCCCGACGTAACGTACATCATCCTCTGCCAAGACATTGGATGGAGAGCATATCTCACCATCATCAAATTGAAACCTCTTGAGCGCCTCGAGCCCGAGCTGGTACTCAATGCACGCAGCTGGCTCCGGGGCCTCCTTTGGACTGTGCTGAGGGTTGGACTGCCGATGCGGATTCTGTGAAGCAATCCTAGGCTCCCGGCAGCTCCGGCTATGGTGGCCGTAGGAATGCGACGACTGATGGTGAGTCAATTATACAAATTGTCGGCATTCCGTAGTGATTGCTCGCCATTTTGTCGAAGATGCGAGCTCATCGAGGTGAGACCGTGAAGTGAGGAGGCAGCCGAAGCGACGGAGAGTATGAGCCAAGGGCGAACAAAAGAAGCCGGCGTTCCGAGCTCCGAACAAGGTGGCGACATCGAGTATCGAAGGTGAAATGAGCTCAACGGGAGCAGACAATGCGCTGGCAATGCCACCAGCAGCAGTTCCGAAGCACCTTGTGATGGTATTGTTCTTTGTGCCAAAACCACCTCCAGATCCAGATCCAATGGTCGCTATATTGCCACGGAATAATCCTCCCAGAGTAGATGCATTCCGAGTAGATGCATTCGTGGTGTGTTATTGACATCAATGACAATCCTTCAAACACCGCCAAATCGGTTAAAGTTGCCAAAGCCATCGGTTTTGCCGTTGGTGTTGCCGTGCTGTCTTCGCTGCAAATAGCATTGTACCCGCAGGTCGTTCAGCGACTGATCCTTGTAGGTATCTTGCAATATAATTGTTCAATAGTTGAATGAGGGGTTCAGGCTCTGGGAGACGCTCACCTTTTCAATTAACTCTTGAAATGGTGTGCAGCCGGTCCCACCAGGGCATTGTCGTTTGAAGTGAAGCCGAATCCGCCAAACGTGCCTGAGGCGGTGTTGGCAGATCACAAGGCACATTTGCCCGGATTAAGACCAGGAACCAAACAGGCTGTCGGTATTGTTTGCTTGGGATCCAAACCTCTTGTGATCCCACCTCCTAACATGAAAGTGCTGTTCAAGGCAGCGAAACCTGTAAATATAGGTTGCTTCTGCCCAAAAAGATCTGTGTCGCCTTGTATTAGCTCGTTGTCTGGTGATCCATAGTTATCGGATGTTGCCTGTCAGCTGCCTCCCTCTGCAATGTCTTCATTGCTGAATCTCCTGGACTGAGACATTGTGTTGACCGAGCGACACGCGTTATCCTTTCCTCACAGCGCAGCGCATATGCACGAAGTCTCGGGAAGACAGATACTGTGCGGGACTACCGCAAGAAAAGATGTTCCATGAAGCCCAAATAACAGGTTTTCGTTCCAATGATTCTTATCTCCACCGATAGTGATTTCCCAAACGCCGATTTGCTTACTGCCTTGCTGGTGAAGTTGAAGCCGCCGGCAAAACCGCTGATGCTTGCGGTATTGTTGTTGCCGCACAAACTTCCACCACCAGATGTCGCTGTGCTTCCGAAGCCGCTGGTCTTGTGGGTACCAAAAAGCGAGCTCAAATTCTGGTTAGACGCGCCGAATCCTCCGAAGCCTCCGCCTGCACCTGCAGTGGTCGTGTTTCCACCGAAGAGTGAACCGGTTATTGAGGCGTTGTTGCTCGCGCTTAAGCCTGTGGTATCGTTCGTGCTGGACCCAAACACACCACACCCCCCTGAGAGAGTATCATTGTTTTTGTGAATGAGAAACAGGATGCGAACAGCAAATTAGGGTCAGAAGACTCCGAGATAGCCGGGTCCGTATATTGGGTGCCGAGGCCTGATAGTTCGCCTGTATTTCGCGTGTCGAAGTGGACTCGTCCCGAGGGCGGGAAACGAGTAGTGTTGGTGGCAGTCGCAGCGGTATGCAGGAGGCTGGACAGGCATATCGGTGCGTCGCGGTGGGCTCACAAGTCTAGTAGGTGCCTTCGTCTGCGATTCTCTTGACGAAGCAGTGGATAGATGAACGCTTGCACAATGAATGATGGCGAATTTGAGGGTACCTGAGGAGGCTGAAAAATCTCAAAACGCGCCAACACCATGCCTCTGTTCTGAACGGCGGTGAATGAGGGAATGAAGAACGAATTAAATTGAAAAGTGTTGGAAGTTGAGCGTCTGGAGGGTTCGCGTTTCATGAGTGATTGGTGGACGAAGACGGAGCATGGGTCTGGCCGTGATCAATCGACGCGTGCGCTACCAGCTCTTCGCAGGCCCCCGATCTCTGACTTGTCGATTGGTGGCAGTTGGCAGTGCTTTTTCAGATTGCGGTGGTGGCAGATTGTCCCAGATTTGTTTTGGCGGCACCTGCCAGCAGGTGCCTCAGGTGGCCTGTGCGGCCTAGGGCCCTCCAGGGCCTTCTTCCAGCCTCCTGGCCAGGCAGCCATCTTAGCTAGGTAGTTTTATCCGTAGATCACTCTCGTTACCACCCGCTTTGCCTGTGCTTCCATACTTGTGGTACAAATTTGCAGCTGACGTGCGCTGGTGTCGCTGAAGATGAGTAACAACAGTGATGCAGGCATGGACTGTGTATTCCTATTGTGTTTGGTTCTAACGAAAGGCCTCCCGGGTCATCCGTCGCGAAGCGATATTAGTCCGTTGGTAACGAAATGGAGAAGATATTGGAATCCCATTCTCACTTGCCGGCAAGAAACTCAGGAACATCTGGTCACAAGAAAGAAAAGTACCAGCAGTCTACAACGACCAATTGACCCGACTATGCCATTTTATGGGCGCTTCCCGTCTCTTTTGTTAGTGCTCCCACTCCCAGTGGCAAGCACGGCAGAACTATTGACCTAATTCCACGCGGCGCTCTCTTCACAGCTACCTTGCTGGGATGGTCGCACGCGGTAAGCGGGCTCGTTTGAGCATGGCATCGCACACTCGAAGGACGCTGCCAAGTCTCCGATGTTGGCGAACTCTGTATTTTGTCGCTCAGGGCCAAGAAGCGTGATAAGGTGGGTGGTACCCAGAATCGGCTCTTACGAGCGTTGAGAGTGTCCACCGATCGATGCCGGTCCCTCATTGGCATCAACCCCCATTCACTTGCCCCTTATCACGCGCCACCTGCTGGGTGCGGTCGAGACTCGCTGTCGTTACTTGCTATTAAGGCATTTCCTCCAGTTACACCACTGGGAGGCAGTATTTCGATTGGCGGCAGTATGGCTGCTGGTAGCTTGACAGGTGCTGTAGTGTCAGTATTTAGCTTGTCCAGCAGCTTTTCTCATCGGACGACCGTCTCAATTTAATCTTTATGACGAGTCTCATGCTCCACCAATGCTTTCGCAAGGCGATCGAGACATTCTCGGTTGGGCTGCAAGGGCTTCCACGCACGGTCTCGTCCTTCTTTGACAAGCCTTCGCGACTCTTTTCAATCTTTTCTTACAGGTAAATCTCACCCACAGTTTTGGACATCCCAACTTGTGTGACTCGATCGTAATCCTGACAAGATTTGCCCGCGCCCCCAAAAGTCCGGGCTGCCAACGCTATGTGTACAGTCTCTCGTTGCGAGAGCCCAATACATCGTATTCAGAAAGGTTCTCTCCAAAAGCGTCGCGGGGAGCGCCATCGCCAACATCACATGACATGAAGACTGCGGCAAGCCTCCCGAAGACTTTCAGCGTCCAAGAGAAAAGCCATTCGCTCGGCTTGTGCACTTGGAGATAAAGTTTAAGCAAGACACAGAGGTTCAGTGACGTGCACCAAGTCATGGCGTCTGCGAGATGCTTGAGATGGATGACAGCGGCACGGCCCGGCGCGCATGGCAGGGATGGAGTAGGGGTGCTGCTGGAAACTTTCGAGGCGATCGTTCTGAGCCAGAACGCACTCACCCAACGCAAATGTGTCGAATTGGAGTTGGTGACATTGGCTGACTCTCGCGACCTTGGGCGTGGAATGGTCCAGAGTGGGTGGAGTTGAACAAGAGGAAGCGGTTTTTGACTCGCTGAGGCGGGCAGTTGGTGCGGGAGGGGGGTTGAGGTGCTTGCCCGGTGTGACGTCACAGCCCATGCACCTCTTCAGATGGGAATCGACATGCCAGGACAGAGACGTACAGGTCCAATAGCAAAAACAACAGGACGACACGATAATCATACATCACGGTCCCTTTGGCCTCTCTGATACACTTTGACCAAAAATTGAGTCAAGATTCGTCCCGTTTCGTCTTCTTTCCGCGTGCGCCCGCTTCTGTCGGGGATGCGCAGGACTGTCCCAAGTTCCAGTGCACTTCATCTGAGATCCAAAGGCCGGTCATCCCAGGCGTGCCACGATTGGCAAGCGAGATCTCCATATCCGAAGGCTGCTATCCGAGTTTTGCTGTCGGCATGTGGTCTCAGCGACGGAGAAAGTCGATTATTTGGGCCAAGACCACGATCAATCGCAGGCTTGCAGTAGATATTATCTGAGCATGCCCCTGAAAAGTATAACTATGCCACTGAAGCGCACGCAAGCTTAGTGAAGGCTCCACTCCGGACATTTTCCGATAACAAGGGTCTGCCAAGTAGGTGGGTAAGGCGTCAGAACTTAAGCCGGTCGAATGTTCTCCAAAGTTTAAGTCAACGTCTTGCGATTCAGCCAACCCCATGCACAATACGCCAAATCAACAGGCGCCCATCGCAGTCCCTTCGCATGCATCTATAGAGGCAAGCATCTAGATACAGCGAAGAGCAGAACCCTTCATTATATACACTTGAACATCTCTGAGCATTAGCTCATACCCTTCAATTTACGGCGACATTCAGCCTGCTTCTCTTGCGTGCATGGTGTGGACAGCAGACGCGTCGGGTTCGATTTCTTATCAGGACACCTCGCAGGCAGCGTGGGAATTCTACAGTGGCATGGCCATACTGGTCGAGGCGCACGATCATACTTTTCACCCCAAAAAGTCTGACGGTGCCACTAACACCGTCGTTGCGGGCAGCACCACACATGTCACTCACACGCGTGCATCCAAAGTGTTCGGTCGCTGCCTGGCGAGTGCATGTCCGAACAGCTACGCGCCGTGACCCTGAATAAATGAACCAATGGATAAGACATGCAAGAAGTGCGACTTCGGTTTGCCAACCCCCCCGCTTCTTGTCCGACGAGGCTGGTGGAAGGGACAGCAACGCGTTGGGTGGGATGGTTGCGGGACGGTGCAGCGCGCAGAAGACACCGCCGCCGACGACGGGCACGGCACGCTCCCGAGCTTCGAAGATGCGCTTCGCACGGCGTCTCTTGAAATTCTCTGTGAATGGCATTGAAGTGATGTAGATGCACATTGCGGCGAACAGACTTGATGCTTCACGGCATTCGGCAAGGGTACACGCAGGGCGTCTCTGTGGTGGGTGCATGGCCTTGCCACTGTCGGGGCACCACCTCCCTCGCCAAGTTGTGTTGGTAGCCAGCTCCTACAGCTACCGACAGGGCAGTTGGTAGCTGAAGTCAGCTACCGACACCCGGATCCCACACCGCTGATTGGCTGCACAAGACAGCCTGCGCCCCAAGCCAGCCTGTCTGTCTGCGTCGCGTCGCGTCGCGTCTTTTACCTAAGGTATGGATGCATCAATCACCGCCTTGCAACTTTACCACATCTCGTCTAATATCATCGCGCAAGAAGCATTGTCCTGACTTGCAATCATTTCCCCGCTGGTGCAACCTTGCGTTCATTACGGTGCAGCCGTCACAGTGCGTTTCGCTCAGCCTGTTCGGCGGGAACCACGAGGTGCACCGACCGACAGTGTCCCAGGTACGTACAGTGTCCCGCAGCACAAAGGGGCCTATAAGTTTAGCGCACTTTCAGCGGATCGCTGGGGAAATTTCCCTGCAGAGCCCTCCACTGTGAGGCACGGACCTTACGAGTACAGTGAGGTGATCCCAAGCAGCAGGTCGGCCCAATCCAACCCCGGCCCCCACATCGCAACCATTCCATTCCAGCATGCAGGAGAAAAACAATGGGATTGAAATGCAACATCCATTGCGTAAAATTCACCCATTCATGTTTCTACCAAAGGTCGAGACGATCTTGCTTGTGGGCGCTGACCCGGCTGAGGTGCCAGCACTTTGCTGCGGACTTCGGTTCCTCACCCGGTGGGCATCCCGGCCAGCCCAGTTCGGAGACACGGCTGCGCATGCTGGACAACTCCTCAGGCTGGGGAATGAATCACATCAAATGACAACGGCAGTGCTTTAATGCTTGAATTTCGAAGTGTTTGCGACTTCCTATGACGCGTACCGACTAGTCCCATTTACCAAACGCCTGATTTCGAATGCCACGGCAACCTCCGGTAAAACCCAACCCCCTCCCCCCCCCCGCATGCAGGCATTCAGTCAACCGAGATGGATATTACAAGCAATCCAACGATGTATTGCCGCAGGCGAACAGGAAACCCCATTTGATACAAGTATAAAGACGTTGAATTTGCACAACTAACCATGCGAAGGCAAAATGCGATGGAGCAAGTCTACGTCGGTTCAGCCTACCCACAGCTGTCGCCCGAATGTACTCGTGCTGATAATTCCCGTGATACATCTATGTCCCCCAAACTAACACATAGTAACAGCTCCTTTTGCGCCCATAAGTCTATCCCCATACTTGGTACTGTCTTTTCATTGGTGCGTGATGCACCTGGTCAATGTGGTCGGTACTCGTAATTCTCGAGCCGCTCTCCCCAGCCGGTCATCACTTGGTGGCTTGGATGAAAGCCTGCTGTTGCGCGAGTTTCTGCTTGAACTCTTGAGTTTTTTCCATCAAAGTCTTCAACCCTTTGGACGTGCTCCTGAGCTGTGCGACCATGGATGCCGTGTCCTTGTTGGCGGCGACGAGCTCGTCGAGCCTCTTCTTGTCATGTGAGGCGCCGGGGCTTTCGTCAGGCCCAAAGGCTTGCATACGGTTGACCTTGTCAAGATTCTCCTTGTAAAAATTCACCAGGCGTTCGGCATTGGCTTGTACTTCGTCTACAGCGTCGATTGCGGACATGACGCCCTCGTGTGAGGGTTGAAGAACGGAGTCCTGCTCTTGAAGCCACGTGGTGAATAACTCCTGTCGCCGATTCCACCAATCATTTTGATGCTGGCGGCTAGCAATGAATGCATTAATGCCGTTATGGGAGCTGTTCTCGTTGTCGGAGTCCACTGGTTCTTCTGGTGGCTTATACGGTGATGTGGGCGGCATGGCCATCATTGAGGGGCATGACGAGTGCTAGTCGTCAACCTTGACTCCAAGGAACGAAGCCATGACCCTTCGCCAAATCCCTGTATGAATCTTCAGCGGCAAGGGCGTTGCCGAAACGAGGCACATTGCACAGGCGAATGCAACCACACCGCTGTCGGCTGTGTTGTCTTGCAGCGGGGTAGAAGCCTTTCGGACGATGCGTCGCTCGGGAGGAGTCTTCGGCAACAGATTATTGATGAACCCATTGATCAACTCACTCGCCTTGGTGAAACTGGCACTGGACGACATGGGATTGAACAGATTGACTGAATGCGCCAGTTCCTGGCGGTGATGAACTGCCGCTAATGCCCACTGGTCTGGCTCGAGATGGATCATGAGCACCGTCAGTGTGCTGTTCCATATGTACTCTGCAATACGAAGAGAGGGCCTGGCATCGGGCTTAACCAAGGCGTGGAAGTCACTCGGGCCCACGTAGGACATTGACGGTGCCATGACACCAAAGACATCCTGGCAAGCTTGGTCAAGCCATTCGGCCTGTACCGGCGTCTCGGGCCTCACAAGCGTCCGGACGTGCTCGGGATCGTACTCTTGCCGGGTCCTCTTGATTCCTCTGGGCATCGCAATGCCACCGATGGACCCGGCCATGACAGGCTTTTGTTCCTGCTTGAGTGGTTGTGTTGGTCCAGGTTTAGGAAGCGAAAGATCCTGTGAAGCGGCCTTAATGTGAAAGGAGAGCTCTTCGGGAGGGCCGAGGTTGTCAGCAGGATCAATGTCGTCAGCAGGATCGATGTTGTCAGCAGGATCGATGTTGTCAGCAGGGTCGGGCTCGCTAGCAGGGAATTTGGTACGATTCGAGTCGAGATGGGACTCCTCGCTGTTGTAGGAGGGGTCGTCGCGCGCGTCGTAGACGGGGGTATTATCGGGTTCGGGATTGTAGATGTTCTCAAAAGGCACTTCGTCGGTAGTCGGGCTGCCTAAATTGACAAACAGACGGCTGCCGGTTTTGGGGGACAATTCGGACGCAGCAAAGGGATCAAAATCGTCTAATCCACTCGACTCCCTTCTCCGACCAATCTCTTTCCCAGTTGTGGGCAATGGCTTGGACGCAGACAAAGGATCAAAATCGACTGATTGACTCGAGTCGCTCCCTCGGCCAGTCTCTGGTAGCTCGGAGTGCTCGGGACTGTCGTTCTGCGTCGCTGGTGAAGTCGTTGAGGCGGATTGCTCAGTAGTGGTGTTTCGGGCAGGCGTAGCAGAGAGTGCCTTTGCCTGGGACTCGCAGTTGTCGAAGGAACCAAGTGATCCGGCTAGACCGACTTTGGTTGTGGTTGTTGAGTCGCTCGGGTTTCCTGCAGCGGACTTCTTGTTGGGGCGTGGGCGTAGGGGTTGGATCGAGTTTAGGACAGCCTGGACGTCACCGAGAACAAGAGACAGCGTCCTTTTGTTGTTTAGATTCGACGACTGTGACCGGGTTTGGATGGCTGACGCCGTTCCCTCTCGGCGGGATCGCGCTTGGGCGCACAGTTGTGCGATAGCTGTATCAAATTGATGTGGAAGAGCCGCAGCTAGATCTAGTAGAGCAACGAAGAATCCCTGTCCTTGGGGCTTGTAGTCAAAGCCGATAGTAAAGAGTATTTGGATAGGATTGAGGTCCAAAAATTTGGCTGTCTTTTGCAACTTGCCGTTGATGTTGCGGCCGTTACTTCCGAGCGTGAACTTTGCAGCTGGAAGAGCTGGGAGAATGATGTCCAGAACGTGCCTAGGCAGCAGTCGCCTCAAGTCGCAGGGGGTGATAGGCGAATGGAGTAATTCAGACTCAAAGCCCTTTAGGCACTCGTAAATCTGATTCTGCTGGGTCTGGATAGTGTCCACAAATGTTTCCAGGCTGGACGCTAGGTCTGGAGAGGGGTCATTGGTAGCACTGTCAATGAACAGCCCCATGGTGCATTTAGGTTGTTAGGC
This sequence comes from Colletotrichum sp. SAR11_239, assembly GCA_025328985.1. Classification (NCBI taxonomy): domain Eukaryota; kingdom Fungi; phylum Ascomycota; class Sordariomycetes; order Glomerellales; family Glomerellaceae; genus Colletotrichum; species Colletotrichum sp. SAR11_239. Next base: position 283,642 of record JAKMWZ010000014.1, read on the forward strand.
GTGACATGGTGATGGGTTGAGGTTGAAGGGGACGACGGGGTGCGAGCAACAAGTCGAAAGCGGGTGGCTTGCACTGAGGTAGGTACCTACCCACTTGGGTGGGAGAGGAAAATGCGCATCTCACTTTGGCTTGGAAGGTAGTACGTATCCTTCCCTTACCCTACCTAAGGTAAGGTAAGGTAAGGTAAGGTAAGGTAAAGAAGGTGCACTGCAAAGTCATCACCGGGAAGGAAGGTGCCGTGAAGTGGGTAGGTACCTAAGGTAGGACGGAGCCTTCCACCTGCGCTGCCCTCCAGACGGGATCTTTGCTGACCGCGGGGCTCCCAGCCCTCGTCTCCGTCTCCGGTCGGCAGGTTTGTCTCCGCGATCGCGCACCCTCGTTTTTCATGGTGCTTGGCTGGCCATGTTCCGGCATGCGAAAAGAGCAAACACATGGTAGGAACTTGTGGAAATGTCTCGTGCAACGGCATCAGATGATCGTCAGCGAGACGTCGCGGATGGGGAAGTCCTTCTTTTGGGCTTGAGATCGAGCGGCGCCTGGCGTCTCGAGATTCGAGGACAGGTCGAATGAACCGGTCTTCAGAGATGACCGCTCGGAAGGGTCGGAAGTGCATATGTTCGAAATGATGAAATGGCAGGTTGAAGTCGAGATTTGATCCACCGGGCAGTCGGAATCGGAGCTGGGGCAGCAGCCTCCCTTGCACAGGTTGCGGGCAGACTGCCGCTTCTCAATTATTGTTGTGGACGTGCCGGTGCCGCCAAAATGCACCAGCGCTGTTTCTGCTGTCCAGGTTGGAAGGCATCAAGACCACTCTCCCTGGTAAAGAGGATGGCTCTTCCAACACCCACTGCACCACTTTCATCTCAGGAACGTAGGTACAGCCATCCCCAGCGGGCGACCTCCTCTCCCTCTTCCATCCTCCATCCACGTACCCTCAATTTCTCCACCTGCTGATTTCGCTACGTGCTGATATTTTCAAGCAGGTAGGTAGGTCGCTAAGGCGGGAAGGACTCTCCAACCCAGCAACTTAGCACGGCAGCTGCACGACCGCCATCGGTTTTGCCATTGCATCTCCCGTTGGCGCTTTGCGTCACCTGCACCAGCTTCATCACAGGCACCAACTCATCTGCGACAGATCACTGAAAAGACCAGACCGGTGCACCTAGCAACCTGCCCGTCTGCTCGGCGTGCCCCCTGTCAACGGTGAAGTCGAATTATCGGGTGGGTGTTGAGTAGCAACGAGCGTATGGCCCCCCCCTTCCTGAGGGGCGCGCGAGAACGGTGACGTGCAGCAGAAGCGCCATACCAGGAGCCAACCACTGAGCCATCTCCTAGGATTCCGCTTCGCGTGGTCACAGCCCGTAGGTTGGGCCTTGCTATCATTCATCCCGGGCTCTAACCCGCATTTACGTACAAGGAGTCGGGTTCAATTGCATGTGCAGCTTGGATGTCTTGCCTGCCTGTGTGATGCCCTGCCGGCCCGGGGCAGTATGCCCGCCGGCACGCCGGCCACAGCAGTCATTTTCACCGGTTTTGGTGGAGAGGGCCAATCAGCGGTGTGGGTTCCTGGTGTGGGTAGCTAACCTTCGGCTACCCACTGCCCTGCAGGTAGCTAGACGAACCCAACCTCGCTCAACGCCAATGCTGCGTCGCTCTCCAACGAGCGAATTTCGCCCAACGTCTCCGCTGTCTGGACCGATGCTAAGATGCCGAGGCTGCCGTCGTAGTAGGCCAAAGCATGAGCTGAAGGGTCAAGATAGCCCAACTCATGTTGGAACACCGGCGAACCGATCACATGCTGAAAACATCCCTCCAGCCGCAGCTTTCCTCATCATTCTCGTCTTTGCACTCTTGGGAATTTCTGCCCGTCAGTTGCCGTCGTGATTCTATCCAAGTCCTTCACAGCCAGCACACCATCCCCTATCGTGATCTACAACATGCTACCTTTGCCATACCAACACTATCTGTTCAGCGATCATTCGACAGATTTCCCACAAGCAGGGGAAGCACGCCGGGAAGCCGAGGAATGGGAATGCCCCAAATAACCCGAGTATCACTCAAACTTCAGTTCATGTCACACTCCCCTCGACCCCTGCTGGCTGCGACCACAATCAACCTTAGATAGCCCTTCAACCTGCTGATTTTAATGTGCGAGTGCAGTCATGGTCTGCCAGACGTCTTTTCATGCAGGCTCGGACTGCGGATTCATGCGAGAGTCTTCCCGAAGTTGGGGGTAGGACACCGCTTACTATTTTGGCAACGCAGCCGTTCTGTGGCCGGCTCGGTACCAGAGTCTCACTTTCCGAGAAGTTCTGTCTGCTTCAACATGGAAATTATTGCGAGAAAATTCGTGGCGATGCGCGAAGCCTTCGTGAAGAGAGTCACGGAGTGTTTGAGCTCGATGTTTTCCATGGGAAGGGCAGAACTTGGACGCGTATCCTTCCTTGAGCTGTACCACGTGCACCAGAATACGCATTATCCACGCAATTCCTTGTCCATTAAGCTACTCAGAGTTGTCGAACTCTTGAAGATGAATCACCAATCTCCAGGTCATCTATTTATTCACAACGTCGGCTTTGGGCTTGGCTCGTGGGTTGCGGATTATGTTGTTCGAGGCAATCTAGGCAGTGAAACCCCTTGCAAGTCGCGAGGGGTGCCGCGCTCGAGTGAGAAAGCTGGTGAATGCCCTCATTACTGACCTCGTCGTCCTTGGCGCCGTCCCCACTTATTCTCCTCCTCGTTTTTACCAAGTTCATCGCAAGAATGAACGACTTCACATAGATGGAGCGAGAGGGCTCTTTCATGTTTTTTGATCTTTTCTGCATCGTCCGGCATGATGCCCGCCACAAAGACTGACCGCTCCTTAGGTGACGTCTAAGCGATGGTCGGAGCCATTCATGCGGATAGTATCACGCGTCTAGGCTGGCACAGAGGCCCTCCTTCGACTTTGTGTCTGCCGCTTTAGACCCAGTCATCTGTTAGGGAGTGGCCTGATGGTGGCCCTCATGACGATCAAACAGTGAGACACATCATGCCAGGTGATGAGAGTGTTGCTTTGACGGGTCACGGAGCCAACCTTAGATCGGCCACTCTCTGATCTGTCTGGCTCAGGATCGCCTAGTATGTAATATGTGGATTCAGATTTGAATACCTCCATAAAATATCAGCTGACCAGCTTCTTGTAGTTTGTGGCAAACGAGCAGGCAGATTAATGTCTTCATCTTGTGCATGCCTGGGTTCTTTCTTGTTGTAGAAGAGAGATGTGTATAATTTATCGGAATTACTGCTTTGTTAAAGACAGAGAGGATGGTGAAAACATCTGCCGGTAATCATGATGGACCGCGACAAACTACGAGCCAGTGCTCGTGGAGGTTGACACCAAGTAAGCAACATCGAGGTACTACAAGATCCCCGAGCCTCTCCCTGCGACCGTCCCAGAATACGCAACATATGGGGATCCTCTGTTGACGCTGCCAAGCCTGGGTGTCGGCTTTTTTATTCGCATCCTTCCTATCATCAACCTTGCTGTAAATTGGCAAGACGCTTGCAGCAGGAATCAACTTGCCTTGCAGTATTCGCACAGTGGCTTAAGGTTTACCCTTCCAAATTGGTCTTTCATATCCCGCTTCAGGTTCCCTAAGAACGATGCTGTATCTCCGCGGTTCTGATCAGGCGTTCGGTAAGCACAAAGCCGTCGCTTCTCCTGACATTTGAGAATTTAGACCGGGGGAGACCTTTGGCATATTAAGTGACATAATGTCATCAGTTGCGTGAAAACCCCCGTGTTTGCGATGTACCTGAGTTGGAGACCTCTTCTATTATGCGCATGTGCTCCTTCACATGGGTTTTGCCACAGTCCCGCTGGTCCGACATGAACCATTCACTGTGAGATCCTCGTCCCGAAACCCACTTCAGGGTCGGGCATGCAATCGCCGTAGCCTGTTGGGGTACTCCTGTCCTGAGGTTCTGACCGTGAATACCATAGCTTTTTGACAATGGATATTCCGTCGGGAGATCACCGCAAGTCACTGCTGCATGAATAGGCGTGACCGTTGCCGCACCAACATGTGTCCTTCTCCATGTCTGTCTGGTCATAGCAGTTGGGCGAGTACTTGGTGTCTTTGGCGTACTCGAGAAACTCCGTTTCAGGGTTGGTTGCGAAGATATGCAAGGTAGCATTTGCTAGCTTCCACAAGATTGGAGGCCAACGTCTTTGAGCCTTGCTATCAGGTTAACTGCCTGTAGCCAGACCTGCTTGATGGCGCTGGCCGGAAGGTCAAGTTTCTGCGTTTCTCCTGTCAAGACTGGTCGTTCTTTTCTTGCCTGCCGCTGTTATTTCCTGCAACTCCCTTGGGATTCTCTGTGCGGCTGTAGGCTGTCCTACTATGACCCGACTCTGCATAAGTAGACTGTTGCAATTTCCATTCATCAATCACACATATGATTGATCCGTGTTACCTTGCGTTCCGTCCACATAAGACGTACTCTGCTCTTTGGAACAGAAGTGGGATCAGGGTTACCGTGCAACAACAACAGACAGACCTTTGGGCAACCTGCTAAGGAAAGCAATAACCAACGACATTCAGGACACCCGTGTAAGCCAACTCTCATTCTTCGAGTCCCCCCAACGTGCTGCTACATCGTCAACAGGTCATCCACTAAAGCGGCAAGGCTTCTATCAGCAATGCGTTCACTGAAGTGCCCAAGGGAGGGAGATCTACCTTCACCTTCGCGAAGACCAGTTCGACCCTACCCAGATTATCAAAGCAGTCGCTTAGCAACCTCACCCATTTGCCAAAGACCGATATGCAGACCTTTTCTGGACTCCAAATCCTCTGAGTTCACGTGTGGAATGTATTGTTACTCGTCTATCGTCTTATGCAAGCAGGTTTGCATATAGATGAGCACTTTTTACGATGCGATTGCAATCTCCTGCTGGCTGTGAAAGTCCTTCTTGGTCGAGTGCCTTCGTGCCTGAAGAATGCGCGCACCCCTCGCTAGAGCCTGGATACCTAGAAGTCGGAGGTGAAATACAGCACTTCGACTACCTATCAAAATGTCGCAACAGGCTCTTCCAAATCATAATGGAACCGTACGGGATGTTCTCAGGAACGAGTACAGCCCATCTCGCATGATTCCCAGACTCAAAAGACTCTCTACTATCTGTTTCAAATCAATTCGTGCGAGTGCTCCAACTGTGCAATTCTGGATTTCAACAGTTGAGAAGGTCCTGCACTACACACACCGGTTCAGCTCTTTGGTATAGCATCTGTTCCATTGGTTGATAGACAGCGAACTACCTTTGGTACAGACTACTGGTCCGGTGAAAGCTGCAGCCGGTTTGGGTCATGTGAGAGGCACGCCGGAAGATTTGATGAGCCGCCATGAAGTTCGGCAAGCTGAGGCTACTTGAACGAGGTAGGCAAGACATAGTCATCATGATGAACGTACCATACTTTATGGATGGAGTTGTGCATCTTGGCAACTGCTGGACACATGCCCTTCAGCTTTAGTTGTGTTGACGTGACATCAAGGGATGTCATGAGCCATTGGATTCTTTTTATTTACGCAAATTGAAATTGGACCACTATTTCTGCATGTACGAATCATGTTCAGAAACGTCTTCCGTCCAGTTTGCGGTTGTACAGCAGAACAAGTCGTCTTGTGTCGACAAGAATTGAAATCTTGATTCATTTCGGACAGCTTGTCTCATGGTTGGCTGGAAGCGACAACGACAATTCAATTTTGCAATTGCTGGGGGAACTAGCACGTGCCGAATAGCATTCATATTATAATTCCAGGGCTTTTGGAACGAGTTGGGCCTACACTGGGCCGCCGTCCCTTGGAGCTAGGCTTTGATTCGAGAGGCTTCTGCGGTGATTGGTTTCTTGATACGAGGCATCGACTGGCCTGGGCTGAATCGGAACAAGTCTATAAAGACTACTAGCCCAGGTGAATTCATCTTTCAACTGAGCCACGTATGCTGCGATTCTCATAATCTCGTTGCCGCTACACCATGCATCTCGCGTCTATCGTCGGCCTGACGTATGGATTAACTCCAAGATCAAAATTGACCGATATTACACTTTGAGTGAATCGGTCCATCTGGAAGTGCAGTTGGCATGTGAATGCCCGTCAGAGAGAGTTTGATACCTCACAGTTCGGATCTGCAAAGCTCTGCAACGCAAATCGTCTAGACGAGCAGCCGAAGGCTATTCGTTCAAATGACCACCTTCACTCAGCGCAACTCGTTCTGTTCTGTTCTTTCTGTATGTGATGGGGGAATCTGCTGGTTTTTCACCTTGGAATCAGCACCGTACCTCGACCAAATCCATATTCTGATCAAAAAATGTCTTACTCAACGCACATCCTCTACCAACAGCTCTCGCTGAAGCGGTAGCTTTCAGAAATCATCCATGCTAGCGGGAGCTCTCGGAAACCCCTCGAACACATTTCCATTGGAAATAAACATCGAGTTTGCTTACATGAACTGGGTTGGGGTCATACTTCGACTATAGTTGTTCCTGTCTCTGCAAATTAAAACACATAATCACCACCCGCTTGAAAGCCTTGATGTTCAGCTTCGTTCCCTGGAATTAAGAATCCAGTCTCTGTTAAATACTTTCTTCCCATGAAATTGTCTTTCCCACCCCTGACGAACAGTTGGTGGCCTTTTTGCAGATGACGACAAGGGCATGCCATCCATCCGCAAATAAAAACAAGACAGGGTCATATTTTAGACCGTCTTAAACCGTATTTTAAATTATGAATATCAATCTGAAAAGATGAGGAGCGATTCCCCTCGTACCAGAGGCAAGTCCATTGAACACCGACAAGCTCTGTCCATCCACCGAGCCAATAATGTGCTACAATCACATCGGGTATAATGAGGAGCTGAATCCTGACATGAAGCTCTCTTTCCAATTGCTCGACACTTTATGGCTACGGTATGCCGAATTCATTGCAATGGCAGAGACTGCAACCGGTTTTTCAAATACCTTTCGCACTGAGCTTTTCGCTCGGTTACCTCGATCGTGGCGGACCTTTCGTGAAAGGGTTTGCCAAGCTCGAAATTTCATTGGAGGTGACCTAAGTTGTTCTCGCTTGAAGTCAAATGATGTCACGCGAAATGAGTGGCAGACGTCTTGTGAGCTTCCCATTGGGATGGCCGCTATGATCATGTTTATTCTGACGTGATGACCGGACTTTCTTCCCGTGAGCTTATGATTGCGTCACGCCAGGCGGTCCACAAAGCAATAGCGGAGCAGTTTCCTGTTAAATGTGAACGACATCTACATGAGCCTCTATCTCAACAGCGTTAAGTGTGTCTAAAAGCCTGAGGTCATAACTAATCCCCTGAACACGTCGCCCAAGAGCACGATGAATACTCTAGCTGACTCTTTATTACTACAAGTATGAATAATACGCAATCAGATGCAGTCTACTGGAAGTAAGCATTAATGATAGGTGTTGGATTTAAGTGTCATTGAGTAAGGACGACGGCAAGCATGTTCGCACTTTGGATCCTTCGGATTATGTGCGGATCCGTTGAATGCTGATGCAAGGTAATTTGAAGGTTTTGAAGCAAGTTCGTTATTCAGGCCGGGTGAGAGACCGGTTGGCGATGGGTCCGGCGACGACGAAGGCAAAGTCAACGGTGCTTTAAGTGGAAACAGTTCCGCTACAGACTGAGGCAGTAATTCGACTACATCGAATTCGTGCTGTCAGGACCGTTGGCGACTCGTATAAGCTAGCCCCATCGGTCGAGATGAGTACGCACCTTTCTATGAAATCCCAAGGTAAGGGGCTGGTGGTCGAATGACAACCGAAAACGTCGGCAGCAACAGAGACTGGAAGAACAAGAAACACTAAATGGAAGCGAAATGCTCGCTCATGAATCCAATGAGTGGAAATGAAGTCTGGCCCGGGAATAGTGAGGTCCCCAGCGACAGAATGATCATTTGGGGTAGCTCACCGACGAGTATACACCCGGTTTCAAGATTGTTTGGAAGGTATCTAGCGGCTGAGATATCTCATGTCGGACAACCGCGGCGAGGTTGCCCAAAGCGGGAGTCACCCGTAATCTCCAGAAGGAGCCACGAAAGCAACGATGGAGTCCCATACTTTTGAGTCTCAATAACATGCATGACGGTACAAGCTTGTGAGGTATCCCATGGCATGTCCTATTCCGGCATGAGTCTCAACGTGGGCTGAAAATCTGATAGATGCTGTCATGATGTGAGCTAAGTTGAGATTCATACCGACACCGGTGGAGTCTAATGCTGAACAAAAGCCTCCCAGGGCCGGGGAGAAAGCTTGGTATAGACAAGGACATTATCACCAACAACTTTGGTGGGCCCTATGTTTTCAGCTTCGATTGATGTAGCTTTGATCACTCTATCTGGTGGCAACACAAAAGAAGCGAGAGAAACAAATGACATGGAAAGTAACGATCTGTTTTTAGGGCCAACTCTGCGTTTTCATCGAGAAATGGCGAATGATTCGCCCGGAAGACTACCTTGTCGCCTGCCAGCACAATGATCCCTTCGAGATCCGAAATCCTAGAATCAAATGCCAGCTAAGTCAATAGATGGGGTTCATCGAGGCGGTGACATTTCGTCCAGTGCGTTCTGGGAAAGTTTGGAAACTTCGCATCCCGACATGAACTTTTATGTCATTCACGTTGACATCAATGCGACCAAGAACAGCACCGTGGCGCGTCATTCCAACACTGGATAAGTCGACGGCAGATAGTCTTTATTGCTCCCAAAACTCCAAACTCTACCTGAATGCGTGGGCGAAGCGTTGAGGCCCGTGGGAGTGGGTGCGAGTTTGATAACCTTAAAGTCGGGTTGACGAGCTCGTGGTCAACATCATCGGACCAAGTTCGTCCGGAGAAGGTCTTGATTCTGCATCGCCTACCACAGCGTTGAATGGCAATCGAAAACCATCACCAAAAGATCTTTATTGGACTTCACTGGCCGCGAGAGTAGAAACAGAATATGCCACAGTTGAGACGCACGTCAACAGAACCCCGCAAACGCCTGACTTCATTCGACCTGCAGAGCTGAATGGCTGAGTTTCTCCATAATAGCTTCATCATATCAGCTTGAACCGATAATGAGAGCTGCTTGAGGAAAGTATGGGTGAGGATGGTTCATGATCTCGCCTGAATCGACGACCGATGTCGCCATCTGGCTACGAAAATACCCAGGGAACAAAGATACCGACAGTCTGATCTGTGACCTTTTCTTCCAGCACGCCAGCAGCGACGGCGTGCATCCTCCCTCTCCCTACGAGAATCACTACCGACAAACGCTTCTGCATAGACCGGCGCCCATGTTCAGTTTGGCTCAGAAACAACTGATACGGCATTGCAGTATCAACAGCTCCGATTACGAAGCAGGCGCCAGATCACTCATATATCAGTGAGTGGATCAATGAGAACAAGTGCAACGACTTACCAATATTCAAGGCAGCTGTGATACTTCGCAATAGACCCAGCTTGATGCTTATTCTCCTACAGCTAATCTCGCAGGAATGCTAGGGCTTTTGATGTCCTCGATGAGAACATGAGTTATTGCCCCTACAACCGACCAATAAGTCATTCCTATAAAAGCCCAATTTGACCTTCGACGGTTGCCATATTCACAGAGAGAAGGCTAGATGGTGCTGAGCAGAACGAACTGCACGACCATTCGCAGAAACATGAACTTGAATCTTGGGGTGGACTACATGTGGGAACTACTTTCTGCGACAGCTTGCAGAGACATGAGTATGCAGCTGAAAGGGGGTCCGCTTAGTTTGAAAGGATCGCCAAGGTTTCCGAGTAAGAATCCAATATTAAGAAACCTCCCACAGCAAGAAAGAGTAGTGGTAGATTTTGAGACAACTTCCACATCGGAAGTAGCTTTCATCAAGATTTCATCCAAGCGCAAGCCTTCGAAAAGTACTTGCAAACGTACTTCAACACCAACAGCCTATTTCCTTCTTCCAAGCTATCTTCTCCGGTAAGCTCTCACAACTCCACAGGGCAAGAAACGCCACATATGTGTAAACACGAATTCCACTACAGCGTCCTGGTTGCCAGGAAAAATGACTACACAGATATACTCCTCAACCAAGCCTCTACAAGAATGTTGAGCTACCGATTGTGCTGCTCACGCTCTTGGGTGGGCTCTGACATCCGGAGCGCAAGTCGAGAAGCGAAGAGGCCGTTGATGACTTGTCCTGCAGCCAGGGCACTGAATGAAATAAACAGCTACTATTTACTGCCACGGCCACAGGTCCAGAAACCTCTTCGTATCTAACGAGCTGCACCTCACGGTATCTTCAAGCTATCGTCTACTCCAGTTATTCCAATGTGCCATCGTCTCTGGGGCAGCCTTTTTTGGGCCACATGATTAGTTGCGCAGGTCTGTCTGTCTGCTTGCCAGCGAACCAATAGCTCGAATCCAGTTGGAAGCATCTATGATCCTTTTCTTTGAAACATCATTCCTGACGCAGCTTTACGAAGTAAATGCCTTGTTCTCAGATATTTGCGGTGAGACTGGCAGGGCGTTGGCGGATGTACCAAGATCGGTAGATGCTCTCGTATTCGGGATGTACGGGACGAAACAAAGTCATTTTCAGTAGGAGAAAGAGGCCGTGGTAAGCTCTCATCAGAACTGCGTTCATTTTCTGAATATCCGCTGCATGAAATGCTGCAACTGAACCGGTAGTTGGTGTGCTACCGGCAGTCAGTCAGAGAGAGTCCGATATACCTGCTCGCCCGGTAGACTTTTTATTGGGACTAATGGTGCCATACTCCCCAGGCCCTTATAAGATCCATCAGTGAAAGGTCAGACGGAAGGATCATAACAATTGTGTATCATCCCGAGAATCGAGTTCTCTTGCTCGTCTTCTTGTGCCGCTGTGACATGGTCGCTGTAAGGCGCCCGGATCCGTCACAGGTTTGAGAGTCATGTCTCCAGTTTGTGTCGGCACGCACTCAACCTCAAGACCCTCAATGCTCAATTTAGACACCCCGCGCACGATTGGTGAATTGATAACGATCACGTCTCGCGGAAGTTCGATCTCCAATTCAGTTCTGAGTCCCACTACTGGGGCACATGATCGTTCCCTAGTGCGTATCGAACTGAAGTAAGCATCTTCAGAGCGAACCCATTTCTTGATTTGACCCGGCTTGTGATGGCTTGGAAGCCCCCACCGCCCCCTTTATACCTTGTTGAAGACATCGACCCAACTGACAGACCAAGGGAGTGTCCCAAGCAAGACGTCTTCTACCTAGATCCAGCAGACGTCCTTGGTTTGTTCAAATAATTTGCATTCGACTGTAATAAGTCGGCGCCCTTCAACGCGCCGTTGAGCCCCAGCACTCCGGCAACCCTGACTTGAATAACCTTCACTAATGCACTGAACACGACGATATAAGGGCAGAGAGATGAATTCAAGCAGAAGAAGTGAGAACCAGGAAGTGCAGCTGTCCCCAGGAGGAACAGCGGAATTGTCAACGACAGGAAATGGGTTCGAATCGAGGCACGTCTATATTTGTACTGGTACTAATGCTCGTATAGTAGATCGTCTGTATCCATGCTCTCGCCTCCAAATGCTACATGCTCCCTCTGTTATTTATCCATGTCGCTCGCTCACACCCCCCTATAGGTATTTCGCTGTGTTGATTATTTTCGTCTCACACTAATTCAATTGCTAGAAGAAATGTGCATGAAAGAAGATTCCCCTGACTCAATTGCATCACCGCAAGGATAAACGGAACAATACTTGACCCCAACCTATCCTGTTAAAAGACAACATTTGAACAGCCGTTAACTCTTCGCCTCTGATCACCGCCGCTGTCCGGCGGTGTCTTGCGCATATGCGCCATGATATTCATTTTGACCTAGAGTCTGATTTGCAATGACGCGGTTAGCCTCTGGTCCCTGAGAGCCGTACACCAATTGAACACTTGGTCCTGCATTCACCGTGTTTCCAGAGAAGAAAGCAGAGGCCATCAAAGTCAAAGAAATTGTCGTTGCTGGTTGGAGAGCAAAAACCACTGTCGTATAGGGGAAGGGCTTTATATATACGCCGCTTTCTCAACTCTCAAAGATGCAGAGGTCTCTCCAGCTTGTCAAAAGCGGGTAACCCTGAGAAATTAGGACTACGACTCACTGCATTCCACCAGAGATCGCAACTTGAGACTTAACCCAGCTGATGTCAATGGCACCTCCTAGGCTAAACTGCGCTTTTCTTACTTGATTGTGACCCAAGCCGGTGTCAGGATGGACTCAAAAGGTCCGTAGAAGGCTCAATTCTCAGAGTCCGAAGAGATATTCTCCCGTTCTTCTAGTTTCCCAAGCATATTGCTCTGCTTCCTGCGCTCGAAGAGCGACTGGGAAGCGAGCTGACCTGTCCTAGTCGTTTGTAGCTCTCAACGCGTTCTTGTATTTCTCAGTCGCATAACTGCATACTGCGCAGGGCCGGCTAATACTCAGTGAAGCTCCCAAAAATAGCGTGTTCAATCTATTGAAAACTTGAACTTTGTTCGCTCAGATATGCCACGTCACTCATATTCTGTGTTTTGATTCTCATTCGGAAGTTCATCGCCTCTCTCGCAGTTACTCTTACGGCAGTGATTATGGATCAGTCTGGCATTAAAACCTTGGAAAGGCTGCCCGGAAAGATTGTAGACGGTTGAGACACAAACTTTAGAGTCTTATTGTTCCCCGAAGTTTGGACACCCCTTAGACTCCCCACAGCCTAGTAAAGATGAGAGAGTCAACTCATGGGGTTGCGCCTCGCCGGAACAACATCGGTGTGTTAGTTTTTAAGCCAGTCATTTGTGCGGTTGGGGAAACCCTTTCCTTACTATGACGGGGCTAAAACGCCAGCCTGTTGGAGCTTGAATAGAGCACATGATATCTGCATTGATATGACCAGTGAAAACCTTCTTGACATCCTTGTCACTACTCGGAAAGCTACAAACCTGTGTTTGAAAATGCGCTGCGCTACCTAGCTCAACTGGTAGGCTCCTCAATAGTGGAAAGATGGGTTTGCAGCTAAAGTTCATCTGCTCACACTGGATTCTGCAACACGCTTCTTATTCAAGAGGGAAGTCGTCTATCCTCTGGGAAATTTGAGACTTCCGTCAAACGCGCTCCGTCTGACACTGCTTTCGTTCAGGCCACCAACGACTCTGCCTGTCTTCCTTTCGCGATGTCTTAGAAATGAAACGGAATGGCGAGAATGGGGCTGCCGTGAGATTGAAAAGATTCATGCCACTGCATCTCCAGAAAGCACCTCTGTTCTTCATCGAATCCCTCATTCTGATAAATCATATAGAAAGTGAGTCGACGAGACAGCCCTAGCGGTATGACTGTATATCCAGTCGTCAAGGCTGACGGTAAGGGCGGGAGCCTCTGTCATAAGCCAATGACTCATCAATTGTATATTTGCGCGTCAGGATGATAACTGGAACCCCAGGCTCCATGTTCTCTGAATACGGTTTCTTGATACTGACTCTGAGGACGCATATGTAGGAGGAGGACAGTCTTTCTGCGAGCATAGCATGTGGCAGCAAGCCTAGTGCAATTTTTGGGCTAAGTCAGATTGTTGGTTGGGATTGTGCTCACTGCAGTTGATGTCATTTAATTTCAATAGATCTTTGCATGTGACCAGCATAATTATTTTCTCGTTGCAGGAAGATGTGGTGAATCAGGTCGTGGAGGTTTGCGATCAGCTGTAGAGGAACATCGACGCCTCTATACTTATAATATTTGATGGAACTTGGTAATTATATCCTTATGCTCATCCATTTGCGTACGGACGTTGGCTGTGAATACATTTGTTCCATGGACTCGCTCTACAGCCTCCAGGTATCCTACACTCCTTCTTTTATACGAATACTGAGCTGATTCGATGACTCCCTTTAGTAATCTCTAGGCTATCATGCGACGCTTTCTACCTTGAGGATATTAAACCAACCTTGAGTTCCGTTGCCGATACCTAGATTGCACATAAGGGCGATAACGATGCCACCGAGTGCCAACAGCACGTTCACGTGGATCACGTCCACGCTATCCCATCAATCTGTACTTCAAAATCACAATCCGTGTTCCGAAGCGCTGTCTCACAGTGCTTTGGCTGCTTGATGTATGAAGACAGGCACGTCAACGCCAGCATGTGGAACAATCCGGCGTGCGACGAGCAACGAACCAAAGAGGAAAGAACGGACGATACTGGTGTTGCTTCAAAGCGACACTGAAGACAGAGCTCCAGCCCAAAGGTTTCGCTCCGCGGCGAACCAACCGCAAGATGGGCTCAAGTGTCGACGTGCGTCGTGCATTATTCTCCCTGCGTCATGTCCCATAGATTGCAGTCCCCTCCAATCAAGGTGTTGACACCTCTCTCTATGACTCTATAAGGAATAATCCTTGGAAAGTTCGGATGGACTCGATCGCTTTCTGGACATGTCCCTTTGCGTCGTAGATTTCCAGACCATACTGAGCTAGCTTACAAGATCTTACTTTTTGTCACAACTTTCGAAGCCTCATGTCAAACTTCGATCTTTTGCTGTTTTTGCTCGTTATTCTTGAGATCATTTGATTTGAAGTCTTTCATTGATTGCTCGACATGTCCTGGGTGAGATGCTTGTCGTGAAATACCTTTACCCCCCCTTTTTGGAGGCCTACCGTCTTGCATCGATTCGTGGTTACTTCAAGGCATAACGTATTCCGTCTATGCTCCCCTTTCCGTAATCAAGGTGGTAGGGGTCAAATTTATCAATCCTCGGGCGTGAATAACATCAGGCACTCCTGCTCTGGGGCAGTGATCGATCGTGCTTGTGGTCGTGATGTGGCTCACCAGGAAAGCACCTGCCCCATATCCGCGTCGCGGCCTGTAAGGGTCAGTTAATAGAAGCATGCTGGCTGAGGTTAATTGAGAATCAAGACGTATTTGGGCGAAAAAGACGAGGAGAGCCCCCAGCATGATAAACATGCTCGGAAGCCCCAGACTTCCGGTACGGTCGAAGACGAGGAGGGCACAAAAAGCCGAAGCATCCGGAGAAATGTGTACAAGATGCCGAGGAACATTACAAACATCTAAAGCTTGATATTAACTAGCTTATTACATCTGTGATGCGTTGATCAGATCTTTGAGCGAGCAAGTGGAATAAATATCTGTTCTCATATTGATTTGAATGAGGACTGAATCAAGACTTAGTAGTGCGTTGGCTGTGACGACATATAACCCAGAACACTAGACATGCGCTATATATACACCCCTTCCCGGCCAAATGCCATTACCCTTCCTTTAATATCCTTGCACCTGCACTTCCTTGGGATCAGCAAATAGCCCTACAATTTGAGTCTAATACGACCTTTATTCATAATAACGCGGGCCTTGTCCAATGGGATAGTTCAACGAAGTCCGCTTTCCGCAGTCTTCCATCAAAGATCCTCACGTCGGGAGTTTGCTGACCACGCTCTCGGCATTATACCTTGCTCTGCAAATACTTCAGCTCTCACTATACCGCTAGCCTTCCTGAGAGACACTGCGTAGACTCGACAAGGATCGAAAGTGCGACATAGGACAAATGAGCCATCAAATTGACAGGACCATCTCTAACACCAGCTCAAAAGTATCTTCGGCGACCACTTCGTTATTGAAACCCGGGTACCCCAAGACTTCTAAACCAGCTCGGATGTCATGTTGATGTTCACACCAAATTTGGGCTACGTCGAAAACCCCCTTCACATACCCCATGGGGTTAGCCATAGAGGTTATGCTCCCTCCACATATTTCCCCGTCAGAGCCATACGGCAGTCGAAAAGGTGCGCCTCCAGGCGGCAAACTGCGAAGGAAAAGTTAGAAGGGAAGCAGGACACCAAAACTTCGTCACGACATGTGACTGGGAGCCAAAAGAACAAATGAATACCAGATAAAACATTTGGCTGGAGAACAGAATCATCAGGAGCTACATGAAAAGCTTCAGAACAGACAGCAGTAACGAGAGTGATAAACTTCAACACTTGATTTCATTCTACGAAATGACCGCCATGCATCAGGTATTAGTGCGAAAGATCTGACTGAAGAGGAGAGTGGCAGTTTGTCCTGGACTTCAAGATCATCCCTTCACGTGGAAGCTCATTAAAAGATGAACTTAGCTTGATTCCCAGTGAGAACCAACCCATTCGTTGTTTGAGAATAGCCAAATTCAATTAAGACCTTGCCCTTGAGAGAACCTGCTTGAAACACACATTCGCGATCAGCATCAAGCTTGTGCATCTGCACTATGGAGAAAGGACCGGTGTAGTCTTTTGCGAATACGGATCAAAGTAGCCTAGGTTCGAGAAGTGAACGGCATCGTCAAGCTTTTCCGTGGACGTAAACGACATGCCATGGTGGTCACTTGAACCGCAGAATCGCTCTGGTCGACGTGCCCGAAGAACCATTGTCCACCTCGATCAAACTAAGCTGTGGACTGGTCTGCCGATTCGACATGTCGACGGAGCTTGAGAGCGTTGTCCCAGGCACAAGTGGGGTTGAGCTGTCAGAAGTGAACTGACATCAACATTACCTACCTAAGTACCAATGCCCTGTGCATCGCCTACCATCCCTACAGCCTCGGTAGATGTTCTTCAACACCTCTGTGACTATGGTTATTAAATACCAATGGTGACGGAAGATGTTGCACCAGGAGATAGGGTCTACAATGTGGTTTAGAAATGAGGGCGATGTTCTAATGGGCTTTCTTCTACCGGTCAAATGAGACCCTCGTCATGGATGATCGGTCTGTCTGTATCATGACGATGGTCCTTGGTGGCTGATAGCACTGACCACCGGGGCTTCTCGGGCATGAGAAAAACGAAATGCTGGGGGATATAATCTTGCCAATTTCCACTCGCAGTCCCGGCATCTGTCTGCTTGTACACGGACCAACTGCCGATTTTCCCCACATAAATCAGCTGCTGCAGCAGCAGATATACCGACATGAGGATCCACTCTTCGCCGTACGCATCGGGCGGGAGCCGGTTCTTCCAAGGCCCGACAAAGCGATGTGTTTCAGAAACTGTCTTTCATTCGTGCCTTCTAAACAACAGACTCTACGGATGTGCACCCCCTTATTCAAGGATCAAGATGGTGTCCGATTCGGGCTTTTCGGTGCACAATCCACAGATTGCAGGACGATGCAAGCATGCTGGCGCAAAGATTTTGCTTGCCTCAATGAATCAGTGGGGATTCCAACTGCTGGCCGCTGGAAGGCAAACCATTCTTCCGAGCCCGGGCCCACGGTACCTTCTTTGAGCCCTCAAGTTTCGTATTCCGTCGCATACGACCATACCCACTGGAGAACTCAGGATAAGCCACTCCGGCGAGTCTAACCAATGGAGAGTCGTATTTCCGGCTAAGTGCCGGTGAGATGGAGGGAGCCCTACAGCTCTCCCGCACTGTCCGCACCGTCAGAGCCCCGTCTTCGTTTCTGGCCTCCGGCTTGGTTGCTGTTATGCGCTGCAAAGACAAAGTCTGCGCGTCACTATAAAGAACGGCGGTCATTTCGGTCAAAGGATTAGATCTTGTATCGGAATTCTTTGGTCTCCCCCTACCTCTGATGCTCCTCCTTTCTTCACACTTACCCCTGGCGTTCTCTTCATCCTCCCAGCCGCAACCTCACAAACTTCTTGTTCTTCCTACGATGGATATTCACTTGCTCTCTGGCCGAAAAGTCCCCAGCGACATGCGCTCGCGACAAGAAAGACCTGGCTCTTTTCTTTGAGAAAGCTTTTCGTGACCGCGCTACTGGTACACCCAAGAAAACAAATTAACGTGAAGGAGCGTGGGCAAAATGGGAAGGGTGGGATCGCTTACTCATACCATCACACAGGCTTCCTAACGGACTCGCACGTACAGCTGGGTAACAAACGTCATAAACATTGTGGCACATCAGACTTGGATTGAATTTTGCGTCCATCGAAACACAGCCAATACATAAATACGAATGGTTCTCAAAGCCTGTGTCGAGTACTCGTATGAGATTCGCGTTTGTGGGCCCAGAAGAGTATAAAGAGGTGAGCATGGGTAATACGGGGCTTGCACTTATGAATGTATGGAAAAGTGTTGTCGGGTACGCCGATATGAAAGTGCTTTAGAAAGGAGGGCAGGGGGAGCCACATAATCAAGCGCAATGGAGGTGAGACTTCCACGAAGGTAGAGGACATGCTAGAAATCCGGCCTACAAGGTGTCATTAGTCAGTACGTGCCCACTTCCTAAGTGCCGGCTATTGCTAATTGGTGGTTGAGAGCAAAGCTAGGATCGTGCATCTCAAGCAACAGCAACCATTTGAGACGGTACCTGCCACTACCGAAGACACAACGCTTTATCCAGATCTCCTGTGGAGGCGCATAATGGAGGTCATACTTTCCGCAATGACGAGGATGTCCCTTCATGCCGTTTTGCTTTTCACTAGCATTAGAGGCTTTCGGCCCGGCACACTCATGCAGATGCATTTTAGTCAGGTCCAGCTGGCCGCCGTCCATGTCCCGCTGGGGGTAAGCAAGACTCAACTCATTGCAACGTTCATCGTCTATCCAGATAACCAAGCAAGCAAGCGAGCGAGAAAATCGAACGGAAGCAGGATGATGTGTAAGCATCCTCATCACCTGATTATTCATCAATCCCTTAGCTGATTCGTGTTTTAATGAGATTTATTGATCACGGTAATTATATGGCAACGCGTGTGTATCGTCATTCGAGTCATCGTAGTGGCTCTTGAGAAGAACCCTTTTGAAACAACCTTCATATAAACGGACGAGATTCTTTGTCGCAATATCCTAGATGAGGTGGAGTATGTTTCTTTGCATTGGAAAAAGGACATAGAAATGCAAATGCTATTTGGGATCAATTGGCCGGCCTTTTATGATTTGTGGTACTCATTTCTCCTTGCAGCTGCTGCTCGCGAACCTCAACGGACACATTTGACAAGAGTAGGCGGCAGGCTAACCAGTTGGTTCACCATACACCATCAAGCAACTGTCTTTCACAAATTTACAGAGTATCTGGAGTCTGATCTAAGCAACTTCATCCTTTCGCATTTCTCGACTGTTGAGCTCGAGCTTGTATCCAGATAAGAAAGCTCCAATTGCCCCGTGAAAAGAAGACATTAACCCCCAGGAACAAAGTAGTCATCTTCAAAAACTAAGGATTGAGTACGAGGTTCTACGAAGAAAAGCCAACGTCGACCGTCCAGGAACCAAACATAGCAGCCCGAATTCGGCCCATGCACAATAATCTTGCGGAGCTCACTATTGCTCGAGACATAGAGACTAGCTTTGAAAGAGTCGACACGCTGTGAGCTTCTGGAACGCCGATACCGAGAGACTTTAATCAGAGTTCTGAATTACATCGAAGGTGCTTCCGCGGGGCTAGTTAGGAATAATCCGCCGCAATCGACAAGTTCCTGTGCCCCTTTGGAGGAGAGGACTGCCGGCTTCGGTCACATGAGTTTTGCATATCTTGGCCAGATTCCTGCGCCTCTCAAGATAATAGCTAATAGATGCCTCATTTAAAGCTCCGGGACTTGGCCGAGCGCTTGTTCTCCGTCAGTCCCAGCCAAATCGTCTCAAAGCGACGCAGAAGAAGATAAGCAGACCCACAGGTGCATGTTTGGCTGGAACGCACACAAAGCCGGCGAAAATTGAGCAGACGCACGCAACATATTCACATAGCAACATTCGAATAGCCTTGAACGTCCCGAATGTGCTCGCTCTGGTAAATCATCTGAGCCCATTGATAGGCCCTCGGCATGGAGCCATCATGTCCAGAAGCATCATGAAGTCTCAAATGCGCCATATTACCCACCGACTTCCCCTTCCCATCTTGGATTACGACAGAACATTTCGAAGGGACGAGAAAGGACTGACAAGTTGCTATGTTTGCCTTGCGGCTTGCCTTTATACGTTGGTAACAACCACCCACAACACATTAATAAAGCTCATAGACACACTGGAAGTTCCATTGAGAAGTGATCATCCCCCATTTGTCAACGCAATGACGGTATGGATTCCACTGTTTATGGTTTCCAATCTGGGACAGAGCAACTCTTGGATTCTCACCGACGACACAGTCAGACAGGGTGAAAGCGGCCAGTTCTCTTTTGAATGGGTTTTACGCTCACGACGCGGTACTGTGAACTGTATCTCCAAGGACCTGATTCATGTACTTAGCATGCGATGGACCATTGTGACCGAGATAGTCAAACTGGCCAGAGGAGTCATTGCAGCTACGATGCACGCGATGGGCGACATTTCTGTATTCCAACAATGCGATAGAGACTTGCCGAGTTCTCGTCGTGAATAATGGCTACGCTCAGCTTTAGGTAGCATCTGACTCTCAGCGACCTTAATACCAGTCCCATTCTTTGAAAGTCACGTTTGTGTTTCAGGCTTGAGGGGATGTAAAGAGCAACAGCTGGGTTACCGAGTACCTGGTTTACTGGGAGGACTACGGAAAAGAGAGAGATACCTGGGAACCGAAGCAGTATCATAGTTGGTAAGCGAGTCTGACGATGCATTTTTCAGGATAAAGGAGGAGTGCGTAAATATCTTCATTGACGCGTGTCTAAGTGTTTGCAGTTTCCCAATTCACCAGTAATTACTCTCCTTTTCGCACACCAATATGGCAAGCTGTTCAAGCTATTCCTTAGATGGTGATCCTTAGACGGGCTGAAAAGCTCAAGTTCATCTTTGTATTAACCGGTCGTCTATTTTCGCCCCGTATCTGCTGATTTGGGTAGTACTTCTCAGATCTGCTGCGGCATCGATTCCTGGGTACGCCGCTGACTGCAGGGCTCTGCGACCCGAAGAAACTGGAGACCTCGGGGGCACCTTGGCACATTGGCGACGTCACGACTCATACCCGGCTTGGATTTGGCGCATTTCCGATTCCGCAGTCTGAGTGAAGCGAATGCAGCCCAAAGGCTCCCTGCGACCCTCTCTTAAGATGTCCACTACCTCATGGTGACGATTATGGGAGCCCTTGGTCGTTGTAGGGCACAAGTTTGAGGATTGAAGTGCAGTCACTGCATCGTACCAGGTGACATGCATGCGCTGAAGCCGATCGTGCGTTTCAAGTCTCATTTTACTTCTTTCTATGGACGGCGCGGCTCGATTCAGGCCATATTAGGCCCAAAAAGGTTCGGACGCTTTTCTCTTCTGCACGACTTCAGCACCTCGAGAGGGCCTGATATTGTTTAACTTCAAATACCGCCCCGAGAGCTATCGATTTCTAGACCAGGGCCACCTTCATAGTCAGTTTTCCTTCCGTCTACTTCGAGTACGGGAGATACACCAAGATGTCCAGGTGTATCTATCTTCTTTAGAATTTCTTCAAATGAAGGTGTTGAGTGTCTGCTAACACTTGCGAAAGGTCTGCGGCGGCGCTAGTGAGGCCTCACGAAGGGGTCAAGCAGTCCCGCTAGAACACGCAAACCACGAATTTGGGCGTGTTTGGCAGCCTTATCATCGTTCTTGTCAACGTTCCCCACGCACCTCCATAGCCCGGCAACTAACAATCGCCTGACAATGTGGCATAATTCGACCTCGCCCGGACCAATATCATCAGAACACTCATCCTGCTCATCATGGCAATGAGTTTCCTCATTTCCTTCCCCTCTAGCTTTTCTCAAGTCTTCTAGAGTGGGGTGTTTTAAAGCCAAGCTTTGAGGGCATCCAGCGCACAAACAGCAAGGCCGTGTTGCGAAAAGCCTCAGACACACTTCTTGGCCAGATTTCCACAAGCAAAGTGCGGTGGTGCTCCTCCAGGCTCAAAATCGGTGCATCTTTCTTCCCTTCTAACTTTTTTCTTCGCAGTTTGCCGCCTAGAGGCGTACCTTGTCAACTGCCGTATGACTCTCACGGGGAAATATTCGAGGGCTAGGATAGCAGAGAAACCTCTATAACCACCTATAGGGGTATATGAAGAGAGCGCGAATCGCTAGGGATAGGTATCTCCCTCTTCACGCTACTACAACCTATTACTCCTTCAACATCAAGATGTCGTCACCATACTACGTCGACACCATCTATCGCCGCCTCGAAAACATACATGCACCGTAGTCAAGCAGGAAGTTACTAAGCCAGTGATATACTTTGTTGTTAAGTTATTGTAGTGCTACTGACCCCCTCCTATCTCTAGATTCAACATCCGCAGCTGCCTTCATCACCGACCGTAGACCAATGTCAACCTTATGTTGCCAATACCCTTTAAATTCGAGTTGAATCATGACGTCAATCCCAAAACGTAGCGGCGTCAATTATCCTTGACATTCGTGTCCGCACCGTTTGAGAACCCGCCCGTGACGCAACCGGTGGATAGAGCGACCGGTGACCCGGCTTGGAGAACGTATCTTCTGAGGCGATTCAAAGTCTGGCGAGGATCGGCCTGGTCATCTACTGGCGTGGATTGGATTAGACTGTTTGCATCAACTCTGAAAAGCGTCTTAATCGTCTTGTCCCATGCCACCTCGCATGCGTGATGCAGCGACGTTATTCCGGCCGTATCAGTAGATTGCATCGGCAAACCGAGTTGGAGAAGGATTGTAACAACCTTCGTGTCATTTCATGAGCCTGCAGCCTAGTGAGGACGTCCTTACAGCATTCGCGTTACTTCCAGTCTGTCGATGCCATCCGAAATGCAGCTGTCAGTGAGAAGCAAGACAGATGCCCCAGTGTTTTTAGCAGAAGCACCTAAGGTAGGCTGTGGCCACTCTCACATTACATTGGCCACGGTTGGGCTGGTGTCTAATTTCATTCTGTGTCCGGGGCACAACCGGCGTGTAGGAAAAGGGCAACTTTTCAGGAACTTCCGAAAGCTGGTGGAGTCTCACTTGATATCCCTAAAGCTGTTCGCTCTTCTCTGTGAGCCAAATCGCCGATGTGGTGGGGGGTCGGCACTTTTCTGTCGACTAGAGACTCCATTAGGGTTGCTCATATGCCCTAAGGAAGTCTGACTCAGACTCCAGTTTCATATTCAGCAAGGTGAAGTGCTGATGATCAATGCCAACATACTTCCCGAATCCCTTCGTGGGCTCAGCCTTCCGTGAAGCTTTTCATTGAGTACCGGCCCGAGAGAGTTGACGGTAGACTGCAAGGGCAACATGCCATACGTTGGCAAGTGCATATTCAAGTCGTGTTGCGTCAGACATATGAGAACATCTAAGTACTAAGGTTCCTTTTGATCATTAAATGACGGACGATCAAGTCGAACAGTCAACGGTGGAGTAAGATTCCGTGATATCGATGGACGCATCTTCGTCGAAAAGCATGCGGACGGCGGCCAAGTGGCAACGGTTCACTCTGAGTCATGGTGATGCCTCCTCTCTGTCGGTTTTGATGTCGATGTACCTCGGCGGCAACGGTGACTTGGTCGGGGCTAATGGGCTCGGAATGTGAGGAAGAACGTCTCTCCGACGATCCTCCGCCGGCATGATGGCTTCTTAACTGATTCTAAGCCTTGATTCCAACCCTTTCACATGGCCAAGTGCAACTGCTATGTGAAAAGTACTGAGACAGTTCCCAGAAGTCGCTCTGTATAAGAAATCCAGTTCTTGGTGCACCTTCATCTCAAGGAAAGGTTGCAATAAGTTGAGTTCAAAGAGGGTAGCGGCAAAGTTGACAGGATCGAAATCGTCTAGCAAGCTGTTCGGGAGGCCTTCCTTCATCATGTAGCGAGAGACGAGCACGACTCTGGTCCTGGCTTTTTACGCAGAACTGTGATGACCGCTAACGCGGGGGCCACGGCAGACACTTGGGGTAACTCAAGTGAGAAGATTCGGGGATAACGAGGTATGCTCGCAACACAACTCTTGTGCTATAGTGGTCAGATTGCCGAAAATGTAGGTCCCAGAAGCTGATTGCGTAGTTGAGGAACTTGAGTATGCCGAACGTGTCGGTGAATTGCTGTTTGATCCTTGAATTGGTGAAAGAGTCGGTGAAGGAGTCGGTACCACGCCCAACATAGAATATACCCGAACGGTGAACGGGAAATCTGGTATAGCGTCTGATTCCAAACTAAACCTTTCGCCATGCCATCATGCGGGCTATCTAATCTTCGAATCCCTGGTATTTGAACTGCTCGAGTGAGAAATGACAACCCAACTCTCTCCGTGTACCTTTTTGACTTCTCCCTCCTTGATGCGACGATTTCATCCTATCTGGATGTCTCCAGGGTCGCAGACGAGAGATTCCTTAGCCGTATGGTGGTGAAAGATTACGCAATCGTCGCAGATCATAGCGAAGAATCCGCAGTTCTGGATGAGCCATTTCCAAAACTCTTCATCGGATGCCAGCCCCGGTTCTTCTTCGTCTGATTTACTAGGCTTGTCGCCGGATATGAAGCGCTATACCCGATTCACGGAGACCGAGAGGCCGTCTTGTATTAGGTTTTGGAGCAGCATGTGGATCTTCACCATGTCTCCGGCCTTGGCCAGAAGGCACTCATCGGCCGAATCCACGGTCCTGGGCAGATCCTCAGAAGATCCTCAGCAAGCTTCTCCCATTCATCGTCGGTGATTCCAAAGTTTGCGAAAAGGACCTCTAAGACTAGTTTGAGCCACAGGTGAGTTCACTGCTCTGAGCTCTGGTCCTGAACAACCCGGAAGATCCGTTATTTACAGGCGTATTCTTTGGAAATTCCATTCCCAGCTGAAAGCTCTTTGAGCTTGTGGTTAAGAAGTAAGTCGATCTTTTCTTTGTTATCGCTCAGAATACTCCCGTTTTGGCACGAGAAGCTGCTGAAGTGACTAAGGAATCCCGGAAGTCTTGTTCGGGTGGTCAAGTGATTTTCCGGCAGTGAATGACGGCGATGAAATATGAGTGACTCTAGATTTCGCACTATTGTTTGGCGCTTGCTTGCTTCGCGTTCATTCAGCGCGCCAAATACGCATACATGCTGTATTCGCACATAGTAGCAACTACCTTACATGCCTTCACAGAAACAGCAAAAGGTAGGATTTGCCTGATGTGATCTTGTCTCCGCCTCTGTGTATCTCTTGCCCGAGATCTCTACAATATAGCTACTTTGGCATTGCGCAAAGGCAATTGTCGAGCCTTTCACGTTCGTGCCTATCTTTAATGAAAAGTACAAAATCTTCATCGAGATGTCAGACACTTATTTGGGCTCCTGGAATTGAGAGACGATGATTCGCTTGTACTTACGACTGTATAGAGGCTTCTCCCCAGCCTCCACATTTCCTCGGGCAAACCGGTTTCAATCAAGTGACGAGCTGCCACAGCCGTGACCTGCGGACACAAGAAATAGATTGGAATTCGTCACGCCGTTCATCCAGTCGTGGCGTATAGGGCGGCATCAAAGCCACTCGCATGTGCGCGTCACAATCTTAGGATTCAGCTCCATCTACTTCGATAGTTGGTCTTTTTGAAAGTCCCTGTCAGCTTGCTCTGTGTGGCCCGCCTCCTTCACACCAAGTGTGCGCGCTTCTCCCGAGCCCGTCCAAGCCAATGTTCGAGAAATTATTGGAAGTTCTGATGCCCTTCCCTGCTCAAGATCGGCGGCTTAGAGAGATGTCGCTGTTCAATATCTTTGTGTGGCGCCTCTTCCTTCTCCTTAACGTCTTGCAGCGAGCTGTTCCAGTCGTCGAGGCCGATGAAATTACGCAGGACTTCCGTCAACTGAGAGCGAAAGTTTCTGCAGACGGCCGGCGTCAACAAACTGATGATGATCTTGTTCAACTCGAATATCCGCTCCTCCATGGAGGCGCGAAGATCACAGTTCATGCTCGTAGCTGCGTATTTCTTTAACACGACGTGCGACAAGCTATGGTACCAGCTCAAGTATTCCATCATATAGACTATCCCGGCACAGCTCTTCTCGGGAGCCCCTTTGGAGACTACAAACAAGTTAAGCCCCAATTTGATGGCAGAAAAGACCATACTTGCGGTTTCGGGTGCCTCTACCGCAGTGTCAATGAGATCGTTGAAATGCAGCACGGTCTCCATCCCAGTTCCTAAGATCTTCATCGCCCCGTCAACTTAGGCCGTCTTTTCTTGGCCTATATCGATTGCCTACTTTCTTTATTCTCAAGCGGACTTGGCTGTTTTCTTCAAATGTTGCTCCATACGCCGCTGCATTTTGGGGCGGGCAGCAAATTCCTCATCATCAGCTGCACCAAGTTTGGGTGCAAAAATGACCTTAAATTCCTGAAACGTCTTGGAATCTTTCCCGGACTCTCTCAGCATTCAGCAAGGCTGATCCCACAAGTCAATGCTCGTATTCTACGGCTGAATCTCACAACCCTAATCCTCCTCGTCTTTGTTCCCAAGTTACAGATCTACATCGTCTTGCTCCCCGGCATTCGTCTGTCGAATCTCCGTATTTTGCTTGGCAAAGACTGGCTTCAAGGTTACATTCGACTTTATACTCCGGGGGCGTCCAGGTTTCTCAATTTCATGATCTTCAAGCTTCGAATATGCTCCAGCTGCATCATCAGATACTGCCGGTCGATTTTCTTTGCTCTGTGTTTTGGCACTCCTGGTCGTCACCTCTGCACTGAAGCTGGATCCAGGTACCACAGTACCTGGGATCAAGTGAGAACGATTTCTCAAGCGTTTGCTAAAACGCCACAACTTAATCGAACGCCCTTTGAACCGCCTCGAGAAAGGTTCCATGATGATAATTCGGCTCAATGGTTGGTCAAAAAGAACGCTCAAATGACATATGAGGACGTATATACAGCAAATGGGTTCTGCCTAGGTGGGAAGTTGAAAGACTGGCTGTATCCCGCGCCGCGTGGCCGGCGCCGCCGGCGCCGTTGCTGTTCCGCCGGTCTATTCGGCCAGGGGGCGCGTTCGACTTTGTGCGAGGGTTTACCTGCCAGCAAGAACGTATAGGGTTTCTATACTATTTTACTCAACCGGTAGAGGGCACAGATTAAAGTGCCCATATAGTATTTCCAGAATTGTACCCGCGTATAGGATGAGTTTTGCCGTGGTCTTTTCGCGGGGGGGCTGCGTCGTAACTACAAAGTCAAGACTGGCTGCGTCCACATTAGAATTTGTGCCCAACTGCATGTTTCTTTTATAAAAGTAATGCTCTTTGATTGCAAAAGGAGCCTGCAGCGTCTCGTGAAAGCTGACGCTTGGTGAGACTTGGGTGCATTGCAGAAGGCGTCATCACCCTGGAAATCCCATGCCCCAGCCCGAAGGTTGGGTTTTGGCTAAGTAAAGCTGATTTCCTAGGGCAGTCTCAAGGAAACCAAAGTCAAAATCTGCTTCCGTTCGAGTCGGGCGTTCATCAATCGCTGGGTGACGTGACTTATTTCGCAAACGTCGCCTCTAGCGACATACATCGGAGTTTGCCCGTCGCATTTATTCAGATTTTGCGTCCTATCGACAAGCCTCCTCTCTGGTGAGCTCTATCGCCTTCTCGCATAGTCTATGGGGACGCCCATTTCAGCCTCATCTCAACCTCTCTTCAAACTACGTGCGAGCGGCCATGGGCATGGGCATGCTTGTATAAAGACTACCAGGCTGTCGGTGCCCAC
This sequence comes from Colletotrichum sp. SAR11_239, assembly GCA_025328985.1. Taxonomy (NCBI): domain Eukaryota; kingdom Fungi; phylum Ascomycota; class Sordariomycetes; order Glomerellales; family Glomerellaceae; genus Colletotrichum; species Colletotrichum sp. SAR11_239. The sequence continues at coordinate 311,200 of JAKMWZ010000014.1, forward strand.
CCACCGCAACCTTTCGGGCTGGCACCAAAGGATTTTGGCGCCGTCGAATTTTCTCCTTTGGCTATCCTCAAGAGGCGAGGGTTTCAGCTGAAGCGGTGGGCCAATTCGTATCGTTTCAGCTGGCACATCACATCTCATAACCAAGACGACGATACTGGAATTACTGCATTGAGTACAAACACCGAGGTTGTGAACACACCTCAGCTATTGATTGCGTGCTTTCTACCCGCCTTACCGACATTCATCATGGCAGATGTGCGGACTAGCCCCAGCGGAATGATTACGAGATCCTGCTGAGGCGTACGTGTTTCCATGTCAAGCTGACGATCGTGAGAGACTTCCGTATTCCCCTGCAACAATAGAAACCTCCCAATGAGGTCTGGCCGCTGGAGAGTGAAAGCTCAGGCAGCGACGACTGCGTAATACTGGCCGAGCAACAGACTGGGCGGAAGACTGGGAAAGTCGGCAGTGCGGGTGGTAGGACTCGAAGACTAACCGCTGGTTGCTTGTCGGGGTGAATTCACAACCGAACAAAGGATATGGCGAGACGGTACAGTTCGGAACAGTGACAATAATAATGCTGTTCTGTTGGTTCATTGAAGAAGCTTGCAGCGGACGGAGAAACCAGGCGTCGTCGCGGTACTATTCAGTGCTCTTGGGCCAATTGTTGAAATTCCAGCACAGGAATACAGCCTGTCGGTTAATCAGAGGATGAAATTGTGCAAAAGAGGGGGCTTCTTGAGGGGTGGCCGCCCCTGAAATGCCCTCATCGAGGGTCAGGGGTCTGGCATGTTCACATCTTTCACTTTTGTGCCAACGCCAACGTTATGTCAGATCCCCCGAAACCTAGTCAACGTGCAAATGCCAGTATTTTCCCTCTAATCTGTCTTCGCCAAGTGTGCGGCAACTTCCCAGTAGCTCTGCTAACGATGCCAGGGCTCTCAGCGTGGCGAATGGCGTTTCATCTTTGCCAGAGGCGTTGCCATCCAGTGTTGTCCATTCCAGGCGTCGTGGCTCCTCTATATTGCATCGATGCCGGCGCCTCGGGGGCGTCTCTTCGAAGAGCTGGCGTCAAGGAGCCTCTTGTAGGCAGTCGAGTAGCCTCTTTCAGCTCGCGAGGCCGGCGCCTCGGGGGCGGCTGTCGCAGTCAGTAGGCGTCCCTTGCGTTCTCAATCAAGTAGCAGGCAAGAATTACCACAGTCACGTAGAGCTTGCTAGGGGCTGGAGCTGCTCGGGCTTGTATGCCTGAAAGGCAATTGAACACTTGGTTGCTTGCTTGATGTCGAACGTAGCGTTGATTTAGTTGACGAGGCGAAGTTGAAGGAGATTTCGAGGCAGCAATTAGCAGTTGAGAAGTGTGCCGCCCCCCGAGGGAGGCAGTCGTTGCCGCCGAACGGGCATTCCAAGTGCGCCGGGTGGAACAAATGCCGCTGAGGGCGCAAGTAGGCGTTTGACATCAAAGCCGATGCTACTAGGGGCGGCCAAGACTGTCGAGGAAGTGTAGTGTTGTTGAGAGAGGCAGAATTGGCTTGGCAGAGTAGTTTCCTTACCGTGAAACGAGTCTGGCGCGAAAGGTAGCCGACTCTGCCGCATTGTCACGTCTGCCCTCAAATTGACGAAGGGAGAGGTCAGCCCGAGCAGCGCCTCTGGAGGTGAGGGGGCGGGGCCGTTGTGGTCGCGGAAATAGGTGGGTAGTTAGGTCGAAGAGAGTTCGAAGCGCCTCCAGCGTTGACGGGTGCCGCGATGGCGCCTTTCGTCGAGCGCAGGGCGTAATCTGGGCTCTTTCAGGAATGGAGAGGGGAGAAGACGGTTCGCGCGACGCCTTTCGAAGCGAGGGATCGAAGGCGTGGAATGCGTCGATGGCGTCGAAGACATCGAAGGCATCGAAGGCATCGAAGGCATCATCGCCGCTAGGCGTGAGGGTCGAATGTTCGAGGGACCTAGCGCTAGGCGTGAACATTCGTGGTTCTCGCGTGATAAACGCTCCCATAAAGGGGTCAGTTCTGACGTCGACGCTTCTGGGGACTTGGAGTAGGCGCGCAGTGGATCGCGTCGTCGCGGCGCCTGTTCTCCTTAGCACGACTTTGTCGAGTCAACACGTCGTGGCAACGACGACGAAGGAAAGAGGAAAGCAGAAGGAAAGAGCACAGGGCAGGTGAGCGGTGGCCAGCCTCTGAAATGCCGTTCCGTCTCGAGGTTGTCTGCCAGACAAGGCATTTTCAGACATCGACTAACAATTGGGGATGCGATTGTGCCTGCAGTTTGGGAGTTCGGTCCTGCAAGATTTCGGCAGCAGGTGGTCTCCTTGAGAAACAATCCAGCAAGGCTTCAAGAAGGAGCGGCATCAGATACCTGCCTGATCAGATAATTCGCCCGGCTTAGGTCATCGTCATACTCTGACAGCCGCTTGGTCATACTTTCCCATCCAGAAAGTCTGTCCATGCCCCCGGCACAGTCTGAGCATGCCCCCGGAGAAATCTGAGCATGCCCCCGGAAAATTCTGTCCATGCCCGCCCGCCCTGTGACCTCTCTGACCTTCAGACAACGAAGCACGTGCAAAGTGACAGCGCCCCACCTGTCAACGTATTGCAGTGACCCCTGACAGCGATCCCACGTGTGTGTGGCAGCGACTCCGCCCACAACGTGAAGCCCACCACCTCGTGCTAATTGAACCAGCAGCACACACACCAGCAGTGCATCCAAACTTGCGCCGGACTGCCCTCATTCCCGAAGCTGTTCTGAGTAACGGGAGCATGTTTGCAGGTGGGGCTAAGATGAATGTGACGGAATAAATACGACGAGATGAATGTGACGAGATGAATGTGACGAATTACACACTGAAGACCGTCACTTTGGTCATCTTCGCGCACCAAGGAGCAGGTGTTGTAGGCAGGTAGGATGCGGTGTAGGTAGGCCTACGCAGGCGTCAGGGCTGTGGGTAGCCGCAAGTCAGCTACCTACACCGGGAGGACTCGCATTGCGACCGCGAAAATGGCATCTTTGAAAAACACGCCTTGCGTCACTTACAGTCTGCTCATGGATGCCAGCCGCATCTACAATGCGCAGTGGCAGTGGTTGGGGTGCCATGGGTTCAAGCGGGGTCACGTGCAGAGGACAAGTGAAGACAAGACAGTAGCCGTCATGGCCGATGCAAGACAACTGTAGTTGGTGCACCTCCCTGCGCGACAGAGTGGGTCTGCGCTTGGTGGGCGGGCGTGGGCGGCTCTGGTTGGCCTGCCCTTATGATATCGACAGCATCCTAAGGAGAGAGATGATGCGATTGGCGAGCGTTAGGATACCGTCGGTATCATAAGAGCAGGCCAACCAGAGAGACGAGGCACTGGCGGAGGTGCGACAAACACAACTGGACAAGTTCCAACTGCGCGATGGGCGCTGAGTGTGGGGGCTTTCCGTCACCTGCAAGCACGAGGACATCGCACACCGAGGACACAGCCTTGCACCATCTGCTGGCGACAGCTGGGATGCTGCATCTGGCTTGCGTGATCATTGTAATTGGTCGCATCATCCGATCTTTTCCCAAAGTGCGTGAAGTGATTGAATTAATCTAGCTATGAACGGTGGCGCGTGGCCCAAGTGGTTTGGCCGACTCCAGCGTCCGTGTGTGGCATTCGGGCCTCGGGTCCCGGCCTGGGCCCGGCCGACTTCCGTCTCGCACAAAGCATCAGGACACAGGATAAGTAGGTGGAACTCCAATTTTGTGTGCTGGCTTTGGGGCGGCGGCTTTGAAATTTCTTGCCGCGGCATCTCAGTGCTTCTGTTTTGCGTGGAATGGTCCAGTGGGGTGCGCGTTTGTTGGACAGCCAGTGTCCCATGGTCTCACTAATTGGCCCGCCCTTACGATACCGGCGGTATGCTAAGGCTGGCCAATTACTATCAGTGGCATCACACAAGGTCGGGCCTGACCTTAGCAGCAATGCTTCCATTCAGAGGCATGGTCATACTTCGCCCGCTAAAAAGGATGAGCATGCCCCTGGAGGGCAATCAACCTCCCAAGCCCACTCTGGCCGCGTGCACATCTTCCCCAAATCGAGCTGCAACCCCAATTTGAAGCCGTGCGACTGCATCGTGCACACCATAGCGGTCGAATCGCTGCATCGCGGTCCGGTGCGTCTACGATTTCCGGTCTGAAGCGCTTCGCCCGCCGGTCTTGTAGCAGTGGGAGAGTGAATGCGGTGTCCCAGAGGCATGCTCATACTTTTCTAGTGGAGGCGGTAGCTCAGCTACAGCAGGTCTGGGTACCCGTACTCTGGCGGGGATCTCTCCGCTGCGTCCCTCCCCCAACATCCCGATTGCATGTCAAAGACCAGACAGGCGCTTCCGTTCCTGCTCAGTTTCACAAAGTGGCCATGCTTTGCACCTTGGACAGAAGGAGTTTGCAGCATCATTTCCGCCACAGTCCGTCTAATGTGGCCTGCAAAGTGGCCGAACTGCGAACAACGGTTCACCGTTGCAAACCCTGTGGCGCGCCTCATCAACAAGTTAATTGACGCCTAGGTCGTTCAAAAGTCCCCACTGCAGTGGCAGTTCCTCAGTGGGATCTTTTAGCAGGAGTGGGATTTCTCGGGAGGGAGTGGCTTAGGAAAGATCTTGCAGTACCTGGGGTTGCTTCCAGAAATACACGAGTCCCCTCGCAAGAAGTCCCCACGAAAGTGGGGACCTTTCAGCCGCGCCTACCTAGGTACTCACAAGACGTTCTTCCCAGCATTCAGAAATGTCCCCATGAACCATACCTTCCCAAAACCTCCCACTTCAGAAGCTCCCCTCTTGCGTTATCCTCGCCCCCCTCGCATCAACCCCGCGGTTGCTGATTTTCCATCACCCCGTTGAGAACCTCTCGACCATGCAGTAATGATCTGACGACGGCTTCTCCTACCGACGCTGCCCAAGGGCTACCCGAAAACGACGGAGATATACTACGCTTCTCTTCTCCAGGTCTTACAAGGGGGATTGCCGAGGCTGTCGCGTCGCTTGTGACTGTCTGCGCACGGCAGACATCTCCAACGAGCCGAAGTCTCGGCGCCCACATCACAGAGCCCAGCAGATGTCTGTACCAGCCGGCTGAGGCGAAGTCGAAGCCGAAGCCAAAGTCTGTGGACGTCGCAAGGTATCCCAGCGAGTCGATGAAGCGAATGCTGGAGTCGCGCGTCGTGGTGCAGAGGGTGATAATCGAGGAGGAGATGGAGAGGGGCGGTTCCTGGGGGGTTCGCATGCAGAGCACCACGACAGAGGGTGTCAAGGAGCAATTATGCAGTTGGGCTGCATACCTATTTCGAGACGGTAGGCAGAGCAGAGCACATTGCCCCAGGATGGATTGCGTAGGGCTCTGAGGGGCCTGGAGGTCAACAGCATCATGACCAAGCGCGGGAAATCCACAATTGATGAGAGTACCTGTCGTAATTGCAGGGCTGGCCACCCCATCCTTACTTTGACCGCGCAGTGAAGAAAGCATCCAATTGAATAAGACGTTTCACAACCGAACCATGCATCGATCAATTGACCCTGGCAAGGCTTCAGATGCTCAGGCCAAGCTAACATCGCAACTTGGATGCCGTGCGCCCAAGAAACGAGCCAGAGCTGTGCTCTTTGGCTTTGGTGTCTTGTTGCGGGTCCTCTGCGAGTCCGTGGTCCTCACGCCCCGGGATTGCAGTCAACTACGTGGGAGAGGCCTCCATTTACAGCGCAGCCAACCAAAGGTCTTGCCGTGATGCCATGCGCGCAGTGCTCTGGAAATCGCAGGGGGTTCTCTGTATGGCTGTCAGCGGGTGATGCGCATAGGTAGATCAGAAGGACGCTGGGTGCAGCTTTCGATGTTTGCTGAACATGCGGTGGGACACCTTTCGTCAGACGTCACTGGTGCTGGGTAGCAGATCCTTCAGTGGCACGGTCATACTTTTTAGGTGAGAAAATCTGAGCATGCCGCCAACGCCCCGCTGGGGTACGGGCTGTACCATGTCGCACTCCCGCTGCCTGCGCGCAGTGGATCCAATAGCACCAGTGATATCCGTCCACGGTGTCGGGCCGAGTCCACCATCCAACAACAGCGGAGGCTTTACATGCATCAAAGAAGGTTGAACACTTCCACCCTTAAAAGAGGTGTCTCGGCCGTCAACGTATCACTAAGGTCCCGGCCGGGTGATGTTGTTGCAAACCTCCGCTCATCGCAACATCAGCCGCATCGATCCAGTTCCACCATCATGGCCAGCTCCGCCGGGAACGCCTTTGGAATGCACTCGCTGTGACTACCCCGTCCTTTGCCCATGGCTTTTCTCAGATGTGGTGCTCTGGTCGTCGTGTGTGTTAATGTCGTGTTCGCGAAATCTTGATGACTTATTGGCGGGGTGCGGGACCGATGCCGAACGCCATTCTTTCCAGTATGCATGGCTGGGGTGGAGTGGGGGCCCTCAAACGCTAGTGTGTGAATGCCTTCAATTGAGCGCACCCCACCCACATTCCCCTCGATATCCGTGCAGTGGACCCTTGGTGGAACTTCGCAGAAAAACTCCATGTCCTGCCGACAGCTCGCGTATTCGTACCTGCATGTCCTTACTGACGGAGAAACCGTTCAGGTGGAGTGCACGGATCATTCTACGTACCCGCCACTGACGGTGGAGGTGGTAGCCAGACCCGCTGCAAACTGAGCTACCACCTCGACCGTTGACAACCGTTGAGGTTGCTCCGTAAGGGGGTAGAACCTGGATGACTAAAGAGGCACGTATCACCATGCTGATGGCGGCAGGCAGAAGCAGTCCGTCAAAGTAGAGTGGACTCTTTTTGATGGGCCGCACGCCACTGCCATGCCGGGCCGTTCCGTCTTGAGGTTGTCTGTCAGAAAAGTTCTCTCATTGAGCTCTTTCCGCATTGCTGGCCGCACTGGTCAAATTTCTTCAATGACAGTTGACCCTGGAGCCTCGCCCCACGTCCCTGGCTCTTCACTCGCGTCAGGCATCATGTTGCATCATCAGTTGTGCGGCGTCACGGACCCACGATGCCCACGCGCTGCCCGTCCGCCGCAACGGTGGAAATTCCACCCCTCAAAGGACCAGCAATAGAATCGCATCACAAAGTTCCCGACTTGACGCCACATCGAAGAATTACTGAGACTGAATACATGTCTCGTGTCGAGCTTCTGGGACCGAGGTGTCGAGGCCGCAGTCAGCCGGGAGGTCATACCCACGATGCGCCTCACGATGCTCCGTGGCGCCACGTTACGTTCTGGATTTGTTGTCCGGGTAGAATTTGAAGATGGCCCTCTCTTATCCCGATCTGCATACCCCCGCAGGAATCACTGGCATCTCGATAGACAGCTCTGCTTCTTGTTGTCCCCTGTTGTCCTGCGGTCATCCGACGGCAGCCATGGTACATTCGAGCGCGTCCCACATGTCTGTTTATTTCGTTCTGTGCCTCAAACCCTGCTGGTTCGGTACCTCGAAAGGTCTATGGATGTCTTCGGCGTCTCATCAGTTGCACCCCCGCCAATGCTTTTCGGTCAGGTGCGGAGGTCACGACGTCGATCCTCGTGTGGCCCGCCGGGTGCTCTTTCGCGATTCGGTGAAACACTAAGGGCTGAAAGACGTTGTTGCGGGCCCGCCTTCCTAGAACGATGGGTCCCTGAAGAAGCCGCGACGTTGGCGGATGCCAGCAAGGTGCAACAAGCCAGGTACCATCTTCTCCGGGGCATTGACCTTGTTGAACAGTAAAAGTGAAGGTACAGGTGCAAGTGCATTTACTGCCTGCAACGGGAGTTATCAGCGCCCGGAGAGAAGGTTCCTTCCATCCCTCGCCGATGCACCTAGCACCCACCTTGGATGGGCGAGTAGAAGTGACGAAGAGCTGCACCAACACCTGCCTTACTTGCGACTGCCCATCGGTCGTCATTCACACCATCCCAATCCCAAGCCGTATCTTTCACCTTCTCCGTGCCATACTTCTCCCGGCCACAGCGCAACCTTTCTCCCATCACCAACCTTTCTCCCATCATTAACGCACTCCCATGGGGCCGCCCGTGAGGAAGATTGATGCCGCTGGATTCAATCTTCCCCAGCAAAGACTTTGCAGTCACCGCCTCATGGGAGAGCAACTCGCCTGCCACTCGCCTGCCTTGTAAGTCTGCTCCTGTCCATCCCCATCACGCAATCCAAAACGTCGACCAGTTTTCGCAGGGCACGTCCGCTGACTTGATTTGTGCAAAGCCACGGCATTTGCCTCTTCAGCGGCTTCGAAGACTGGTACCTGAAGCTGGAGTGTGCGGCCTCAATCAGAGACAACCGCCATCCTCCTGCCTCCAAGCTCGATGCCCGAGACATCCTGGACTTCGTCCCGCGTCCGACCAAGGCCGCATCAGCTAGCAAGGAGCTGCGTAAGGGCTGGGCCGCTACCGATCAGTCCATCAAGAACCTGTCGGCCATGCTTCGGGTCCATCGGTCAGGCCTCACTACGTCTCAGCTTGTCCAGAGCCGACGGTGCAGACGCCAGTAGCATCATGGTCGAAGAAACAGACCCCGGCACCATCAAGACGCCTTGCAACCACATCAGCCAGCCCAAGACGCATCGCCAACTCCAACCAAATGCCCCCTCACACAATAGACATGCCGAAGGGAAGAGAGTGCCAACTTGACAACGTGAGTCACATTTCTCCATGCATTTGAGATGCCTTCTGACGAGAAATCCCTCGGCAGAAGCAACCCTTCCGCCGTAATGGCCGGCATCTCGCCATCACCGAACAAATAATTCCAATCAACCACGAACAAACATAGGTTCAAAGATCCTCCTCGGTAGACACCCGTCGGAGAGATACTTGGCTGGAGGGCAATCCAGGCCCCTTGCTGGAGAAAGCCGTATGAAGCACCACTCCGATTGCAGTGGAAATACCACGCTGATTCAACGGACGAGGATTCTTGCGGCCCCAAGCGTCTTGGCTCCAACGTCACAAAGTAGAAACGCGTCCCCTCGAACACCAGGTGCTCGGCATGGGAAACGTAAGAGGTACTGCCTAGGCTACAGATGGCGGGTAAGGAATGTCTCCGTCTGATGGGAACTGCTTGGAGGTGAGATGGAATTCATTGGTATGGACATGCATTGTCGTTCGTGGTTATATGGCTGGGTACTTTGGTCGTGCTGCACTAGCATAGAGTCCGCTGAAATAAAATAGTCACCCATTATTCCTGTCTTGGTCATCTCCGCAAGCCCTGCACCGAGACCCGTCCACTAAGTAGCTGGGACTCTGAAGCAACTTTCGTGAGCTCCTCCAAGGGACCATCTCTTTCGCGTCGGTTTACGCAAAGGGTTCCTGCAGTACACTTCGCTGCTGTTCAACATCCAATTCTTTCTCCCAATCTGATTCCCACGCAAAGCCAGGCCTGTCGATTCCGAGCGGCAAACGAGCGACGATTGATGCCTGTTCTATCCAATGAACTGTGTTCTTCATCCCATGCCTCGCCACCTCGGAGTCTAGCCGGCAGAGAAAGCGGGGCTACCCCATTGCAGTCAACCTCGGTGTCGCGATACGAATCTCAAACTGTGCTACACTATACGGCATTGTCAGAGTACTTTTGGCCAGGCAGATGAACCTGGATTATTGCCGATGCAACGCTTTTGTGCATCGTGAACACAGCAAGAGATGGGCATCATTTCTGACATCTTGCGTGGAATATGAGAAACGATCATGTGTAATGCTCCCACATACGACCATACCCATTGGAGAACTCGGGATCCCGTTCGCTCTCCCATAGATAAGCCAATGAGGGCTGGAGTAGTAGTCGGGTCGGTGACGACCGGCGAATGCCCGGTGTTGTATGTCTTTTTGCGTGTCTTTTGCTATTTGGCTCCTGGCGTTTGCATTTTAGGGGAGTTAAGAAGCAAGACATGATGATGCTGTACGGCATCCGGGGGCATGCGGCGAATTCAGGGCCTCCCGCCAAAACCATGACGCTGAGATCGACAGTGGCCCACTGAAGAATGCCCAGATCGAGGCATTGTGGAGTCGGTACCCCACCGCCAACAACGCCTCTTCATTGCCAGACCTGACGAGCCCGACTCGACGAACAAGAGAATCTGCTATTCCAGGTGCAGAGCAGACTTCAACTCAGATACCACCTGACTTTCCTAATGGTCTCTTATCAAGCTTTCCCATGAACGAGATTTCCCGGTGGGATTCGTCGAAGTGTGTGCACAAGTCGGGACAAAACGCTGCGACACCTTGGCCTCCTTGCCCCAATTCCCCTTTGGCTGTAAGCTGCCAGTCTGTCAGGTCAAGGCGGCGAGTTGGCCATCATCACGATCTGGATCACTCCTATGTCGCCGAAGATCCGCAACCCATAGCGGCACAGTCTTCTTCGCTCGGCTTGAAGTTCCGGCTAATCGACTCCATGCCAAGTCGGTCATGTTCATGTTGGCCCACAGGGAAGCTTACTCTGGCATGCCGCCAAGAACGCAGTCCCATGCCGCCCAGACGCTGACACTGCGATGTTTGCGCGTACATTGGGCGGCTTAAGTGGGCCGGAAGATGTGCAGCAACGCTATGGACCAGCTCAGACGTTGGCAAGTTGGCAGAAGGATCTGGCCTGATGGGGATTGCTGCATGCGTACGAACCCAACCTGACGCGGTAGGCGGTTCAATGGAAATTGGACCGTAATCTGGCTGTTCCCAAGCGAATGGTCTGAGGTTAGTACAGGGCTTCGAAGGAATAGACGCCGCAGGCAGGGTTCTACGAAGACGGACAGAGAAGACGGAATGAGAACCTATGGGAGGCATCACGAGCCAGACGGACACCGGCCAGGCGAAGTGACAGAAAGATGGTCAATTATAGGAGAATAAAGCCCGTCTTTTTTCAGTGAATATCAGCTTGGGACATGTTGGCGGAAGCCGTACATGAGTTGTCTTGCTCGCGCGAGATGCTCCGTGGCATCATCGCTGTCCAAGCATTCTTTGTGTGTTCGAAACCTTCAGGAATCATACGTAGAAGGAAACAAAAACAGCGACAACAAGTTTGGTTTATGAGCAAGCGCCTCCTTCTGCACATCTCTTCATCCCCATGAGACGTGGCCTTCAACGGAAAATGCGATTGCCAATCCCATATGTATCTTTTGCCTTGTGCTTTATTCCAAACTAGGCGACCGCTCGGGAGCCCCCCTTGCCGAGGGCCATGCGTGTCCGTAGTATCATGTGTCTCGTTTGTTTCTCGGTTATATCTGTCTTGTTCTCAGAGCTGAATCAGAGCTTACCGCGACGGACGAGTAGGAGAATTCGATGGGCGTGTAGAATGGTTGTGTCCTTACTTCCTCGGTGGGACAGGAGACACTGGCCCAAGGTACTGGGCGCTAGCGGAAGGCAAGGGAAGTGGGAAGACTCGGTGTTCCGCCTTTTCCACAGAATTTGGAAGAGGCGGGCGTGGATAGATTCTCTCAGGTGGGCCTGACGGCATCTCTGAATGTGCCAGCATGATCGGGTGGCTATTCAGCTAGACACGTGGAGCGAAAGAGGGCGAGACTTGTAACGACATCATGATCCAAGAGCTTTCTGATAGCGTACGTGTATCAAGCTTGGACTACTCCCCGCCGAGTGCAGGTTTAGCTGTGGTTCATTTTCTGATACAAGAGGTGTCTACACGACAAGCTAGACTACTGAGGGCGTTTACACAAAATTGGCCGGGGATTGTAGGCGTGCCGGTTTACTTTATGGAGAACTGTGCGAGTCTATTAGCAGAGCTGAACAGTTGGGCTTATTCACGGCGGCGACGCGTGTCGCCGACTTTGAACAATGAAGAGGTATTTTTGACCCATGAGTGATGAGAGGGAGGAGACTTCCGTAGCAGACACGGTCAAATGAGATGGGAGGTACGGCATTGCAGATACGTGAGTTGAGTCAAAGAAGAACAGCACGGATTGGACTCACTGGAAGTTGGCTTGGAAGAGGAGGGATCTGAATATTAATTCGACGTCATATGCTGCATTGACGCGATCCTGTAGGGTATCTTCACAGCCATTCTATCGCTTTTGAGTTACAGCTTGAAGTGAAATTTGGAGTTTGAAGCCACGATATCATGACCCCCACAGATGAAGCACTCACTCTTTCTGCTACCTCAGCTATGGGCATTCGGCGTGAGGTCACGCATATGAGAGAAAACTGGTGGTCGCAGCCGTTCCAGCTGATTTGGAGTCTTGTATGAGCGAAGACAAAGCCCTCCAGATGTTTGTATCCCACCCTGTAGTGGTTGACTGGCTGTAGTCCCAATGCACCTGTCCAGCATGTTTGAGCGACCCTTGTGGCACACCAGTAGCTGTCCACTGCCCACCCCAATGGATTAGTTCGTTGTCACCACAGTGGTTGCATGGACAACCTGCCGATTGTAGACCTGAGTTCGGTTGATGGTAACCCGGATCGACTTCCAACACGTCCGGCTGCAAACTGCTCTGAAAGCCCATGCGGATTTTCTAGCAGCCCTACAGGGAGAATGCGGGGATATTTCCTCCATGTTCTCTGTTTTCTACCCACCTCAGCTCAATCCATAGACACGTCATCTCCCAGCTCGGTGGTCTGGCCCCCGACGTCACGTCACCCTCCGCTCACTATGAAATCCGAAATTGTCCGCTTGTTGGTCAGAAGATGGACACTTTCCGATGCAATCATTATCCTTCGATCGAATTGTCCATCGTCCTGTACTAGCTAGCCATGAGATATGGTGGGTTTGACCTGAATGTAATCAAAACCAAGTAGGTCTTTCTTACTCACCTTGAATTTCCCAACAGCGTCGTGAAAACCATCTCGCCCTGTCTTCTCGATATGTGAGCCTTCCAGAAGACCAAGTGGGAGAGTTCTTTGAGGCAGAGATTCTGTGTGTGGCTTGGGCACGTCAGTCTTTGTCGATAGCCAAGTTGACTCCGACAACAGGGGCCGACCTTGAGAGGTATGGCCAAGAGCGATCTCAAATTGCGCAGGCACAAATGAGGATCTACAGCCTGAACTTCAGCTTTCCCAGACTCAGTCTGTCTTCTGGCAATAGGACCGGCACTTCATGACGCGAAAGTCACTTTTTTGGCCGCATTCGCGGGCGGGGACATCGCCAGCGCACTGAACCAAGAAAAGTGACTCGCATGGACCTCAAGTACGGCAAGCTTGGCGGCAACGAGTGGAATGTCCCCGGGGTCATCCACGGCCTTGCCTTGCACTAGAGAACGAGTGCGCCCAAGCGGCACTCGAGTCGAACTTTCTAGGTTTCTTCACGAACGCTCTCATGCATGAGGATGGATCTTTGAAGCAAGGGACAAATCCCATAAAATACAACTGGAGAGAGCTAGGGAAGACTCGTGTGGGACGTAGCAGAAAGACACGGTATCTCTTTCTCAAGCATATAGATCCACATGTGAAAGGCGGGGTGTGACAACAAGACAGGCCAGGGACTGCGACGAAGTGCCTCATGACGAGCACCATCACCACAAACGGAGACAGCTACCTATCTATAAGAGCTAAGTATAACTCCCTGTTCCACCTTGTCTTTTCAAAGACTCAATGCGTTGGTGGTCTGCTGCCAAGAAACCCAACATCTGCTGTTGTGTTCGCTCAGCTAGCTGGCTCATACCCGTTCGCATGATGATATTGCGGCAAACCATCCCAGCTTTACTGAGGATACCACAAGTACAAGCCACTCTAGCGGCTGTGATGCCTTTTGTCATGGTTCTCTTCAATCATGTGCTCTATTCCTCCTTTCCTTCAGATCTGAGGTATCCGTAGCGAACTGAATAATATGTCGCACCTCTGGAAATTGTGACGTGGAGAAAAGGCAAGGCGCCGGGAATCCAGCGTGTTCGGGCACAGCCTTTCCATTTCAAAAGCCTCGAAAGACACGGCCGGTGAGGTGAATCATACGTCTCGCGTCAATCCACCTCGACCTCTTGCTGGAGGCTTTGAACGGACATACGGCCTGGAGAAGTTCGCCGTGACGAAGCTTGGAAAAGCGACTGTAATACTTGTGTACCCAGGTCTCTTTTTGACATACCAACCACCAGCTGGACGACTTCATCGGTCTTTCGTTCATCGCCCCCGCCACTTCAAGGCTTTGCCCGCCTTCACGGATCTACTCGCGCTTCAAAAGGCGTCAACATTCAAAGTGCTGGAGAGTGGCGGTCTAGACCGAGGGACGAGCAGTCATTCCCGAAGTATCAGGAACGGGCGGGAATCTTTACCGTCATTCAAGAGCTTGCTGGAAGAGGATGTTCAGGAGTCCACCGCGAGTGGTGTAGGCGACGGGCGAGAAAAAAGAGGTTGTCGTCGTCAAGGTTCTCGGGGGTTACGTCTCCCCTTGTTTCAGTCGCCGACTAGGCGAGGCTCACTACCATATGCCCAAGTTGTGAGCAAGGAGACACTGGCTCGTCTGGCACGCGCATTCCCCCACAACTTTCACAACCAGTCGAGCACTAGCTGATTGATCACCGGCTATCTCGGAGCCACGAATCCTTCCCGTGCCAGATGGATGTTGTCAATTGCGCATCCAACATCCATGAATATTAGCTCGTCAGCGTGAGTCCGGTTGCTTTGCAAGCGATTATTCGGCGAGATGAGCATCACTTGGCGATTGCAAAAGCACTCCCGGCTGAACATAAAATAGGTTCGTGTTTCCATGCCTCCCATCCGCCTTGCATTTCGTGCTTGTGCAGGATGACTTGTTGGAATAAGTAGCCTAACTAGCCCTCCGACAAGCAGAAAAGGCCACGAACCCTGAAAAAGAAAAAAGAAAAAAACTGCGAATGACCATTTTATTTAGGGTCTTGCTGGGTTTTCACCTTGGTTGTATCGATCTTGGTGATTTGTTCAGTGACTTTTGGTCTGGTAGTGTTCATGGGCTGCGCTGGGAAGAGATTATGGCAATGTGTTAGAGGGCTGGAGACAAGGTGCACAGTGGCTTGCAGCTTTTCGGCGTTTGCGGAATGCGAAGGATGGACCCGGTGGCAGCGGCACGGGCCGCTCCGTGGAAGGGGTGCCCCATAGGGATTCTTTCGTCAGGTCCTCACCAGCGGGCGGTGTGCAGGTTCAGCACTGCCTAGGGAGCAGGTCAGACTTTTTACTGCCGAATCTCTGACCTTGCTCCCTGAAGCACAGGCCAGCACACTGAGGTATCAGACACCCGGACAAGTGACGCTCGGGACCTGCGGGCCCATAGGGGTCGGTCAGGCACCATCAGGATTCTCCCCAAAATTGCACCGCACCACCTGCAGAGGCACCACCTGCAGAGATCGTGCCCGCACAAACCCCTCCGACCGTGAGCCTATTCAGTCTTTGACCGCGAACCGGCAAGCAGCGTGGGCTGGAAACCAACACTGCAGTCCCGCCGTCAGCAACTCAACCACACACCCCTCCGGACACTAAGGTAGCCACAACATCATTGCATCATCCCCCCCCACCGCGATATCAACGACTCTGCCGAACCACCCTCCCATCACACCCGATCAAATCTTGCCCCCAAGAACATGGCGATTTTGAGCTTTCACATACAATTCGCCATTGAAACACCGCTGCATCAATAAACATGGGCAAGTCCTGAAAGCACAATGCAGGTGCTCCTGCTATGTCTATTGCATCTTCACGCTGTTGCGACCAACCGACGCTCACCGCCAAAGACTGCTTTACCAAACAGATTACTCCGCACCTCCTATACATTCTGCTACTGACTGCATCGCCTCTGAGCTCTGCTCCAGCCCCAAGTCCACTGTCTACCACTCCACGGGAGAGGTCCTCGCCGGCTACATGAGCATATCCCAGCGTACAGAGCATCCCATACCACATATCTCCAGCAGGCGCGCGAACCAAGCAAGACCATTGACGATCCACCAACAAATGACAAGACTGGCAATGATGCGAACCACCCAGTCATAATCAGGCTGGCGTGCAGGCTGCGCCGGTCCAGCCTGTCCTTGCGCGTTGTTGGTGGGCGCGGCGGTGGCTTGGGTGGCTGGCGGTTGGCCGTCGTGTTGCCCCTGTGCCTCGTGGGCGAGCGTAGCATCGGCTGGATTGGCTGCGTTCGCCTGCATCGTGTTCTGGACAAATTAGTTTGAGTGCGACAGGATAATGGGACGTTACTCACGGCTCTTAGTTTGCAGAGCGCGAGGCAAAGTTTGTTATTTGTAGTGAGAAAGTGGAATGTTAAGGATGCTTGCTTGTGGAGGAGAGGATTGACTTGCAAGTTCTCATGGAGCGGATAACTTGTGGATGGCGAAGACTTTTATGGTGCTCCTGCCCAACGCAGCCTCCAGGTAGACGCTGGACAGACCATGATGCTTAATGGTCGCAGCCTGCATTCTGCAGCCCCTAAAAGCCGTCATTCCTATGTGTTGGTCGGATGCCGGGGCCTGAAAGGCCAGCGAAACATAGGGACCTGACTGTTGCTGATGCTGCAACTGCGTTTGCAGGTGGGATCCAAAGACAGTCAAAGAAGCACCAAGACAGCAGCAACTCTCTCACAGAGCTACATAGAAATAGCCGTCTGGGATCTGAAAGACTGAAGCTCCTGTCGCAAACGACTCACATGCAGCAGTCGGATGACTCTGATGCCTCTGGAACCATCCGTCCCATCGCGCCCGCCAGCCTTCCACCCAACTGCCGTCCACATCTCAACAGCCCTGTATGCCTTCACCTTGAACCACCTTGAACCACCTTGAAACACCTCACCTTAACAAACCATCCATCCCTCCCATCTATTTCCAATCACCACAACGCACTGCACCTGCGACGTCACAAGCATATCACTGTTTGCCACGCAACCAATAATCACACCGCAGGCATGGCCCCAGTGGACTCCAACATGAAGATGGAAACCCCTGAGGATCAGCTCACCCATCTTGTCTATCTCTTACTAGAAGATGCTGACGCCATTGCTATGCATTCCGAGCTTGAACGTCAGAATCCACCCATCCCGGTTAGTTTTCAGCTTGCCCAGACGGCCTCCATTGTCGCAAGGTCAGCTTCCTCCCCTCGATTTTCACTGTGCCCACTTTGCCCCTGCCGTGCATTTGCCCTTGCTGACTTGCTCCTGCCGCGTATCAGAACTACGAGTACTACAAGGCAGAGGCTGAGAATGAGGAAAAGGTCTGGTATCGAGGAAATCTGATAGAATCAGGTCCTGAGTCTTGTGATGGAAAATCAGAAGGCGAAACCGGAAGAGGACTCCATCTTCGAGGCATTTGACCCCTTAGTGGTGGTGGCCGCCGTCTGGATGCTCGTCATGGTCTACATTCGGCACTTTCAGCACTGAGCTAGCTAGATGGCCTCCAAGCGCCAGGCAAAGTCAACACAGCAATTGAATATATCGAGCGAGAGGGGATCGAAATTGGGGCCATGTATTTGTGTACAGACGCGCTAGCTAGTAGGAACAGCACGTCATGTTCCGAAAAGTACTGAATGCTACGTTCTTGGGTATTCCTCATCGAACGCCAAATGTTCTGTCTAAATGTTTGCCCTTGTGATGTGTAGAACGCTCTTGTCTCACCGGGTTCGAGTTTGACCTGGCTCTTCATCCCGATGCATCAGCAGCGTTTTCCATTTAGGGTGTTGCGGACGCGATGTACCAGATTACAAAGATCAAAGTGACGTTTCTTCGCTGCCAGAAGCAGCTCAAATAATCAGATCATCCGCCTGAGAGATCGGCAGGGTCTGCGCCAACCGCGCGCCGACACAGTCAACACAATAAATGGCCAATTTGTCACGATGCTTTTCACTTTTCGTGCGCCACATCTGGAGACACGCGCTCCATGACTTGCTGCTGTCGCAACACAATCGCAGAATGTTCAACGCAATGATGATGGCGATGCGGCTTGACATCACGCCGTCTCTTCATGGCGTCTTCGCACTGTTGTTCCTTCGCAGCTGAAACTTGGCCTCCCAGCCATCGCGACCACCTCTCCCCTCTCCTGATTTGCCAGTGCGACTCTTTCCGCGGTTTCCCGTCTCAGCGCCAATTCACCGCCGACAATGAAACTCGCAGGCACCGAACCCGAGACATCCGCCTTCTTGAATCGAAGCTGAGCTGTCCTCTACGATCTCGGTCTCTTGCTGACATACTGAGACATGCTATTGTGAAAAGGGCCTGCTGTTCTGGCTTCAAACCCTCCGAAATAGCGGCGGACAGCATGCGTCACGAGGGGCGGACGAGGCGAACTCACTACGCTGCGGGCATGGATGAGACGAACTGGCGAAGGCCTGGTTGATGCTAGATACCCGTCGCATTGATTGAATTAGCTGCCGGCTTAATAACTATCGCTTGGTCAAGGTTGTCATCGTCCAGATTCATGTCTAACGGAATCTGTGCGGCAAGTAGGAAACGCCTCAAGACCAAGGATACCGTACGCGGAACCACAGCATGACCCAAACATGCATTTCTGAGGGGCCTGCTGGCTTAAGCAGTGTTCATCGTCGCCCAATACGCCACCGCTCTCGGCTGCGAGAACGGCGACATCGTGCTGCACAGTTTATCAGCATTGGACCACCGCAGTATTGCGGTTCTTCACCCTTGTCTGAGCAGCAAATTTGTCGAGATGAAGGCGACCGATATACTGTTAGATCGCTTAATTGCTAGCAAGACGGTTCCTGCGTCAGAAGTAATAGCACTCTATTTCCAGCAGATGCGGAGGGGGAGGATGTGCAGGTCACAACGCCGAATCTCTCGAAGCCGGTTTTCTTGGGCAGCATCACTGGCGTATTGCTGCCCATAACAAAGTGGAATGTCGTCTCCATGCTTGCCCTAGGTGTCGAGTGATGAATCATGAAGATGTACACTTTGCCCTCACAAGACAAGACCTCCAGCAGTATTCCGTTTCCGCTGTGAAAGCCATCCCGTGCCGCCGCCCGAGGGCCTGCCACCGCTTCCCTCTTCACTTGCTGCTCTTTCATGCTGCCTGAATAATTCTCTGCGTGAAAGGGACCAGTGATAGTTGACGTCCGTCCGGAACCAAACGCCTCAGTGTTTCAACGAGTGGAAACGCCTAAATTCGCACTACATACTAGCTGGCTGGTCTCAAAGAGATCCTGTTGCTTGTTTTGTTCTCAACTTGTATCTTTTTCTCCGACATTGGCTGGTCAGTGCCAAACACTGAAGTGTCGCTTACTTCTCTCGCTTCTTTGTCCAGAGCGACATCACACTTTATGAGGTTGGGGTTCTCGGAATGATTCCGAAACGAGACAATTTGAAACTGTGATAAAGTCATGTTAGCTTCAGTTGGTCCCGAGATGTGTTTTTGCACGTGCTGAGCGACGTGGGTGGTCAAGTGCGAAGAAACCACCGTCATTCATTTCGTATCCTTCCCAGTCGGACGCAGCCAAATCTCTGCTCCTAGATCATAGAGCCCATCTGCAAGTGCATAGGATGGAGAAGGGGTGCCTGTATTGGCGACGGTTGGCACGCTTCTCGTGAGCCTTGGCTCTCAGGTCTTTGGCCCGATCCTGGAGTCTACCTCATGATAAGGCTTCCACTTCTCTCAGGAAACCGGCCGCTCATGCTGGCCCAGCGCCTCACATGGATCTTCCAGCAATATCAGGCCAACGATCATGTCCTCCGCTTTCTGAGATTTCCCTTTGATTGGTACTTGGGTCTGAGCATTCAATGCCAACGTCTACTTACCAGTGGTTGCTATCCTGCTTGATCACTGGGTTCTTTCGGCCTCGGCATTTCGGCACGATACTTTGTTGATCTCGCCTGCTTGCCTTACCGCCGAATACAGGTGGATAACGCCATCATGGATGATTCATTGATTACATCCAAGCATTGGACATGGTCGTCTTTTGTTGTCTTACCACTCTTTCGAAACTTATGGCGCACCTCTTCAAGTTGTCCCTAATATACTGACATCCAGTCTGCTGAGGGCCGAAGATGCATGCAATGTAAGTAAAGCTGCGTCCTCAATGTACAATGCTTCAGTTCACCGAAACTTCAGCCAATTGGATCGCTAAACGATCGCCAAACTCAAAACCCTGAAGGTTAATTATTTGTAGACGGCTGGTGTTAAGATGATTAGACCGCCCAAGAACATTGCGTAGGAAATCAATAGGAGTTGCTTACTCGGGCAGGAAGAACTTCAAACTCAAAAGTTGTGGGGATTAAGTCAAGTGACATGCCATGGGGTCGGCACGCGCTCGTGCTTTTTACTTTAACGGAGTGACCCCGACACGGAGCTCCCGAAACGCAGCTGGCAGGTATCATAATAGCACGACATTTGTAGTTCGCCGACCAAGGTTTGTTGCTCCGCACGCGATCTGACGCGACTAAGGATGAGTAGCGCTGGTCAACGGCTACAAATTCAAGCCTTCTCAGCACGCAATTAAACAACAGCGTTCAGTTGCGGAAATAAAACGCCCAGAACCAACTAATTTTCCGCGCCACGTTTCAATTCATAGTTGCTTGTGATTAGGGTCTCAATTCCAGTGACAGCGGTACACACGAAGGGCTGACACCGTGGATGAACTCGGCCCACAGTAACCCTTGAAGCACTCACTCAATCTCGATATGTGAAATCCGTGAGTCAGTCCATATGACCCAGCTGCTTGGAGAGTAATATGCGACTGTAAGTTTACGCTCGTTGCGAAAGATTCTGTTCTCGCTACTATTAGACAGCTGAAGGTTGCTTAGCAGTGATTGGCGCACACGACTCATAGCATGGCATGATCCACAAAGCAGACCCTTGCCACCTTTTAGACTTCGGTTCCGGCCTCGCTACATGGTTTCTGAAGATCAAACAACAGGCAAGGAGCTATCCGACGGGAGCTATCCGTGTACTATTTTAAAATATCTTTGATTATTATCTTAAAGGGCAACATAAAGCTTCACATTTCTCCTTAATTTGTCAACAACTTTCCTAGCCTCCGTTCATTTCCAACCTGCGCCAGGCGTTGCCGTCGCTCATTGTATTATTTAGGACGCATAGCCGATCCAAAGCTCAATATGAGAATCATTGTTGCTCTTTCCATGGCTGCATTGGCGGCAGCGATTCCGACTGTCGTCCCTGATGAGCCTTCCTCTGTGGAACGACGTGCGCGGAGTGCCGCATGCCAAGACGGACAAGAGGCATACGCGATTTGCTTCTCCCAAGCCACGGCGGGCGGTGCTGACTCCAATGTTGTGAGTGAAGTCCACACTGTGACTTGTAAAGAGAAAGGCTGATTCTAAACGTCATCTAGCAATGCGCTGCGGTAGGTACTTCGACACTACGTCTAGCTTTCTCCACGCTAATTAGTGTAGGCCGTGAGAGCTTGTCTGGCTCTATGCAACAACAACGTAAGGCGCTGTCTATTTAATGTCTGGATTAAGCCTACTGACAATTCATTATAGTGCTAACAGGCGTCTGTGCCTTCTCTCGAGGATTCAGGCAGCATGCATTGGTTTTTAGCTATGCTGGCAGATCTTGATCTTAATACCGTTAAACCTGTCTCGCAAGGCGCGCAAACATCTGTTCAGACCACAGCTAGCAATTGTATTATTAAATTCCGCCGTATAAACACCTTCGACCTTCCTCTTTCCACACCAGAGTGTCCGAAACTACAACAGCCTTGTCGTGCCCGTCCTAATCCAAGCGCCATGTCAAGTGCGGGCCAATGCACCAAATAGAACGGATTCAAACATCCATTAAGGCCGGAACGCGTCTCACAAGAGGTATTCGTCCACGCTTCAATGTCAATCGGAGCCTGCTCTAAGAGACCCCTGATTTGAGATAAGCTTGCAGGCGTCCTCTAGCGTCGTCATTATGTGAAGGAGTTTTGCCATTTAACATAAGTGCCGGAGACTTTCGGGATACCGTGCAGCTTCTTCTCAAATTCCTTCAGAAGGTCACGATCTGCCACGTCGTTGAAGCAGCTGCAAAAGAGGTCAGACCGTTCTGGCTCACCTGGGCCTTACTCGCATGAACGAAAGCGGGACCGTTGTCTTGCCACCTTTTTTCTTGATTACGTTCGAGGCTGGAGCAGTATTTGAAGCTGGAGCGACTACTTTCAGATGGCTGTTCCGTGCTGTCTGCTTTGCAAACTCGGGCGTGGTCGCGAAGACATGCTCGATTGGGCAACATATTTTGGGCACCTGGGTAAATTGGTTCCTTGGTGCTAGAAATCATTCCTCGAACCTTTTCCTTCGCAAATGAAGCCTCGGTTAAGTCTTCTCTTTCTTCCCGGTCAGCGACCGTTGCGGTGGCTTATGGCGTCTTTCTATGAACTCTGATTGACGCCACCCAACTCACGTAGTTGACAGAATATTTCGTGCCAGCGAAATATTTCGTGCGAGCATTTTTGTATGACCAGGGATATATAAGAGGTCCCCCTTACTCCAACCACCCCCTATATGTCTAGTAAACTGCTCCTATTAACTACTACCACGTTATAGCGATCGTATATATATCTTTAAGTTCCTTTAATAGGGCGCTGTGTTTTAATAATATAAGACGCTCGATTTGATTAATATTATATAGCTTATTCGTCTTAAAGTTTATTTTAATATACTTAAAATATCTTTATACCTCAGTTTAATAATATATTATCTTATTAAAGTATACTAGTAGAAAGTAGTAGTGTATTTAATATACTATTAAGCTTTACGTTAGGGGATTAAGTTATATGCGTAAAAATCTATATACTTTATTTTAGTTCTTTTAAGTGATTATAAAGAAGCTATTACTACTTTTAAAGTAGTAATAGATAGTGTTAATGTAGTATAGTAACGATATCTTAATATTAAAGGTATAATAGGTTATAGTAGTGTGAAGAGGGAGATACCTGCCCCTTAGTAATTCACGCTCTCTTTATATACCCCCTTAGGTAGCTATAGAGGTTTCTCTAGTTTAGGCTATCCTGGTCCTCGAATATTTCCTTGTGAGAGTTATATAGTAGTTAATAAGGTGCGCCTCTAGGCGGCAAACTGCGAAGAAAAAAGTTAGAAGGGAAGAAAGATTCGTGCGAGCTTTGCGGGACGTCCCGTCTCATTCTTCACCTTATAGTCTCTACTGGATCGAAACTGTGTGGACGAATACATGCGGCATACTCTGAACGGACCATCGAAAGCCTTTAGTCGAGCCTCTCCTGTAAGTGTGCGACCATGAACACTGATCTCGCATACCAGATCAGCGTTTGCTCGCCGGATAAAGCAGAACTCCGCCATTCAGCTGGACTCCATACATTATCAAGCCCTCAAGACCCTTACGAAGAATCAATAGCAGATTACGCAACAGTGGACTCGCTAGAAGTTATCGTGAATGTCCAGCTTTCAATTGGAAATGCTGGTCGGGTTTGTCGGGGCTTTACAGTCAACAATGTTGACTAACGATTGGCATGGAGGATCCGGTCAACAAACATATTAATTGAAACTGACTCCGACACCATTAACAATACCCCCTGTAGTGTTCCTACTGGAGGTAAGGACATGGTGAAGCATCTTTGAAAAGCACTGCTACGTTGAACCTTTAATTATGCTTGTAGATCCCTTGGCATTTGCCAAACTCTCTCAAATGCGATATGGATCTTAGTATGGTGCTGCCTCTGGATGCACAAGAAGGGGCAGTGATTTTATAAATGGCCTTTCTCTTGTTGTTTCAGTCTGCTTCTGCATTCTCCCGTTTGATCCTCTTTCTTGTTGTTGTCGTTCATATGGTCATCCACCTTGAATCCACGTGTTTCCCGTTTTTGTCGCGTTCATTCTCCTTATTCTTCCCTTCAAGGCAAAACAATCAGATGAAATAACAAATGAGATAGCTTGAAGAAGCTACATAATTTCATCTAGAAAGCTAGGGGCTGAGAAGCTTAGTTTCAGATGAAGACTCGTACAAAGAGCGGGCACAAGGCGGCAGCTGCTTCAATGACCTGGTTAATCGTCCCGTCTTTGAGAGGCCAGTCAAGCGCAAGGCGTCCCGAGTCAAGCCGCTGTCCGACACCTGCGGTGATATAACCAGCCGTGAGCGCTTGTAAATTGAAGGAGGGGATCCCAGTCGCTTATTTATGCTGGTCAAGGAGCAGCATCTGCATTGTCGGTTGCGACGAACGGCAGCGAGGGCGAAATCGGGATCAGGACTTGCAGCAGGTAGTGTCGATGGTCGCCCTGGCAGTTCTGCATGCGCGACAATCCTTGAGCCGGCTGCAGATGCGAGAGAAAGTCGCCGTTCAAAGGTTTCCAGATAGGGTACGGTCTTGTTATCAAGGAAAGTCAGCGTCTGGCCGCTCTGATGCCAGCCGTTCTCCCAACTAAAGACTTCGTGAGCGGCGAAACAACTGATGGGCAGCGTTCTAACTGGAATGGGCTGCAATGGGGTGGAGTTGATGTCCGACGCAGATGCAGGTAGCTGGCAGTTCAGCCGGAAAGCATTCTCGGGCCCTGTCTACTCCAAAAGTCAGGTCTCGGGAACAAAGGATGACTGAGCTCCTACGTCTTCAGCAGCACCCACGCCAAGGCAATCAATCAAGTTTGAGACTCAAACTTGACTTGATCGAGTGGTAATGGCCTATTCATAATTGATTGATTGATTGATTGAACTTGACAAGTTTACTTGCCTTGCGGTGGGTGCTGGTCTCCAGCATAACCTCCAGCTACCCCATCCTGTCTGCCGTGATTTCTGTACAGGGCCGGGTGTCTTCAAACATCGTTCAAGAGGCTCTGGTCATGTATCGCGCATCTCGTACCCCTCCATCCACTGATCACAGACTGGTATTCAGTTTGGCAGAAGGGACAGCTGCCGTTCGGGGATCAGCTAAAAGCTTTTTAATCCCTCACAAGGTCTAGCTCATTGGTCGGGAAAAGGCGAGCGAGTCCAGGCGTTGAATTCGTTCCATGGCACTGCGGATATTTATTGTGAGGCCGTCCACTGGAATGATCTACCTCAGCTGGCACTCACAATGTGTGTCTGCACATGTTATGACTCATGGGTCTCATGAGCAGATTCAGTTTGTTGGCCCGACCCCGATTTCGAATAAACTTTTCCCTTTAGGTATTCGACATCTTGGAATACAAGAAGTCTTCTACAGCCGGCGCAACAAGGCAAACGTCGCGAGCACTTTAGGACCACCTTCTCCTCTATTGTCTTCTCCCGTCTCACCGTTTCTCACAGATACTCATGCACCTTTCCAGGTCGGTGGATTTCCAGTCATTCTCACAAGAGTCGCTGGGTGTCGGTTCAGTTGAAACCCCCCCAACTTTTCTTTTCTACTTCATACTTGGCTTATACATCAAGTAGCTACAAGTCGCGTAGCCTGCTTCCTCTACCTACCTTCACAGTGCCGGCACAAGGTACTGTGAGGGAGTCAATCTCGGGGAATACCTTATGGTCCCTCCGACTTGAACGCGACTTCCCCTGCTCCCGCGATGCGTCCCCCCTCGGTGATGACATTGCCCAACTCGAGCCTACGAAGCTGTGAACGTTCAGTTCCGAGGACAACGCACGGCCTAGCTGCCTCCGTCGGCAAGAATACGCTGAAACTCGTCGCCAGCGTCTCCAGTGACGACCGCCCGTAGAAAGATTTTCGCACCAGCTCCCCGACTTCTCGAGTGTGGCGTCTCCCAAGTCCAGCCGAAGACTTTGCAGGTAGTCAATGTTTTGTATGGGAAACATGATGAGCTGGGCGTCCCATTATCCCTCATCAAGAGTGGTGCCCGCTCGTGTTCGTAATTTTGAGTGTCTGGAGATGCACGAAGTCTCTCAGGCTGTCCGATAATATCTGGGCAAATGTGTGATAAGAACAGCTGACGCCCACGCGAAGATACGTTAGGATGGAGATGCGTGCGACTTCTTTGATGACCATTGCATCAGCTGGGTTGATCTCCAGACGTTCCAGATAGGGAAAGTACGGGATTTTGTTGGCCTCGCTGTGGACTTTTGCTAGTAAAATCCGCTGTCCCAAGACGACGTCCTTGAGCACCGCTTCTCGCAGATCCTGTGGCTGTGCCAGCGCTTGTAACACAGCTCGCGGTGTTAGGCCTTCGCCTGGCCGGCGTTTTGTGAATATGACATTGGCATGTTGCAGCGTTGTGATCCCTCGGTCTAGGCCAGCGTCGTCGTCGATGTTACCATCTTCACCGCTGTCCATTTTCCTGTCCCTCTCCTCTCGAGTTGGCCTGCTATCGACACTCACGTTGAGGTGTATGAAATTTCCAGCTACACTAGGAATAGAGAAGATATTCCTCACATGAAAGGTCCACCGTTCGATAGTTAGCGACGCCAGGTCAGGGCATTGGTTGATGAACTGCTGAACGCAGTGTGTAGGCGTGTTCCGCAATTGTACGTGGATGTGTTTGACGCGCGGTAAACCAAGCTCCATTGATGCCAGGAAACGTACTGGGGGTGCAGGACTGTTCTGAACGAGTCGTGAGTTGACGATCTCATTTGCGTATTCTTGTGGACGCCCATCTTCGATGATGAGATATTCGAAATCCGCCGGCTCCCAGACGATTGCCTTTCCACTAGCCCAGAATGACCAGTTCGTCCTCATTAGCGGCGTTAGACTGCTCTCCTTGTAAACTTCATGGAGAACCATGCCTATATATTGTAGGGACAGCTGGCTGAAGTCGCCGGATGGCATGTTGGGCGAGGACGAGGTCTGAATGATTTCGGGATGTGCTTCGGCGGCTCATGGCACGGGAGGGACTCACCCTGGCATCGCTTGCAATGATAAGTGACGCCATCTTGACTGGACGTGGCGACGGCCATCGAGAAGAGGAACAATACTGAGACGCAAACGAAACAGGGTCAAAATTATATGCGTTTCCCTTGCCCGGATTCGCTACCGATGTGTGAGTCTGCTGGAACCTGTATGTAAGGTAAGCACCCTTATTTTATTCGTCGACATCACTCCCGCGGAACCCGCGCTATTTGCGTAATGGTCTTGGAAAGCTACCTACCCAAATTATAGCATACGAGTTTACTGTCGCGAATAGACGACAGATCAAAAGTCCTATTGCTGTCTGTGTGACTTGTACTCGGTCCAGAGCAAAGCTGGGAGCATGTCCGTTGTATTATGCTTGCGCCCTGTGCGATGTTGGAAACCTCTTTTGCAAAACCTTTGGGAGGCAGCAGGAGACTTTGGCGTGGGTGTGAGAGCTTTTGGCAGGCGGTATTTTTCAACCCCAACCAGCTCGCCATCGCGAGCCCAGTCTTTTGTTGGATCTCTTCTGTGTATTCCCTTTCTATGGCAACCCTTCGCCGAGACTACCACAAGCAGGTCATCACAAGCTGTACTTACAAGAAAACAGGAGCTCTGCAAGCCATCCCTTGAAATATTCGACAAATGCCTCATCCGTGTCGCAAATGCAAGCTCAACGTTGTGGCGCCGGCGCCGGCTCGGACATCTCACCCAGCCCACCTGAGCAGAAGTTCTGCCTCGATGGGGGCACGCAGGTCTACGTGTTTAATTGTCTCTAAGTGTCAGACTGGCTGCTTTTGGGCGTCAAGGAAATCACTTGCATTGCTAAAGAGTAAGGTGGATGAATACCTGTGATACCGTCTTGATTGTAGTCATATCTATGGTCCAACCACTATTCACCTGACGTGAACGTCTGATAACATCTATCGGTCATCGACCCATCGTTCAAAAAAGAAGCCAACTTTAGTTCAGTCTGTCTCACACAGCTTTTCCAGCTCATTAAGAGTTTGGCTTGCGCTCTTCAGCTGTTGTGCAACCCTCGCCGCGCACGATTCAACCTTGGTCCTTTTCTCTTGTGAGGTGCTGGCGTCCGCCGACCTCTTGCGCTTCTTCCCGCCTGCCTCAACAAGCTCCTTCTCCCAATTCCCAGCCTCGAGATGACCCTGAGAATACTTCGTCCATTCTGCCTCCGAGCCATCGGCTGCTCGCAAAAGCTCGTCTGCCCGCGCAATCAGCCGCTCGTTGAGATGGACCATCTTGTCCTTCAACTCGGCGCAGTCATGGAGGGCTGCCTTCTCATCATTCTTGTGAACTGAGATGCATTCCTTGGCTTGAGCAATGCGTTCAAGGCCCGTTTGGAACAAGTCTTCAAGTGCGTCAAGTGCATCATCAACGTTCTCCTCTGCATTCGGTGCCTCGAGTGCTTTGCCGCCGTGCGGTGGCTTGCTGGCGGCCGGGCGAGGTTGACCAGACGCCTCATTCGGGTTGCCGGAATCGTCGTTTCCGTCGATGACGGGCCCGTCAGACTCCTCCATACCAATTGCGCTGTCGTCTGGAGATGCTCCCTCCGCTCCGGGGCTCACCCTGCTGGCTGCTGCCCCCATTCCAGCCCCCAACACTCTGTTTGTGTTGCTGCGCATAGCCGAGTCCGCAGAGGTTTCGTCGTTGAACACCGGCGCGGAGGTTTCCTCGTCGAACAGCGGAGACGGAGATTCGTTCGCGTCGTAGGGCTGGCCCGCGTTCCAATTGTGCAGGAGACTCTCGGCGTCTTCGTCTCTGACCGATGGCCGTGCCGATCCAGTATTGTAGACCGCTCGATCGGTTTCAATGTCCTTGCTGGCTTTCTCCCACCACGACTCGGAAATGGTGGAACCCTGGCCTTGGGTGTCTTCACCGCGCGGGACGGCAATCTCTTGACTAGAGTTGTCGGAAACGCGGTTGCTGTCTTCGACCACTCGATTCCCTTGCGACTCGACTTCTGTGAGCTTGTTTCTGTGATTTTTCTTTGTGAGTTCGGGCTTGATGCGTGGAACTTTGCAACGTCAGTGAACAATCATTTTCTGCAAGGGTATGAGGGATGCCTACGTCGCTTCTTGGCAGCAATCACCTCGGATGGTGTGAATGTGGTGCGCAAGTAATGTGGAGGGCGGCTGCTCTTTTCTGCGCGGCCAGCGATGATCTCTGAGAACAGAGTTGCAGCCGTGACTTCAAGGGAGCCAAGGCCGAGCCAAGCCTCTCGAGATGCGACGGCAGCTTCCCCGAACCATAAATACAGCTCTCCCGAGTGTTCCAAGCCGAGAGCCTCGAGGGCCTGAGTCCGGCGGGCTTGCTCCGACTTTTTCAGGGAATCCCAGTGTGACTCGAACCTTGCCTCGAGTACGCGACGGAGGACGGGGCCTTCGATCTCGCGAGACGCCCACTCGGCGAAGGGAATTCGCGGTCGGTTCTTGGGAAGCTTGGATTCGTATTTCTGATAGCCAGAGGCGAGGTCGTCGTAGGCTTTGGCGAGCTGCTCCTGACTTGCCTTGAATGCCTCGGCGAAGGCTTTCACTAGCTCGCTGAGGTTTGATGCGTTCTTTGGCCCGCCTTTCGGAGGCATCGATCTGAAAAGACGAACACCTTGCCAACCGAGGTGCGCGGGGCAGTGTTGGTGATGATTGTGGTAGTCCGGGCTCCAGCGAAGTTGGGGCGGTTGCTGTGAAGATGCGTGCTCCAAAAAAGTATTGTCTGGGAAAGAACTCTCAAGACGATGGCGCCATGGTGGGTAGACTTCAAGCTTTATCTTTTGTTCCAAGCTTGATGACGGCAACTGCCATTTACCGAGATTATTGGATGGCAGACAGCGGAAGGTTTGGCCAGGATTTCGATAAGATAAGGCAGGTGCCACAAGTACAACGAGGGGTGAGTTGCGTACGGCGCGTGCGGTGCCCTCCGTCCCGTTCCTGTCCAAACCTAAAGCAGTAACGACGTTGGTGCTCTCTCTCCTCTCTTGCAGGTTCGGCACTTGCTGGTATCAGGCTGCCTGCCACTCGACGCACCAAGCCTCGGATCTGCAGGTGGTCTGCGCGGTGGGCACTCCTTCTATGCGACCCTCGTCCGTTCTTCTGTTGGCCAAGGGTCCACGTCCTCAGGCAGGACCACCTCCGCACACCTCGCCCCGCACGGCGTAGGATTCCATTAGCCGATCCGATCTCGCTTATCTGATCTCGTCTTATCTCCGACCAAGATCTGCCGGCATAGGCTGGGATCCCTGTGTGCCAGCTGTCCCGCAACTTGGCAATAAGGTAGTTGGCAGCTGTCCACTGACCACCCACAACCAAAATCACCTTGCACAACATTCGCGACAAATGACAACCTAAAACCCACCCCATCCTGCCCATCATCTTACCCAATAATGCTTTGCGCGTGTTAATCAATCATTGAAGAGCGCACTCGTCAAGGTCGCAAAGAGGGAGCATCGCGGTCCGGCCAGCCACAGTGCAAGCCTGCGGACCAAAGGGTGACGCGAGCGAAGTGTTGCATGGGATGACCAAGGTCTGGCCTGCTCACCTAACTCAAGCACCCCACTTCTAGATCCTTCTTCAACACGTCTTGGATCCTCTGGCACACCTCGGGGTGCATTCGCCGCATGCTCATCGTGTCACTGGTAACTTCCTGCTGACTTCATCGTCTGCCGATATTCACTGGCAGTTTGAGCAACCACCAGATTTGCCGGTGCCCATCTACCTGGTGCCTGGTTCTCATTGGTAAGCTAGGCAGAGCTCTCGCATTATAAAAAGCGGCTGGGAGAAATGGCTTCGCCCAAAGGATTCTCTTCATGCATGCACTTTACTCATGCATGTCAAGCTGGATTCGTGTCAAACCCAGAAGCTCCCGTGAGAGTAGCAGCTCTTCTTTGTGTGGGTCCAATAATGATACTTTGACGAAATCACATGAAAAAAACTTAGAGTTTGGTTTCGGTTCACGGGAAACCTTCTTGGGACAGCTTCAATGGCCGAAGGAAAATCCGCGATGTTCGGGCTGGACCGTGCTGACTTGGGCGGGTGCTTCAGTGCTGGTTCTTGTGCTCTCAGTGGCTAGATGCTGATTCCAGCGCCAAATCGGCCGCTCCTTCCGAAAGCTACCATGGCCGTTGGAGCTTTTGAGATCCGTGGCCCACAAGCCTCCATTACAAACGCTCCTACCTCAACCCGTAATCCCACCAAAGCCGTCCTTTTGGGAGAACCCCCCTTTGCATTGACCAAGGCCGCCTTGTTCTTTCATAACCTGGGAGTCCAGGGCTTTCACCTCATCACATCAGGTTTCTGGATCTGCTTCGAACTCTGCTCGAGAAAAGGGTGCGGCATCGTGTGCAAACGAATTCTCAGCCGCCTGCCACGGTGGTGCGAATTCAGACATGTACCTGCTAAATGAGATGGACTGATAGCACGACGCAACTTCACAAGCAGGAGCAAAGAGGTATGTAATCCCCGAACCCCCCACTGGTGTCGTAGCTCTCGGTAGGGGAGCCTTGGGTGCTGCGACAAGGACAGGTTGAGGGCGACTTGACAACATCGGAATATTTACGTTGGCGGCTGTCTATGTCAAAAAGGTTCTTTCTGGATTTGGATTCTGGCATTCAGATACATTCAGAGAGTGCTATTTCGTAGCTCAATTCAGGATTTCAACGAGAAGGACGACGGTTGGTGGGACGCCACATAGAATTTGCACGCGGGCGACGCCTCGACAAGGGTTGGCTGTCCTTTGGCGGGCATGGCGAGGCTGAAAAGACAACGGATGTTTTTGCTTAATTCGAGTTGGTCTGCAAAAGTGGCAGCTCTGACAGCAGGCTGAAAGGGTTCGTCAGGAGCAACCATAGGCAGCGATATTGGCATCATCTGCCGTTTGCAGATGGCAGGACGCGTGCGGCATCTGCCAGATAACATGGTTCAGAATGCCATCTCGATTAGTATCATCGCCTCAGGCGCGGGCAAACCAAACGTGGTCCAATGCGAGTAGCCAGCGGCGTGGTCAGCGTTGCTGCGCTTGTCAAGCTAGACGACCATGATGGCGATTACGACGAGAAAGAAGACGGCGATTCGGTCATCAGCGGCGCGGCCGTAGGCGGAGAGGCGCCTTGCTGCTACGACAGAAGTCAGTCGAGGTCGGCAGGCAAGGCAGCGAAGGATTCCGACACACCCCGCCGAGACGAGTGTGGTCAGACGGTCGAAGGATGTACGGTGCGGCGATAACTCGGCATGCAGGGCGCAGTGCGGGAGGAGGGCGGTGCAAGGTAGGAGAAGGATAGGCGAGAAACTACAAGTGACAGAAGACACTAGAGTCGAGGAAGGCAGTGTCTAGTGAAAGAGATGTGATCAATGAATAGCAGAAAAGACATGTGATCCAAGACTCCGTGACCAACTTCACAGCCCGCGGTCTGCCGCATGTTGGAAATTGATTCCTTTTTGCGTGAAAATGTCCTTCAGAGGAATTCAATTGCATGTTGGCCGGCGAGATGACTCCGACCAGTGGCCAACATCAAACATGAAAAATACCATGATTTCCCCCAAAGATCTGAAGAACACCGTGATCTCTCCATGAACTTGACTTCAGAGAGGTCTTCCTTTTCCATTACCAAGCTCAAGACGATGGTGAATTTTGAGATGGTCAGGGTGTAAATAACAAGACACTGAGGACGCTGATGAAGCCGGCTTGAGCTCCCTTGAGATTTCCAGAGTGAAACCCCAGCGACAGGATCCAGGGTTACCGTTGCCGTTGCCGTTGCCGCTACTGTCCTTCCTGGCGCCTTCCTTCATGCCCGTGCCCTCTGGATTCCCTCCTCACACCATGTTCATGTGGAAACTTCGGCAGATGGCTCCACCGGTTCTTTGGCACGGAGCAACTGCTCCACATTCGGTTCCGATTAGCGTCCGAAAGTGGAGCTATCGCCGAAAGCCGTCTCTTCCGCCGCGGACTTGCGGCCGACGGCTTGCGCTGCTCCTCCTCCCCACAACCGCCAGAGGCACAATAACATAACAAACACTGCAATAACACATTATGAATCCATAAATCGCAGACAAAAATCCTAATCTAATAAATACATTCAAAACACAGTTATCCGCGTCACCTCTGTCTACTCCGAGCCGTCGACTTCGCACCCATGGCCTGACAAGAACAAGCCAGTCCCGCCGCCGCCACATTGGCTAGCCTAGGCACCTCCAGCCTGGCCCTAATTTCAAGCCCTCCTCAAAACGTCGGCCCCTGCATAACAGCCATGATTATCGGACTCATCGTCGGCCTTGCCGTCAACATCGTCACATCTAACCTCGACAACACGGCCAGCAACTTCCTGTCCCCATCGACCTGGACCTGGACTTTTGAGGTCTTCAATGACTGCTTCCATGGCCTTAAATGCAAATTCCGTTGCTCGAATACGGCGGCAATGGCGACGTTGAAACTGACATCTGAGCAGCAGCAGCAGCAGAAGTCTTGGAACCTTGGTCTGAGAGCTAAGCTTCCGCTAACCCACTGGACTAGCATAGCAGCAACCTCCGTCCTACGATGGAGCAGAGAAAGTCTTCTGTGTGGCTGGGTATAGCCTAGCTCCAGCGGGAGCTCGACACATCTCGAGCGTAAGATGTTGTCCTGGAAGAAGGCGGGATACTGGGTCGCATGGTTGCGGTGGGTTTTTTTGAGAAGGCTCCGGGTCAGGGCAGTGGATATGTGTTTCAGGGGTTGTGTTCTGAAGGTGAAGCACAATTATCATTCAATGTACTGCCTCGCAGAGACATGAACAGATGCATCGGGGACGCCAGCAGTTGCAGCCTTCCTCTCAGCCATCTATGGCTGGTCATGCTTTCTCAACAGGATCCTGACGGCCGGGGCTTACATTGTTGCTTGGGATCGGGTTGTCAGCGGTGATCAGAACGGCGTGGCAAGGTTCGTGGAACAGGGTGCAGTGTTGGGCGTATGCGCTGTAGTTCGTGCGATCGGAGTCAAAAGGAGAGCCACTCAGCAAGAGAAATCAGTCGATCAGAAAGACGTTTGTCTAGCACTGTTCGGCCCTTTGACTGCAGCAGTTTTGATTCCTTCGTCGCTCATATCAACGCCATGAACTCTGCCGCCGTATATCCACGAGGGCTTCATCATGCTGTCTTTTCGTACCGTAGATGCGATCCCACATTCCCCCCTACTTAACATCAACCAACTCAACCCCGCTCTCAGCATCAATAATAACAATTAAAGCGATGACCGCGCCTACTTTGCCATTCAGGTTGGCAAGCTCTGCATCCACGAGTTCTTTGTCTCTCCATTTCGCTGGAACAGGCTCCGACCTGAGTGTTGTCCGTCGTTGCTCCCCGTCCGCTCTCCTTCCCCGGACTCTGCCTGGCTTTATTGTTCAATGCCAGGGCTTTGTCCGCCTTCTGCCCTCCAAATTTGCCACCTTTGGCTCGCCCTTAAGCCTTTTACCTCTCAGGCCCCATTTCGGTCTCGTCAATGCTGCTTCAGCACCATTTTGTTGCCCTTTCTCGGCTGTCGTTGTCGCCATCGTCTTCTCACCTCCATCCCGCGATACTCAGAGTGCCCCGACCGGACAGCATCACACCCACACATCGCGCGTGCACACAGCTCCCGACGCCGTTAACCATAACCTCCTCGATAAGCTGCTGCTCGTCGCTCTGGCTTGCTGCCCACAGCGCTCGTCGGCAGGGTGGACGAGCCTGTTATTTTAGCTACTCCCTTACTTGGCGCGAAGAGAACCAAGGCTTTAATACGAGAGGCTTGGAGACTTGGCTCCGGTCGATAGCAGAGCGCGAGTGCAGTGTTCCAGCAGGTTAAGTCCTTTCTAACAGGGATAGAAGCAGTAGCTTCTTCCTGTTTCAAGCGAAGATTTTTACAGGTTAATCTTTTTATAAGTCGAAATGTTTTCAGAGATCCAGTTTTCAGTAGATCGAATTTATTTAAGAGCTTGAACTTTAGGTTGGGTTCTTTAAGAGGTCGGATTCTTTGAGAGGTCGGAATCTTTGAGAGGCTAGATACTTCGAGAGGCTAGATACTTCGAGAGGTTAGATTCTTTGAGGTCGAATACATTTCAGGGGTCGAATGCTTTTCACAGGCGAATACGTTTAAGTGGTCGGATTCTTCTAAGGGTCGGATCCTTCCAGGGGTCGGATTCTTCCAGGGGTCGGATTCTTCCAGGGGTCGGATTCTCTTCTAGGTGAAGTAGACTGAGGACGAGACTACCGACGCCTAAGTGGGCATGTGAGTAGTTCTGGAGGCAGCAGCTGTTAGAGGAGGAGGATAATAATAACGAACTGATCTCCTCGGCTGCTACAGCTAAGCGCCGGAGCTCTGCGTATCTAGTCCATCCAGTCCCAAGAAACTTCCGCTGTCATGCGATGCAGACCGAGACGCACCACCAGCGTCCCCGACATAAATCTCTGGCCGCGGATGCCGAAGCGCTGGCGGCTACAGTGAAAGCGGAAGGGCTGTAACGTCAGATGGCTGCATAGAGGAGCGTCTAGCAGCAGGTCGAGCGTGCGGAGGATGCTGGGACCCAGGTTTGGAATGCGGCTCAGTCAGTTCCAAGTTCTCCGACGATGCGCTCAGCACAAAAAGTGACGTATTCAATGGAAATCGTCGCCCGGGAGGAGAAACACATGAAAGCTCCCTTTTCCTTCTGCAAAGCCGTTGATCTGACCACGACAAATACTGTTGCTGATTCTCGGAGTCCCTTTCCTGTTTGGCAACTTGGCTACTTCGCATTCCCTTCAAACGTCTTATCGAGGCTCTTTGGTGGAGGCCTGATGACCATTCTGGTAACTTCAATAGCCTGTAGTTGTATTTGAATGGTTCTCAGAGTCGAGAAGCATGTTCCATCGCGATGGCTAGTGTCATGACCACCATTTAAGTCCGCCATGCTCGCGGAAAATGGTCATGAATACTTCCTAGGGCTCAATAGATGTCTTTTCCCCTTCGAGAGGGGCTGTGGAGCCTGCGTGGAGGGCAAGCACGGCCTCTGAGCAAATGCAGTAGACGTTAGTCAGTCTGACTTATTTTGCTTGTAGCATTGTCAACAATGTCAAGCCACGGCGATTGCGACGATGATGAAAGATACGCGTGCTCGCTCCACCCAACGGTGATACGCCGCTGTTCCAAATATCACTCAGGACCGTGGCAGAAGTGGCGATAGTGTTCCAGGAACAAGATTGTTGCCTTGGTATTGGAAGAAGACGATTGCCAGAGAATGGGCTTTGGGTGGACTGCCAAACAGCCTGGATGAAGAGGTCCTGGCCAACACCCATTCGCAGCCTTATCTTCTTCCCGGGTAAAGCTCCCAAGTGACTGCCTCATTGGTGGAACAATGTCAATGTATCTGTCCGATCTTGAGTTGGATTACGCTGCGAAATGATGGGGTCCGTCAAAGCCAACGCACAGAATAAGAACGAAAGGGAAAAAACGCAGAACGTATAAGGACACCCGAAAAAGGCCGGTTGCTTCTCCAAGCACTTTCGGAAGCCTTGACGCCGGTCCAGCTCTCTTCAACATCTCGGTGTTGACATTGTTCTCCGTAGGGAGGCAAGCTGGCGACATTTACTTCTGCATGCTTTACAAGCTGACTGAACTCACACGTCTCCTCCCAATCAATGGACTTTTAGCTCGCGAAGGTCTTGCGGGCGCCGGCTTCCGGTATTCCCCCACGCTTGAGCGCTGATCCATCCGTGATGACGGCCCTACGTTGAAAGCCCCAATGGCGTTAGACAGCTGCCCATTGATGTTAGCAATGCCGATGTGAGTGGTAAAAGTTGCAAGAAACACCCGTTCCAATCCGTGGAGCTCGTGCTACTGTCACAGCCAGCGGATGAAGACGTGCAGTGGTGCTGGGTACCGGATTCCCGACTGACCATCCATTAATGCTCCTGGTGCCGGCCGGCTGCAACGACAACGCTGTGCTTTCTCTTCTGTCGCTGTTACTGACATCACTTAAGTCAAGTAGAGGTTCAAAGCACTTTCATCATGTTTTGAGTGATTCAAGCCCTGTTAATGGACTGGTTCTGGGCATGTGACTGTGGTGGGTAGGATGCAGGTCGGGAAATTTCACATCTTGTCTATCAGGCAAACAACTCACTACGTTGAGAGGTGTGTGTGTGATATTTTACGCCGGTGCGTCCCTGTTGTCTAAGGGCAAAGCGTGTCCAACATTCATGTACCTAGGCCTATCGAACTCAAGAAAATAAAATACAGCAAAACTTCAAGAACCAAGTTACAATACAGTTCAAGATAGTAAGATCATGTCAGACGGCTCCTCCAGGTATGAAGAGCGGCCGGTGAAATCGGTGCATGAATATTTCCCGAGCAAGTTTGTCCGTTGTGTCTGCGCACCAAGTTTCGGAACATGGGCTGGTGGGAAGCCTCCCAGGCTTGTGCTGTCTGGCGCAGAGACGAAAACACATCTTCCAATGCCCTGGCTTTTATTGCACTCTCTCGTCATGAGCGTTCCATGCCAGCGAAGTGACGTGATGCGGTGTTCGAACCGGTGGAACACAAGCGCGCGAAAAGGTCGGTGTGGCTGCTGCGGGCAGCAGAAAGCGCAGATACAGTCGGTCCGGGTGACGGCGACATCGCGTGGACAGATTCGAAGCGGCATTGAACTCAAGGTCCTGGCTTAAGTTCTCGTTGCTGCCAATGACGGCGTCTTGTTGGGAAACTTTGATTCTCCCCTGTCCCAGTATTGAATATTGAGGTCAACTTTAGCTTCTATCAGACCGACAGACCGTCAGAACTACGTAGCGAATGGTTAACGACAGGCAGCCCCTACATTGGCCACTGCATGATTGTATTGATATCCTCTCCAGAAATGGTATCTACAGGTGCCAAATCATAGTCCGATCAAATAGCATCGGTTCTTGGCTTCCACCCGACACAACATGACGGAACATCCTCCCCAGGTTCGACGCCAGTCACCGCTCCAGTTCCATCCCGTCTCTCATCACGCGACTGTCAAGCGCCATCGGCTCTTATGAACAGCGCCAGGCCAAGATGTGTGTATTTCGATCGGCATCTTCTGTTCATATTCAGTGCGGCTGCCATCCACGCCGGACAATTGCATCGGCTTCCGCGGTAGCGAGGGAGGTATGGCGACTAGGGAGAGCTCGATTCATGAATCCTCCTCCTTCTCTCTCAGATGCTCGCCTGGCCTCCCTGGCTGGTGCTCTTGGCTTTAGAATAGACCGCCTTCGGTTCCCTCGCTGCGGCCCCGACGTCCATTGGCTCGAAGATAACCACAGTCGAGGTAGCCTTCCCCGCCCCCTTCACTGCGCTGCTAGCTCCGCCATTATCCAGATCCACAACAAAGAGCGACATCTGCACAGCTTTCAGCTTTCCCTTCGCCTTGCTGCTGCCCCCGCCATTGTCAACATCCATCGGCTCCTCCGCTGCCCCCGCCGGTGTCAACGTCCATTGGCTCTTCCGCTGCCCCCGCTGGTGTCAACGTCCATTGGCTCAGTAGCCGGAACAGCGATCCGGACCGGCATCCGCCAATCTTTAGCGGTTTTCCTACGCCTCTTTCCTGTTTGTGGCATCTGCGACTATGGTATGCACCAACATGTGTTCCTGCCGACGATACGTGCAGCTCGCCATGAGCATTAATAGGAAGCTGTAGACACAGCCAGAGCAGAGTCCCAATGCCAGGAGGGGTCATCGGCCGGCACTGGATTCTCCGCCTGGGGCAGCGATACCAACACCCAAAAACTACACGGCTCCCAACCCGGCGCGCAAAGCTACTGCTGCCCGTAAGTCGGGCCACGGAAGGATGCTCAAGACGTACGGAAAGGAGTCGCCTGAGAGTGTGTCGAGCCGTCCACCCAGCATGACAATCGTGGCTGCGGGGGCAGATGATGACGAGACGCCAGTCCCATGATCGCAGGAACAGGCTCGGCAACTAGCGTAGGAGCAGATGAGCGCGATGGTGCGGGTCCAACGGACGGCGAGGGAGAAATATCCTTAGGTGGGAGCGCTTGGCAGGTGACGTCTTGACTTGCATAGTCTTGGCTGGTGAGACGCTCTTCGCAGGTCGAGGCTTGGGGGATCTGATGTGAGACGTTGAGATTGAAATTTCGGCGCAGCTCCTACTCCCCCTCAAGGAGACTGCAGAACATCCAATCTCTTTTGGGGAACTACTCGGGAAACACCATACGGGCACTTTGACCTCCACGCTCAGCCAGTTGGGGATAGCAGCACGAAACCCTACTCATTCACGCTTGCGCAGCCAGGTCCTCTGAATATTTCAAAGTCAAACGAGTGCTCTGGCCGAGTGGTCTGACGGTAGATGTAGCGACCTCAATCTCCTTGATGGGACTGCGAAGGGGTTGAAAGCGAGCTTGACACCAATGTACGCGGTCGTATCAAGTTGGTGATGGCCGTCTCGTCATTGAGGCGGTGGGATTGCGGAAGGCAACGCCCCCAGATGAACCAGTCTGCTCCGCAGTCAGAAGAACCATGGCGGTTGTGTCCGCACCTCGTGTGGTAATCCCAGTCTGCGTTGTTGTTCCAAGTCAGCGAAGATATCGACCGACATGGTCGTGAATCAAGACTCGCAGATGATATGTTTGTGCGTTTCGGTTTCGCGGGCCAGGGAGCGGAAGTTGTGATCGCAGAAGCATGATGTTTCGGAGAACGTCGGGAGGTACGAAAAGGAAGCGTCTGGGCAGTAGAACCCTGATGTTGCCGTTGCCTGTGCAAGCTGGTCAGCATGCTTCTCGGCTGG
This sequence comes from Colletotrichum sp. SAR11_239, assembly GCA_025328985.1. Classification (NCBI taxonomy): domain Eukaryota; kingdom Fungi; phylum Ascomycota; class Sordariomycetes; order Glomerellales; family Glomerellaceae; genus Colletotrichum; species Colletotrichum sp. SAR11_239. Next base: position 350,547 of record JAKMWZ010000014.1, read on the forward strand.
CAGAAATTGATGGTCCTCGAGCCAGAGACCTTTGTCATCGAGAAATCCGGCGATGGTCTTTCGCGCCTGTCCTAGCCGCAGTGCTGTGTCGAGTCCGAGTGCACGTGCAGTTGGCGGGAGATTCGGTGAAGGGTGAAGGAGAAGTTAGACAACCTGGGCAATGCCTGGCGCGAACCGTCTGCCGTCCATGGTGGCAGTTGGGCTAGGTAGGTGCAGCACAGAGTGGCTGCCGATTTTAGCGCTGGAATCTGCGCCTCACCCACAGATTACCAGGTTACCATATGGTAACCTGGTAACCTGGTAACCTGGCCGTTCCCATAGGCATGAGCTCTGGTCGCGCTCATGAGTGGTCTTCGTGGACCGTTCATCGGCGAGATGAAGCGAGGGTGACTTGGCAGATACATGGATGAGGTTGCTGTCGGAGAGTCTGGACATGGATAGGTTGGTCGTTGGATTCATGGGTTGTTCTTTGGATGTCGTCGATGTGAGGGAAAAGGGGACTCTTGTTTCGGAGTGCTGCTAGACATCCCTTGTGGCTGGTGTCGGTGCCTGCCCTCCAAGTGCGCCTCCATGCCTTCCAAGTGGCAGTTGGGCCTGCCGTTCCAAGGCAGTTGCCCTCTGAGAAAGGACGGCTCTGATCAGAGCTCTTGCCGAAGCTCTTGTCGGCTGCAGCCTGTAGTCCAGTGCCCATGGGTAGCCGAAAGTGAGCTACCCAGAGAGGAGTTCCACACATCTCATTGGCCGACACAGACGTGCACCCTGGGGGTGCGCTGAAGGGATGCTGCGCAGCGTCGTGATGCACCACACCCAACCGGACAGCATCCCTGCATCCAGCATCATCACCTCCAAGTCCAAGAGCTCGACTCGCGGGAATTACAACTGGCCAGAAGACTCAATAAACATCCCCAAAGTACCTTAGTGACAATAACGAAGCCCGCCGTCCCGCCCCATGACGTACTCTTGCCAAGGTCAGAAACTCACCTTACGTCCACCTCATCATGCAGTGCTGTAAGGTAGGTAGCCAAGCAGCACGGTTCCATGGGGTCCGAAATCCGCGCCACGTCCCGGGCTGCAACCGCTCGCGTCCACAGAAGGATCTGCCACGTGTCAGCACGCGATATCATGTGACCCATGAGCACGAGCCACGTTCCAGCCCCAGCACATGCCGACCGCACCATCTCTCCGTCCTCATGGCGTCGCCGTTCAAGGCTCATGCATTTTCCTTCCACCGACGAAGCGGCAGAGTACTCCTGGAAAGAAATCATCCCTAGGCGAAACCAATCTTGCACCATTCCCTCGTGACCATCCTACTTGACATCACCGACAAGAAATTCGCTGTGAACGCGGACAATGCCAGGTTCTCGTCTTGCCTCATGTCATTCATTGGCTGTCCTGCAAAAAGCGCTGGTGCAGAGCGAGTTCATGGGCTCTCGGAGTGTGGAGCTGAGGCTTTTGAGGGAGGGCCCTCAGACGCATCGATTTTGGTGGAGTCGTTCTCGGACGCATCGATTTTGGGGGCGCGTCCGAAGCAGTGCGTTCGAAGGAGACGGAAGATGCGGCCAGGCAGGCAGTGGCTTCCATTGATGCTGCCACAAGGGAAGATGCACTGGCAGTACGGGCCCACACAATCTGGACATGGTGAAATGCCTCGGCTTGAACCGACGCCTGCGCATTGAACATGGAGCCGAAGTCACATAATTCGGGGTTTATGCAAACGCGATCCATGCGGGTGGTTACGAAACCTCCACGGGACTTCTCCAAGTGTAATTCTCCTGTGGTTGTGATGACCTGCGCCAGCTTTAAGTGTACCTCAGTCATCAAGGTCCCCACAGAACCTAGCACGGACCCCTCAGGCAGTACGTACCCAGCATGCCTAAGGTACTCTGAGAGTGTGGGTAGCCGGAAGTCAGCTACCGACAACTTTCGGCTACCCACACCGAGATCCTACACGTCTGATTGGCCCGTGCTTGACCATCCAGGTCCCTTGTTGCTCAGTGGCCGCTGAACCACATCGGCATCGACGACGTAGTAAACACAATGCACGAGGCCAGTCGTTGCGCACAGCAAGCAATGCACTCTTTGTCGGGCAACTATAAGCCACGGGGTGCTAAACTTCTTTTCCTTCCGTCGTGCGGGGCTGGTTTTCGTCTCTTTCTCTTGTTTTAACCAGCCCATCGTGACCGGTTTTCACCATCGTCAGTATCGCGACTTCCCATGTTCTTGCGCCTGCTGGCCGAAGGATATCAAGGTTGTATGAGCTTGGGCCCCCGGCTCAATAGCTCCCACAGCTGTGGTGCCTTACCGTAGGTACCTTAAGGTAGCTTTCAGAAGGAGTGGAGTCGAATTGGGTGCGTCCAAAAGGTGCGTCCGAAGCAACCTACCTAGGTAGCAGGAACCGCTGTGGGTAAGGCAGGTGTGGTCCAGATGTCTGCGCAGACCTCTGACGTCACAAGCTGCGTCCGAAGGACTGAGGCAGGCACGCGGCAGAAGTCTGCAGGTGCCATCTGGCTACAGCCCCCAACTCAAGAAGAACTCGGTAACTCGGTGTTGATCTGGCTGGTCTGCCAATGGGATGCCGATCGAGTCCACGCCCTTCGACGCCAGCTTGACCCTGAGGGGAATCGTGCTGTTTGGCCCTTGCGACGGGTACTTCCCGACGACGATCGTCTCCCCACCTTCCTCGGACAGGTGCACGAACCTGGCCCTGTTGTGGACCCTCCACGGGATCTCGACCCAGCCGGGGGCCATGTGCACCAACTAGGTATCCAGGTTGGTGTTGGAAATCATGAGGTGAGGATCAGCAAGCTTTGGCTCATGTCAGCATCCTGTCGATTTTGCTCTCCTGCCTCCTAGTTGTGCCCCGCTATGAAGTGGTAGCTAGGCCTGCTGCAAGCTAAGCTACTACCTCCAGCTACAGCCTCAAGCTACTACCTCTCCCCATGGTCTTTCCCCGACATGTGACCCCCCTTACCTGGCGCTAACTGCCCTGACCTCAGCTGCTGCCTCTCCTGCTTGTGAACCTGGAGCTTCTTTTCCCTAGAGCTATACCTACGGTACCTTACCTTAGGCACATCCGTCCCCCTGCACCTCTGTGAATATCTTGTCCTCCCACGCCGCATCCGCAAAGCGGTTTCACTTGTCTCGCCATCATCTTGTCCCATCGAGACCGGAGCAATTTGTCAAGGTGCATTTCATTCGTCCCCTTCGACTTTCATGCGCCGCTGCTAACATTCCACCATCAAAGGGCGTACCATTGGAAGTGTGCCGACGCCTGTTTCTGATGCGATGCCTCCAACACCTCGAACCCCCGAATGGGCATCCCCGACCTCTCGATTGAATACACTCGGCCTTCCGAATGAACAACTTCAACCTCCCGAACGAAAAACTTCAACCTCCCGAACGAAAAACTTCAACCTCCCGAACGAAAAACTTCAACCTCCCGAACCAATCCCTTCGAAGCCTCGAGTCAACATCCCCGACAGTTCCTCCCTTTCCGAGTCACGAGTCCGGAGCCTATGCTCCCCCTCCTCTCGAGAAATCGTTATCCATTCCGATTGAACACCCCGACAAACTGAGCCGTCAGCCTCAACTCTTGATTACATGGGTCCACAACCTCGACAACCCTACCTCAGCATAAGACCGGGTTCAGAGGAGCATGTCCCCGTCAAAACCAATGACCATCCGAAACGATGCCTTCCTCGACTCTCGCAACGACTCGCGGTCGCTGCTGCTGCTGCTCGAACCACGCGCACTAGCAAGCTCCTCTTCGTACTCCCTCCTGGTCTCCCGCAAGGACTCCCGGTCCATCTCCTCGCGCTGATACTCGCGGTAGCGGTGATCGAATCCGGAATTGCTGCGTCGTTCGTATCGCTCCTGTGACAGGTCTCCTCAGATGGCACGGCCGGAGGACAGACGTCTCGTCGCCGCGATTTGTGTTCGCGAGCAAGAGAGCATCGATTGCGTGTTGGCCCGCTCACCAAGGGCTTTCCTGACTTTCACGCACCAACTTCTCCATCCACCCCGTCTTCCTGCATCACCTCTATGTCTGAACGCAGCCCCTCTCCCATTGACCTGCCAACTTTCCCACGAATATCACACTGTTGTTTCCTTTATGCAAACCTCTGCCCAGCGACCACATACCAGGCTCACCGTCAACTTGAAACATGCAGGCCAACAGACATTCTCAGATCCCACAAGTGCACTAGTCTGCATTGCCCTCGTATGGCTCTATTCTGCATCCAGTTCCTTGGGCCTGCCATCCTGATACATGCATGCCACGCTGCTGCCAGACGCCGTGACAAAAGTTATCTTGGCCACATACCCATTGCCGCCAATGCTGATGGGGCTATTTCTCAAGAATAGATGATTGTGAACTCGATCATGCCCGCAGTATATCACTTCGTCTGTCTCTTGCGACGCCGAGGCTTTGCTTATCTCCGCGTTTTGTGCATGTGATGACAACGTCAAAAACGATGATGGCACGAAAGACGATCATCGCAGAGCGACAGCTGGGAAGACTCGTTGGTTGAGGGGCAACAACGCCTCAGCGTAAGTCGTCTGCACATCAATGTACCAATCACCATCGACCCCGCGAAGGAACACCATGCTCGTGCACCCTGGGAAGACCGTTAACCTGCGGCCAATATTGTGCTCAAGGACTTCGATGTCACAGATGGTATCTCCGAGGGCTCTTCCAACATGCTAGCGGAATCAGGGAATATAATTTGTTTGATCCTATGTTCAAGCTGAGGTGACTGCTCACAGCCTCTTCCCACGCTTTCTTTCTGACTCTGGATCTGAGCGGTCACCTTCTACCTCCCAGGCCTACTGACCAGCCTGTAAGCACTGAGACTCTGCGACTCCTAGCGATTGTTGCAGATGTTGCTTCACGTGAACAAATCCACAGACCGGAGTAATTTCGAGCTTTTCCTTGTTATCGCGCCCAAAACCACGGCCGACACAAGAAACAGAACTTTTACTACGGGCGTTCTCAACTAAGCTGCTTCGCTGTGTGCATGTTGACGGCGCATGAATAGTCGGACTCTCCGGCCGGTGTGAATGTTGACGGAATGACTGAGAAAGTATCCATACCTCTTGAAAAACCTGCGATATCAACATATGGAGTATGGGCACGGTCGCGTGTATCAAGAGGGATGCAATGGCCCGGGAGACAATTTCTTTCGTTGCTTGATGATTCTTAGCATGAGAAGCTGGTAATGGATGGAGGTCTCTCAATCCTTAACGCTAGGTGACCTCAAGCGCTCCGTCCAAAGTCAGCTGAGGGCCAGAAATATCGTGGGGCTTGCGCGATGCATGCAAGGAATTCATTCGCAAGGGACTCCATCCTAATGAACAGCACACAGGGGCAATAGTTGATCGAGACATTGAGATCATATGGACTCCCGACCAAGAAATTGTCTCCATAATGTTGCGCCTGAGTAAAGGTCTTCAATTGTGCCATTGACTCTAGTAGAAATGTCCGACGATTATGACAAATCTCCTTCAAGAGTGCTAATGGGTTGCTTAAGCTTTCGCTAAGGTAACCGTGTTGAAGAAGAATGCAACACAGGCATGGGGCTGATAAAGCCCCTTTGGGTGCTTCTTTGATCGGCGATGACGCCGTTGGGACTTTGTGGCCCCCTGAAATACAGCTCTTTTGGAGATGAGACCCCCTAGAAGCGTGGCGTTTCGACCTTTTATCGGAATTGTTCGAAACAATGGAATCACGTTGAAACAGGAATTGAGGAACCGAAATTCATGAGCTTGGTGATATTGAGCCAGTTCGGTTGGCGAATCAAATTACCCAGCTTGAGGTATCCCATCCTCAACAGGGACAAGAATCGAACATTCGCCTAGAGACCAAGGCAAGCTTGAGTGCCATCCATTGCTGATAGGGTGCATCGGCAACTTCGACTCTACAATAAAATGGCTTTGGAAGGGGTGAGATGGAGTCACAAGCTCGGATATGAAGTGACTGAAGGTTTAGTAGACTGGTGCGACTCAGTTCATCGTTCGAGGTATGCGAAGTGCTGCTCATCGTTTTCCGTACCATGGGTTGGCCGCGACGAGGCAGTCGGTATGGAACGAAAGCCGCTTCCACGAGAGATTGGGATTCGTTGAGCAGACGCGCCCAAGGATGGCGTTGGCTTTCGATGTCGACTTTGAGCCTTAGGGTGTCTTGTGATTTAATGCTCGTGTGCATTGAAATTTCAAGCACCGTTGCGCAGCTCGTCAGCCAAGAAATGCATCGCTTGATTGAGCCTTCAAGTAGCGTAAATAGACCGGATGACCGACCTTTGGCGTTGCAGATCAACTCCATTAGACACCCGCGTTAGTGAGAGCCCGTGACGACGTCGCATTCAGTACGTGGGTTCGACGGATGAAGCTGTTTTCGGAGAAGTTGGAAAACCACGCCGAAGGGAGATTCATGCACGCCTGTCATGGACTTTCCACAGGGAATAAAGGGTGTTCGTCTTGAAACAGAGGACTGGTCATATCGGCTGCAGAGGTCCCAGTTCAGGGAGCTTGCTCGCATTTGGGTGTTATGCAGGTGCGCGAGGACACCTTCGGTCAGGTCCACAGCATCTATATGGTTTTCGATCTGGCAAGCTACAGCTTCTAACTATGGAGTCTTTACTAGCTGGTTATCTTCGTTTGAAGGCGTTGAGTGCGTCGTTCTCTCTTCAGATGACTGGCTTGTTTCTGGAAGCGTTGGCCGAAATGTGATACGAAGCTTGCGGAGGCTTACAACCACAGACAGCCGCGGGAAGAACCCTCATCAGCATCTTCCTGAACTTCATGCCCTCCTAGTAGGAAGTTTCTTGCACCTCGGCTGCTTGGAAGATCGCCACGACAAGAAGTTTCGCAACGCCGGGAAGATTCAACCCATTGACTCCTGTCACCTCACCTGGACAATTGTGCGAGAAGCTTCGGATCAATTCCAGTACATAGTGAGATATATGTTGCTCTGCTTCTCATATAATGGATGCATTAGTTGTTTTTATTGCAGAATCCAAGCTGACTTCGACTTCTAGTGATAAAGCGGACAGTTTCCGTGTGCAAAATTTATGTTGTGAACCGACCGAGCCTGTGAAATGCAGAAACGTGATGCTCGCTATCCAAACTTAGTGGTAAACATACCAAAAGGCTGAAAACCCCGTCTGATATCTTATGGAAATCTCCTGGGACGGATTGATTTCAGAGTCCTAATATTTCTTTTCACTCGTCCTCCCTTCTGCCACCCCCAGTTCTTCACGACTTCGACAGAGTTTACGCAGTAACCTACGTACTACCCCTCATTGCCAGATGTTTTTTTTCTCTTTGATTTCCGTCTCCAATATCTGGTTTGAAAGGCGGGCTGAGTGCGTTTTGATGTGTTAGAGTGACGCCCGAAGGGCACAGGTTTAGGCAACAGCCGACGTTCAATAGAAATCCGCCTTTGCTCGACGAGCACATCTTCGACATTGTTCTCATACATGATCTTGGATCCATTCAATGTTATTCCTCTCCCACTACTACGTGTCCGATTCATCAAGTTTCGTTATGTGCATCAATCCGGCTGGACAAACGGTTCCAAACATTGAGACACAAGCTCCGAAATTCCCAGTTGTGCGTCCGGAAATCCTTTTCAGAAACAACAGCCACCGAACAATTTCTCTAATTCTGATGCTCGCAGGGTACAGCTGTCGTATACTTTAGCCGCACATAGAGGTTACTCTCTTTCACTGCAGATGCTTGGGTCTTCCGCCTTGCGCTTCCAAATTCCCGAAATTCTGGTCTGCATCGGCTTTACCCGGTGGTTCGAATGTTGGATGGAACGACGGGTGGGTTTGCGCAAAAACAATTCATTGCGCAGAAATTCTGCGGTAGCGTCTGGTTTTCGAGGTTGCTGATGTCTAGAAGCGGCCGACCACCTTGCCAGCAAGCATGCCAAAGACAAATTGTGTGCTTGCCGGATGGCTTCTTCAGTTGGATAATGGAACTAGCTGTTTTTGGAGGCGCCGTGTAGAGAATCACCAGCATCTGCCTGTGCTTTGATTGCTGAAGTTGAATAAGATTGTCGCGGTTGGCGAACTGAGTGTCTTCTGCAGACAAACCGGAGACGCTGCGTGGATCTCGGTTAACTTGGGTGAAGCTTTCCGCGGGTAGTCGGCCGGGATACTATCATGGTTGAGAGTCTGATTACAGCGCTCACCATCGCGGTGTCTGTCTTGAAACAACCAGCAATTTACAGCCGGCGGGGGCCGGGGAACGGGGCAACAAGAACCCACCAACATGACCGCTCAGAAATATTGCAAAGCAGCTTCCAGTGGGTTTACGGATAGGTTTGAGATGGGAAAGGGTTCCGTTCAGAGATCAGCGAGTAGTATCAGGTCCGGTGATCCTTATGGTCAGGTAAACGTTCAGGTTGGCATCGCGAGCGCGAATTTCTCCTTCCTTCTCATCTTTTCCCACAGTTTGCCGCTTGTATGCGCACCTTTTTGACTGCCGTATGACTCTAATGGGAAAGTATCGAGGGCCAGGATGGCGTAGGCTAGGGGAACCTCTATGGCCACCTATATGGTATGCAAACCATAGGGTAAATGTCGTAGCTACTCAGCCACTTGTGGCTTCATGGCTTCGTGTGGCATAGGCGTATTTAATACGCCTTCGCCTCGTATCCCTGTTTCTAAGAGATTAACCTATTTTTACCTATTTCTATGAGCCCTACTATGCGATAGTTATAAGCCTAGCTCTTAATGTGACGTTTTATACTTTCTGATGTGCTGTGAAGTAGGTTATAGCTTGATGTAGTTTATTTTTTATCTTATAATGTCTTTTTTGATAGCTTAATAGTAGCTAACTAGCGTACTTTTTGTGAAGTGATGTAATTAGCCTGCGTAGTTTATATAACTACGCTTCTATGCGTTTTAGAATAGTATATAAGAATATATTAACCTTTATAGTAAAGAGGTACTTAATTTAATATAGTAAATACTATACCTTTTTATGCTTAATAAACTATATATAAGATAATAAGAAGAGGCTTAATATAAATATATCTAACTTTATACTAATTAGGCTACTTATTACTATACTTACTAGCTGAACTTTATTAATATTAAGCTGCTGCTACTATTTATATTTATAGTTAAAAATATTTAAGAAGAGTATATAGGATATATTATAGACTATAAGATATAGGTTATAAAGCAAAAGAAGTTTATTATAAGTTATTATTTTATTTAGAATTAGGTTTATACTATAGTTAACTATAAGATATTATTAATAATATAAAGTAACTTTATCTTTATTAGGAATACTTTAATTTAAGCTTTTATTTATATGCTTAAGAATTACTTTATGCTAATAGTCCTCTTTATAGTTATTATTATATAAGATAACTATTTTGCTTTATTATAGAGAGCTATAGTAATAATAAATCTAGAAGTATAATATTAAGAGTAGTATTATATATATTAATACATATAAGTATATAAGATCCTTAAGATCTAAGGGGTTCTTACCTTATATACTTTTTTAGAAGTAGTAGGTAAATATCTTACTCTATCTTAAGCTAAATAAAGCTTTATTAAATTTATTATTATAAAAGAGATTAATAAGTTTATATATAGTATAATTAAGTATAAAGTAATCTTTTTTGCTTTTATTAACTAGTATATAAGTTAAGAAAGCTAATATAGTATTTATATTATGCTTAGAGGCTACTTAGAGCCTCCTTTCTCTATAACTTTAGAAAACTTTATGTAAAGTAACCTTACTTTAAGTAGAGGCTATAGAAATAGTAATTTCTAAAGGTATCTATATAGTAAAAAGTATTAATAATTAGTTATAAAGTGTAGCTACTTAGAGATAGTATTATAAAGTGAATAAGCTAAATATAAAGCTTATTTTATAGTTAGTAAGAAGGAATAGATTTTAGAGATCTTTTTAAGGTTAAAATAGAGCTAACTTTAGGATTATCTCTAAAGTAAAAGATAAATTATAAAGATGCTATATCTATTATAAGTATTATTATAGTTACTTTTAAATATAGTTATATAAGGTAATATTAATCTATAGAAACTACTTTTAGTAGAGATTATAATAGAGTAATACTTTAGATAATAAGACTTAAGTAATATTAATCTATAGAAACTACTTTTAGTAGAGACTATAGTAGAGTAGTACTAGCTTAAAAAGTAGAGGTAGAAGTAAGGTTAATTTATAGAGACTACTCTTAGTAGAGACTATAGTAGAGTAATACTAATATGCTATCTATTAGAGAGCGAGGCGAATAAGCCTCTTTTTATTTATATATAGCTTCGTTTTATAGCTTTACGTTATATATAAAGCTAGGGGGGTGTGTTATAGCTACTTAGCTACTTATGGCTTTATGGCTTTGTGTGGTATAGGCGTATTTAATATGCCTTCGCCTTGTATCCCTGTTTCTAAGAGATTAACTTGTTTTCACTTATTTCTATGAGCCCTACTATGCGACAGTAAAGTAAGGAAAGGGAAGATCTATGTAGAATCCAATGTTATTATCAGGCACGAGACTCCTCCATTGCCCCCCGAACTACCCGACATTGACAGATCGTCCTCTGAATTATCATTATCTTCAGTTAATACCAGAAAGTAACCCAAGAAGATTCAAAAGCTCCCATCACGTCAATATCCTGCCCGTCATGTCGTCCGCCAGTGATGCGCAAGGCGGCTTCCTAATCGTCCAACACAGACCCGACATCGAATTGTCTAAATTTGCGAAAGGAGAGGTCTTCGAATTCGACATCTTATGGTCTGGTGGAGATTGCAAGTGGGTATCAGAGCCCGAGTTCGAGCGATCGCAGCCGGCAGCCGTGCACGAGTACTAGAAGGAACGTGGCGGTCGTGGACAACATCTAACGCAGCCCGCGAAGTGGGTGAAGAAAAACATCCTGCGTCACCGGCTGAATCCTGAGGGCTCACTTCTGGACGAAGAATATCAAGTCACCTGGCTGGGAACAATGGATACGTCATGGTAGCCGAGGAAGAAGGTCCCCGCCAGGCTTCGAAGAAAGTATTGGGCTCAGGAGAAGGAGGAAACAGGTATGGACGAATGGCGCACCCTAGAAGAGCAGAGAGTCAGCATTCAGTCTAGCCAGGACGGAGGCGAGGGCGTGAATGAGGATGAGGAAAATGACGAGACTGAGGAAATTGAAGACGGAGACGATGACGAGGACGCAGTCGTCGAGGTCCACGCCAACAACAATGATGGCGGAAGATTCAAGTCATGATACTTTTTGCGAGAGTAACAGACCCGGAACTCATTCACTTAATGGTGTAGAGAGATAGTGGTTCAGATCGGGGGGTATGACATAAAGTACGTAGAAGCTTTAAGCCAAAGCCTCCCTAGACACATCGATCATTGGTCTCATTGTCTCTCTTAACAGATGTGGGCCCATGAGTATCATGATAGTGGTATGCTATCTCTCGAACAACGCCAAAACGGCCAACAACAACAGACATTTATCATCGCTAACGGACGGTTGCTATATGCAAAAGATTGGATGATGGCCTTTCCAAAATAAAATGCCCTGGGTGGGTGGACGTAAATCTTGAAAGCCAAAGAATTGACATGTGAGATTGGATGAGTTCAAGATCTTCGCCATCATTAACGATCGATCGACGCCGCCATTGATGGATAAATGCGTCACCACTCCATTGCCCTCCAATGCCTTCTCTCCAGAATCCCCAGCCAGAACGCCGTCAGGTTCGGTATTAGCTGTCCGTAAGTAGTTCGGTATGAGAAGGCTTTTTATTGCTCTCATCTCTGTTCATCACAATTGATTAGATGTACGCAGGATTAAGACTCAGCAGGAGCAAACGCTCGAAATTTACCCAAGTTCACCACTGACCTGTGCGGTCAATTTACAGTGCCCATGGTGCTTGGAGACTCAAGATCACTCCAGATCCAGGTCTATAACTTGCGCGGCGATCAGGCTCACTACGGATGGCCCACGGATGAAGTTCTCATCATTTACAACGCAGCTGTCTCATCATTTTGGCTCGTGGTGGCTGAGGTGTGTATGATCATATGCCCTGAAGAGGCGAAGCAGATCGCGAGCAAGGATTACTAGGCAGAAGGTGTCACACAGTCAACCTAGGCTTCAACTGTGAGACAGCAACAAGGGTCTGGTTGGTCAGTCGTGGGGAAGTAAACTCTTAGTCAGAACTAGACCTATTGTAACACCAGTGGACAGGGGATATGGGGTCCAATCTGGGCAAGTGAATACGGTATTGGCTAGCCGTAGGCTGCCAAATGCTTAGTCAGAAAGCAAGACCTTGAAAAGGGAGGGGACTCTGCTTATGCTGGGATACACTGTTTCCCCTCAACATCTCAATCATTTGCTACGATCGGTTTCAACGACATGAAAGAAAATGTCTCGATGGTTGCATCCACAGCCACCAGTCCTTCCCGGCCAAGCTGCCGAACGGTTGGGCCGGCAGCAAGAACAGACTGTCCATTCAATGAACCAGTGGGAACATGAGCGACTTGAAAACATGCCCAAGCCGCGAATTGTCATGCTCCACGACAACTCGGTTAGTCAAAGCCGGGGCTGGGGTGAGCCTTTGCTGTATGTACCAGACAGCCCGGCTACCATTCTGCCCAGCGGTCCTCTGCAAGTAGAGTATAATTGGGAAGACTCCAAAGATAGCGGCACGCGACACGGAGATGGCAGCGAAGATGCATATGACAGCATGGAGCTACGCAGTTCACACCACCTCTGTGTCGCTTGCAAGCATACCTTCAATTACTTTTGCAAGTACAATGAGGTCTCTGGAGACGAACGCATCAGCATGCAGAATAATGTGCTGCATTCCGAGTCAATTTTATCCCTCTTCATGTTTGCTAATCTGGCGAATTGTTTCATCTGCCGCAAGATTTGGAGCAAGATCAAGACAATGTACCCGAACCTGGACCCCAATAGGCCTTCATCCTACAAAGTTGAATCCTGCTGGACCATCGACGGTGGCTTGAGTCGGGAGACAAAGATGTGGATGGCCCTCTACGACTCCTCCGTCCCCAGGAAGCCTTCTTACAACTACCAACATGTTCTTCGCATTGGTCTGTGGCCCACGGCACACTACGGCATACACTTTGGTAAAGACACAGACCAGAGAACAGTTCTTAATTCATGCGGAGCACGCGGAGTTGGAGATGACTTCGTCAAGAACGATACCACCGAATCTGCCAAGACCATATCATTAGCCCAGTCGTGGTTTGCGAGGTGCACGCAGAACACCGATGGGCAGCACGACATCTGCAACAGAAAGGAGGGGACCTATCTCCCTACCCGGCTTCTAGACGTGCGAAGCGCCCTAGAGAGAGGCCAAGCGCTGCTGGTATGTCCCGATCTGACGCCGGAAGCCTTCGCCACAAACCCACGATACGCAACAGTCAGCCATTGTTGGGGTGCCGCGGGTGTGAATGAACACATCGTTCTCTTGACTCAGAATTTGGATGCCCGCCGGGTCGACGGGGCAGCATGGACCACGTTGCCCAAGACCTTCCAAGACGCTTTCAAAATTGCCTCGTGGTTGGGGCTGGATTGGCTCTGGATCGATTGCATGTGCATCATCCAGAACTCAGCATCAGACTGGCAAAAAGAGGCTTCAGCTATGGATCGGGTATACATGAACGCTGAAGTAAACATCTCAGCGGACTGGGGAAGAGACAGCCAGGCAGGTTGCTTCTCGAAAAGAAATGAGGTTGACACCATTCCTCTTGAATTCGCAAGCCCGAATTCCGAGCGGGCGTGGATTGTGACGACGGAAGACGCGTTTTCCTGGATGAGCTCTGCACATTCGCTCTCGCGGGCATGGATTCACCGCGAGAGACAGCTAGCAAGACGCATCCTACACTTCACAAAAAAGGAATTAGTGTGGGAGTGTTGTGGGCAGGGTAAGGCTTGTTTCGCCAGCGAGACGATGCCAGGTGGCTCACCATTCGAGAACGTCTTCAAGGGAGAGATCAAGTTCCAAATTCAGTTCGCGAACCTGGCAGTATTCGCATCCGGCCTGCAACATCGAAGCGCGGAAGACCGGCTGGATAAAATCCATCAGCTTTGGAACTCGACTTGCCAGGATCTGTCGAATAAGTCTGTCACCTACGCCTCGGACTTGCCTGTGATACTTTCGAGTCTGGCCAAGGAGTTCCAAGCGTTGATGCCGGATGATGAGTACGTTGCGGGGCTCTGGAGGTCCACCCTCGTCGAGGCCCTGACTTGGTACGTCCCAGGCGATAAGCCAGAGTACGACGGGTATATCGCACCGTCTTGGTCATGGCTGAGTGCTGCGAGTCCGGTAAAGCTCTACCACCCGGGTCATGTGCAACGAAAACGAGCTGTAGCCGAGATTATTGCCATCGATAACAGGATGGATCCGTCCAGCGATAATCCTTATGGCCAACTACTTAGCGGATCATCGTTGCGAGTGCGTGGTTTCTTGCGCCGACTGCATTTTCATTTCGTCGGCCCCCCGAGCCATGGAATCATTCTCAGCGTCGTCGAGAAAGGTTCGGACGGCCGTGATCGGCTGCGCGTCATTGGGCCGGACTGGGACAAGCACGAGGGACTAACCTTTCGACTAACGACAGACGGCATGGTGACGCTGCCGTACCAAGAGTTGGAGTGCTTTGCCCTTTTCACCACTTTGAACGAGTGGGCGCAGTTCCTGTGCAATTGCCGGCGGCGACTCTCGTGTATCCTGCTGGAGAAGGTGACATGGGATCCCGACCATGGCCACGAAGACGAAAGTGTCTATAGGAGAATCGGCACACTTGAAGACATTAGCGATACGTACAGCTTCAAGATGCGCTATCGCGTGACCGAGAACTCGACGGTTCGCGAGGCGGGCTTATCTCGGGATATGTTTGAGGAGAACCCTACGGGATATGCCGGAAAGCCTCAGCCAGAGACTTGGTTTCACGGAGAAGAAGATGTTGGAGCTGCTGAGTCCGACGAGACAGACGTTGCTGGGGATGAGGTTGAAGCATCATCAAGTGGGCGTCGTGATTCCGCAAGCAGCACCGACGCAGACTATGCCGAGGGAGAGATCTGGATTTGGCTCGTGCAGTACATTCAGCGGAAACGTTGGAGTATAATTCGGGAATATAAAGAGCAACAAGATAAGGAGAAAGGGAGGATGAAGGGGAGCTCGAATCTGGAACAACTTGGCATCCGTGGACAACGCACTGGTGATAGGGGTACAGACGGCGAGTCGCAAGTTGATAATTACGGCTCTCTGGACAACAATATTGCGAACGAAATGTGTGATGATCAAGACGACGAGCAAGAAGAAGCTGAGGAAAATGACAAGGGCAATGAACATAGCGACCAAGGCGACGATGAGGACGAAGACGGCGAAGAGAAAGCCAACAACAGCAAGGAGGAAGATGATAACAACGGGCAAGAGGACAGCGATAGTCGAGGAGACAGCAGTGAGGAAGAAGACCGTCACCGAGAAGATCTGCACCTTTCTGTCGTCATCGTGCAAATTCACAACAACCCCTCCTCGGACCTCGCACCAATTACCACCGCCGGCGATACAAGAGATGCCTGGAAACGATTGCAGGAAGCCAAAAGGTTTATCTCTCAAACAATGGCATATGGGGAAAATCAGCCACAGAATCCTGCGGCGGCCTTGTACCAATTTGACGATGTACTGCATCAATGGCAGGAGCTGCGGGGTGTGGTTCCGTGGCTTGAACGACTAGAAACTATTGATATCACTCTGGTGTGATATGATTTCAGTGTTTAGAGGATGTCCAGCTCGCGATTTGATCCAGTTCCAGAATTAGAATACGAACAGCAGGAATGGAAAGCCGAATTGGACGTGCCGATTCTCATGTGTTCACAGTGGCCACCGCTCAGATGTCAATGAATACAAGATAAAGGACCCCAAGTCTTGTATTTCAGGGAGCATCCTTTATCATGTTAAAATTTACGCAGAAATCCTAATCACGTACTTGTACCCACTAAAACTGCCAGCCTGCGGCGGAAACAGACCATCAACTCCCGCTTGACAGGTAATACGGCTATCTGCGAAGCATCCCGTGGTAGTACGCTCAGTTTCGCTCGTGACAAACCCCATAATAAACACAGGAAGACATCTTCCGAGTTGCTAAATTCCGTGGTTTGTGTTGTTGGGGCAGCCTGATGTTGTTGTGGGCGGCAGGGCGTGTGACGCTTGGGCTGCCTATGATAGCAATGAGTGATGGATCTTGGTGAAAGATGCCGTGGTAATACAGTGGCTTCGTTGCGAGAAACCTGCCTTTAGTTGCGAAGTGCGTGAAGTGGCTTGATAAATCTAGCTACGAGAGCTGGGCGCGCCTGGGCACGAAGTAGTGTGCCTGATCCCTGACTTGAAAGCGACTTGGGCAGGTTTTCGGGCTTCAGGCCCGAGACCGAGTTCCGTCTTGTACAAGGGATGCGAACTACAGGGGCTGTTCACTTCTGTCAGAAGATGTGGACAGTTCAATGTAGACGGCTGGCAGCTGGTGCGCGTGACGTTTCAAGGTCGCTTTTGCTCTTAACCACTGGGCGTAGCGACCAAATGGGCAACGTATCTCGAAGAAAACCAATGTCAACGAAGCTGCGGTGGTAGGAGAAGACGAGGTTCTTCGGGGGAATGAATGCATGACCCGCATCAGTACCATCGTCACCGGCACAGTGCTTCTCAGGCCAAAGTGGGGCCGGTACCCGTTCCGGCTGGAGGCCCCGGAAGTAGAGACAACATGCAGGGCCGAAAATGAAGCTGCAAAATGCAACTTCGTGTCGACTTTGGGTTTGAACCGGTTATCAGATTATTTCCAGCAGCTATTTCGCGGTAGCTTGCTTTGTTGGGTTCGTCACTTGGGCTCGTCAATTGGCGGCCGTTTCGGTCGGAACGGCATCATGATGCTGCGACTGCAGACGCTCCGCGTAGTAGAGTTCGTGCTGGTCGGTATTGACTCATAGAAGATATGCTCGTAATGCAAACCTCTGTCATCTGGGGGTTTAACTGTTCAGCCGCCTCAGTTTCCGTGGAGGAAGCTTTTTGAGAGATGAAGGCGACGGCGTCAATTCGCCCGGTGCGAAAACTCGGATGCTGTGATTGTGGTGCATGTGATCCGTGCACCGGGTACGTACAGGGCACGTCGCTCCCGATTTCGTTGCGGGCAAAATCGACGGAATCGCGTCGGAATCCGAACGCTTAAAACTGTCATATTAACGACTGACAGCCCCAAGGACATGGAATAATTCCCCGGAAATTCTCAAACATGTGGGCTGGCATAAATCATATGCGTATGCACTTTTTCTTCTTTTTAGTTGCCGGACAGCGCTTTTGTTCTTTGCTATGCGACTGTTAGGTACTCCCTTAGGTACGTACTCGTCCCCCACCTAAACGCATGATCCACTTCCGGCGCTGTCCCCACCTGCTAACTCCTCGACCACCTGATTACTTTTCAACCTCAGGTGCACACTACAACAGGTTGCTGAAGCAGCAACGGTGCATTATCATAGGAACCTTTCAGAATCTTCTAAGTGTGCCCTTTCCTATGATAACGCAATAGTTCACAGGCCAGATCTGATTCTATGGTGATGCTGCCTGGTTTCCTAAAACGCGATGCTGTGGAATACGTAAGCATGACCGCTGCGTGATGCTTGTGGCCCTTCATACGGCGGATCAAGTGCGTGCAAGAGAAACTCCCTTGGTCAGCTGTATTTTGAGAACTTTCGCCTGGCCGAAGTAATGCGATTGGCTAAGCTGTCCTTTTTTCCTCCTACCTTCCTATTTATGCTTTTGTACGGCAGATGTATGAAGTGGTTTGGTTCACATAGCTCGAGCGCGGGGCGCGCTAGCGCCAAGTGGCGCGGTTGATCGAGATGGGGCCTTCGGGCCTCGGGTCAATTTGGAACGTTGCGCCTCCTGTATTTTAAAGGATGCTGTCTTTCCAGTCAATCTTTGCGGCGGTTCCAAGAGGTCGTGGCTGCTTATAGTGTCTGCCGCGACTTCACTGTTGCTTTCGGCTTCGGTATTCTAGGTGGACGGAGCTTGCTGCGCAACGGTCACGGACTTCGGAGCTGCGGCCCCACATCGAGCGCGCCCTCAAAGCTGGATCGACGGCCAGTGGAGGTCTCCGCGTTTCTCAGCAAGGTAATGCGATATTTCGGTTGGAATCGCAGAAGACTATTAGCCAATGCTCCCGCGCTGCTCGCTGATGCCAGGAGTAGCGTCCATCTAATCGCCATCTGTCCGCCCAGCTGTTGTTATTCTGAGCTGTTCCTGGAGTGTTCCTAAGACCTTGTGACTCGTCTATTTAACTGTAGGGGAAGATAAACCGCTTAGGAGTGCGTTTTATTCCATCTGAACAGATTTGGATCGTCTTGAGTGGCTGGATATGGTTGCAAGTCGAGATCGGGAAAATTCACGACTTGCGTCCCCGTCATTCCTCACGTTTCGGCCTCAGGGAAGAAATCTTGCGCCTTCCGTTCAATTGAAGAACGCTCCCGATTTTGCGAGTGAGGATGAGCCGTTTGTACCGCTGAGCGTCCTTTGAAAGTTCCTTATCCCTCCCATTTTTGCCGATTCGAACGACCCTCTGCCATTACTCGTTGCGTGGCAGCATCTCTACCTTATTTCTGACTGCATAACAGAAACCAACCCCGCCAAACCCCGAGACACGGGAAGAGAAAACGCGTACAGGCACAGGCGCAGCTCGACTGTTCCGGGCCCCCGCACCCTCGAATGCAATAACAATAGCCACGGTTCTCCGCTGGGTATCGATAATACCACGGTTACGCAGCTCTTGTCTAGATCTACGGCCCGAAGAGCATGTACACAGTCCTCCACACGATGTTGTTGATGTCGCGATTGCGGCCGCAGCTGTAGCTGCACTCCGAGGCGAAAGACCTATCGCGCCCCCCGATCCAGATACTGGCCGCCCTGCCAATTATAGCAGTGGCCATCACAGCGACAACCAATACTGATAGGTGTATCACGCCGACCAACAGCGTGCTGAGAAGTATGGTATGATCGATTTACGAGTTCTCTAGATGGGACACCCTGAAGCAGAGGCGCCGTGGATCCAGAGACAAAGGCTCTGCGAGATACAGTTCGATGTACCAAGGGGGTAGACACGAAAGCTTACAATGCGATACTACCAATGAGGATGCGTTTCGCGACATGGATCCGCTACTGCACGACTGAGGAGGCTGACTTTGAAGTAGAGGCCCCGAAAATTCAACTACGAGCGGAACGGGAAGACCCTCTTCCCCAGGAGACTACCTGGGAGTACAAGAAATGCATATTTCAGAACATGTAAAAGATTATGCGCATTCACCAGGAGTCTTTCGTTGGTCCACATGTTGGCTGAGGACAAACGGTCTAGAGAACGGTGGAAATCACGCACTATGTCAACTTTACCGAGGTTGGATGGATGTCAATTATACATGTCTTATTTACCTTTTTGATTGAAAAGATCCACGTGCTAGTCATGGACACCGGTATTTATTTAACACGACTAACAGACGGGTTAGATGAGACACAGGAGGCGCGGAAGCAGAGGAGTAAGATATACTTAAAGCATGGCCACATCCCAAACCAGCAGCAGGAGCCTGCAGTCTGAACTTTGGCTTGATACGAAGCTCGCTCGTGGTTATGTCAATCATCTGAATTGGAAACTAAGAATGACACCATTTTACAGACCCCTAGTGGTGGTAGTATAGAAGTAAATGGCACCGATCTAAATTGTGGTCAAAGTCAGCTTACTGATTGACAGACTGAAGCAGACTTTGCTCCCGCCCGGAGGATAGTAGCCGCGTCGGGAATTGTTGAAGGCCCCGTTGCACGTCAGGAGACTGCTGGAAACACAGGCGTATCACGGAGCAGGCAGACCAGGAGGCGGATGGGAGAAAAGCGGTCGAATTCTTGATCCATGCACATTGTGACCTTCTTCGTTGACGCAAAGGTGCAGAGGCATGTAGGGCCTCACGCAGGGGAATTGTTACCGCTGATGAGCCCTTTATATAGCCTTGCTAGATCCTCTACCCAATTGGCGCCGTTGAGATGGTTTCAACAGGCATGCATTGCTGTCAAGACCATGCTCCGTGTTGACGGACCCTCTAACGATACGAGTAGTTTGTTGCCGGGAAGCGGTCTTCGCGTGACCTTCCCCGCATCTCTTGAAAAGTTGATATATGCAGTCATGGTAGCCCCAGCGCCATAAATCTGTTTAACTGGCTGATTGCAAAGTCTACGTGTAGAAGGGTTGGACCCTGGTTGATCTCGTTGACAGTGTTTAACTCCCAATCTTCCACCGCCTCCCAAATGTATCAGACTGGCTTATTGGTGGTCTGATTAAAGTTAAGAAAGAGAAACGCTACCAGAAGTTGGAATGCCCTCTACCAAGACTTCTTCGGGATTGCCAGGCTTTCACATGGCAGATGGCTCAGTCTGACGGTACAAATGTCGCATAATGAACAATGACAGAATCACCTGAGGAAGGCAGGAACCTCACCGACACGTGCTACCTTCGGCGACTCAGAGGCAACTTCCGCCATGCTCCAACGCCGTTGAAGCTGAAGCTGAACTTACCACGCCCTTCCCCTACAGGCTTCCTAAATGAGATCATCAAGACTATTGGCTGAAAGATGCGGGCAAGCTGGCCTTGGCAGCTGCGGTGTCTGAAGTATTTTGCGAGTAAAGACAACCATTGCGGGACCAGACGAAGAGCCTTTTATGTTTTGGGATTGATCAGCTGTGGGATTTGCGCGTGGAGAAGAGGGGAGATTGGGACAAAATCTTCTTGTCTTATGACTCGGCTGAGGACGGGATTGGAGAAGAGAAGAGCGGCACTGGCAGCTCCCGCGTATAGTTGCCATCCTATTCACTAAGTGGCCGCGTTGTACCTGGCTTGGACCTATGAAGGAGTTTCAGTGGAAGTAAACAGCCTCTGGTCGTCACGGAAGTTGCCAGAGTTGAATAAACCATTTGGGAGGTAGCCATTACCGGTTTGATCATTAAAGTAGCTGGCCGATGGAGGCTGAGTAAGGCAACATCGGTAAAGTAGAACAGCTAGGTAACCTTCGGGCTGAGACTTGGATTTCCAGGGCTAAGGTTTATGCAATGGACTAAGCAGTAGAAAGGCAAAGGCTGATGGCATGGTTGATGGCATGGCTGAATAATGAAAGCAGGTATAGGCCGCGGCAACCCCGAGATGAACACATCGTGTGCAGAAAGCGGCGTGGTATACCGGACATTGTCGACAGGTCATCTATTTGAAGCTTTGGGACATGGATGGTTCCGAGTTTCAGAAAGTTCCTTCAAGCCGCGGAGGTTTGCAGATCAGAAGTGCCACATTCGTAGATGTATGCAAGGGGGCTAGTTGGGTTGGCCGGCAGCACAAGCCGTTTTTCTCACTGCCAAAGTCGCAGTCAAGTACGTCTCTCCGACTCAACGCGTACATTCTGAATTCGACCTACTCCTAGAAGAATCTCGGTATCGCGCTTGGGTTATGGAGCTTATTGACACCTTAAGGCCTCGCTGCACACGCCAAGACACGAGGTGTGACATCCAACACAACCGCTAATGGCACTCATGTTACCACACGAGATGTGGATGTCATGAAACTGCGCGTAACAGAGAAGGACATGCGGAGTGCTGTCGTTGAGAAGCCTGCCGCAGCCGGAATGTCACTCCTCTCTGTAAAATCAAAGACGAAACTTCTTCTGAGAGATCGAGGTAAACATCGGTGAAAACCTACAGAATTAGCCGCTAAAGACTGTTATCATAGTTGATTGCTCTTCATGCACCCAAATATTCGATGCATGCTACACTGGCGCCCCGGTGCCCCGATGAATGCTTTCCCTTGTCATCCTTTTCCTTAAATTCGCATCTTGCGCCTTGCAGATCATTTCTGTCCGCTGCACGAATTTGCCAGTTGGTTTTACTCGAGCTCTCACTACTTTAAGCTGTGGCCCCGTGTCGGACAACTCCTTTTGTAGTCGTTCGCAGTTGGCCTTGACCTGAACGCCTTGACCTGAGCATACTTGTCTTGCGGGGCTGGTTTCATTTTGCGCCTCTCCCAATGCTGCAACCAAGACTGTGCAAGCCTCGTTATCCTTGAAACGGCCAGCTTCTCCGCGCTCGGCAAAGCTCGGCTTGGGGAACAGCTTCGCCCCCACCATCGTCTTCCGAAGAAAAGCAGCCATCTTCTCATCTATAGCTGCATAGCTTCAGCTAACCCCTGGGTCAAGCGCTGGATCTTGGCAGAGCATAACAGGTTCAAAGTTTGCAGGTCACTGATCCTTGATGCATAACAACATGTCTGAGTTGACCACGCGGGAAAAAGAGCCATCGTCGGTCAAGAATTGGTCCATGGACCTTTCCTTGATCATGTCTCCTTAGGCTTTCCTCTGAAAGATCGGCTTCTTTTGGGTTAGGCACCAGTCTCAGGCTTGGGGCGTTCCTGCGATGGTGTGTCGAAGTGACCCAATGTGCAAGTGCTCTGTAGCTCGAGACCTCCCAAAAACCAGCGACCTGGAAGATGGACCTCTTTCTCTCAGATGCCTCCGCCACCCTCGTCTGAGGGGCTCTGGATTGTGTGTCGATCTCGGGAGAGATTTGATCTCTATTTTCGGAGGAGGGCGCTTCGCCGTTGTCGTTGGAGGGAGAGCCGTGGTCGTGGTCTTCAAAGGAGGGTGGTGCGCCATCGTCCTTCAAGAATGGGGGTTTTGGTCCTTCGCCCGGGAAATCCTCCCGCGTCAGATAGCTACCGCAGAACAGAGGCGAGACGTTGATTTAGATTCGAGTGGGTTATCGAATGGGTTTTCAAAGTCAAAGACGTTGGCACCGTGAGGGTTGTGAATAGTGTCACTTGTTAAATTGTTTCTAATGGTTCAGGTGTCAAGCTCAGACTGCATCACCTACAATAATTAATCGTGTCTCGGCCTTCTTTGGCTTTGGATTTAAGAAGCTTTTTGTTGTTGAGCACCATTTTCTCGGGGTTTTTTGAGGCGCACGATGGAGTGATGCTTATATCATTGTTCTCGTTGGTAAGGTCTCTTTGGACGTTGCCGATGGCCCGGGTTTTCATATAGGCAAGGGTCGAGGCAGGGATTTTGCCAGTAGTCCTAGGCTTTGTTGGGATTGGATGCTGTATGTTGAGACTCAGGTGGTTGAAGACATCTGGGACACCACTTGCTAGAAGGATGGAGCGCTGGTGTTCGTATGACTTCTTGAAGAAAATGCCGCCCGGGCGCCACAGGCTTGCAAGTTCAATCCTTTATTCAATGAAACGTGAGCTGATTGAGCCTATATAACAGGTCTGCCGCCTTGTTGTAACTGACAATGCTGATTTCGTCGAGTCGCAGCTTTTGCGGGTGCTGGTGTTTCGGGAAGAAGTCAAAGCTGCCCAACCAGTTGTTCAGAGCTCGCCAATAAGCCCTAGTCCTACACTCTCGCCTCCCTCGTCCAGCCTTTCTGGTTTTATTCAGGCATCCTGCCTGGCGGTCGCTCCTTTTGTTGTCTTGAATTCGCGGAATTTTCGTCGGCAGTTCGGCAGCTGTGCTCGGACTTGGTCGTCGAGCGTCTTAGAAACGAGGCGACGAGGTGGTTTTGGGGCGTTATCGCTTGACATGCCTGTCGTCTTTATGCCTTTGCCCTGCCAGTGTTTAGTCAGCTCCCAATAGTAGGGTTGTAACAACACACGCAGATGCGAGGTAGACATTGCGAGCAAAGGCAACGGCTGGCTAGAGTTACCTCGAGGGTCGGAATGGATCACCTTTGTCGTAAGAAGACTGACTGAAAGAAGAAACAGTTTGTGTTGGTCTTACTGCGTCCAATAAGAGGGCAAATTGTCGTGAGGAGGTGAGGTTGCTGACAACAAGAGAGCTTGAAAACGGCGCAGAAGACAGATGTAGGATGGTGATGGAGTGCAAGGACAACGCGAGACAGTAATCCCGTCTGGGAGCCTAGGAGCTTCCTGATGATCTTGGGAGAGTCCCAGAAGCACCTATGTTCCATCCTTTTCACATTATAAATGACCCACGTTGCTGGTTCATAGCTTCAGTGCGCAACTTTGAAGCAACATGCATCTTTGTTGGTGCCGCTCGGATCTGCCGCAGTCAACCTTCGACTTACAGCCAGTAGGTCGAGCAACCGCTGACTTTGCTATTGACTGAGAACACAATTTTGTTCGACCAGTTAAGAGTCAAAAGTATCTAGACACTCCACTCAGGCCAAGAGACTGCTGAAAAGACTCGTTGAATCGCCTTACCAATATCCTGATCATTCGGCCTGTCTGCTACTGCTGATGCTGAGTGATCCCAAGCCACGTCAGTACAATATGTCTTCCATCTCCACACACAAACGGCTTCATCCCAGTCCTGCAATGTAGTGCGTATCTCCGCTCCGACAATGCATTGTCCGTCCTGCTGCCGCCTCGGAAGACGCACAAGAGCTCTGGCGCCGGGCCGCTCTCTGCGTCTGACGGAGAGCCTGCGACAATGGCAGCAGCAGCAATGGAGCTCGCCGATATCAGCATGGACTCTGCCTACAGTGTACTTCGGAGCGCCATCATCTGATGTGCTCAATCAACTCGAGCCTCATGCCGAGCCGGGATTTGCATGTTGAGATAGGAATGCCTCTTGTCGCACAGCACAAATCCTGCGCAGGTAGGCAAGACGATGCATCACAGTAAACTTGGGAATACCTTCGCGCCGAAGGCAACACCTGCTTCCTGTTCCCTTCGCTGCTCTCTTTTCTGGGGTCCAGTGCCCTGCCATTTTGGCCCGCAGATTTCTATCGGCCAAGTCCGAGAATGAACGACCAACTTGGACCAGACCGAATTCCCATCTGTTCTGCGCAACGCAAAGAGATCACCATAGAGAGAGACGTAATGCCAGGGTAGCGAAGCGTTAGAACTCCCGATTGGTGCGCTGATCAAGATCATCGGAAAGTGCATCGAACCGGTGCGGCCATCCAAAACCCCAACACCATTCCATGCTCGTTGCGATCCGTCGAGTTGGGTCTTCGATTGGTTTGGGGTAAATCGAGGACACCAGATCGTAAGGGTCTAATTCTTCCGTCGACAACACAACAAGGCACACGTTATCACAGCACGCCCGTGGATTGCATCACCATTTCTCAAGATGGTCTTTGCTAGCCATGCATCAACCAGCCAAATCACAACTTCTTTGTTGCGTCATCTTCTCCGGCCACAGCGCCTCCGGCCACATTCTGCCTAGCTGGAACAGCTTGACCCATGCACTTCCCTGACCGTAGCAGGTCTCCGTTGGGAGTCTTTCTTCCCTTCTAACTTTTCTTCTTCCCAGTTTGCCGCCTGGAGGCACACCTTGTTGACTGCCGTATGACTCTCACGGGGAAATATTCCAGGATAGCCTGGGCTAGAGAAACCTCTATGACCACCTATGGAGGTATATGAAGAGAGCGCGAATTGCCAAGGGGCAGGCATCTCCCTCTTAACACCACCAGGAGAACCCGGTGCCATCAACACTATCTTTGAATCGACAGCGCGCTGCCAGTCTCCAGGACTACAATTCAGCATTCCTCTTCCTGCATTATTCCATGGCACGGAGTTCAGTACGTTGGTTTGACTCACCTACGCATTTCGACCGAAAGAGTTCATCAATACCTTCTTGTTGATGAGGAGGTAACCTTCCGTCCACCGAGGTGACGAATTTTGATGCAGTGGCTTTGTATTTCTGAGAAAGAATGTCCGCGAGACTGTCAGGTTCTTTTGGTCACTGTACCGGAAGTTATTCATAATGAACGCCGCGGTAATTATGATGTAGGTCGGAAAGTTGGGGCTTCATGAGCTGGTTAGATCTCATTCATGTTCCACGTCCCCCCTTAGACCTTTTTACCATGACACTGGACTTGATACTGCTCAAGGATATCTAGGACGTTAAGATCCCTCAAGGCATAAGAGTCTGCTGACGCTTCAAAACACCTCTCCCAGGATTTGCTGAGACTAATTCGGCTGTGACATATCATTGGGATTTGCCTCAGACATCCAGTGTACGGCAAGATTTGGCGTCTTTGGTTGCGGTCTAACACATTCGGGCCCTCTTCGTAAGCGTTCTCCATGGCGAAACGCGAAGTTTTGTCCGGGTGTCAGACAGTCTCTCTCTCACTTCTATACAGCCTGCAAACTTATTACTTCGTTGTGCTCAAATAACACAGGGGACTTGAGGTGCTTCATAAAACCTGCTGATGTTGAAAATTTCTGCAGATCGGGTACCATATTCTCAAGTCTGTAGGTTTCGTTTCGAATAAGTTGAGACCCTTGCTATGAATTGATCCTTTCAAACACTTATGACCTATCTTTCTTCCCTTCTAACTATTTCTTCGCAGTTGGCCGCCTGGAGACGCACCTTATTGACTGCCGTATGACTCTCACGGGGAAATATTCGAGGGCCAGGACCAGCCATCACTTGTTCACAAAATAAGTCCTTTCTTATCCGCCTGGCTCCCTGATTCTCCATGTTATTGCAATTCTGTTTGCCCCTTTGATCATATACGGGTTCTCTTTGATCACGCAATCTGTCACAACTGTGGCCGAATGGGGGCCTTCTCGCCAAAAGTCATAGAGCCTGTCGACTTACGATGCGATTGCGGTGACACACGATGACCCCAGCAACCCAAACCGAACGACACCATGTTTCACAATAGTTTTCAAACCGAAAAAGAGGTTCCTCGCCATTGAGGCCAGCGAAGCCCCTGATTGAAGCTCCATTCCTCTCGTGCATATCGTGCATATGTTGCCAGACCCTTCAATGTCCCGAGTCTCACTAAAACATATTCAATGCAGTTTTTCTTTCCCTCCACTACCCCGCGTGTCACTTATTTATCAAGGCACTTCGCATTCGATCCATCATGAACACCACCTTCTGGCATATTATATGCTTCTTCGTCTTAAAGCCTAAGCAACACCCTTCTGAATTGGGGTAGTTCTCCGAAACTTGAATGGAAGTGTAGAACAAAATTGGCCGAACGAATCAAATGCTTACTTTGACGGTTGTCTGTTATCCACAGCATTTACAGCGTGGCCCTTGCTGAAGAAGTGTACTTCCAGATGAAGGGTTGATTGCAGTGTTACAAGCTTTTGCCGACTTATTGCAACCCTAGTGAACACCCTGAAACGCGTGTGCTGCCCTTTACGTCGATTAATTCAAGATAAACGAGGGTAACAGTATGCAGCATGTTGCGCCAGACTCAGACAACAGATATGGAAAACAAGATTGGCGAAGAAGCACCGTCAAACTCGCTTCTGTCCTGTCTTTTCTGCGAAGTTCACCACGTGGCGCGAAGGGCCAAAGCTGCAGTCACCGCCGTTCATGGGAGGGATGGCGTCAAGCGATCTACTGGTACCGCAGCGCACACCACCACATGAATCATCGATCATGTCTTCTCCAGGGTTTGGCCCCAGGTGCAACTTCCGGGTTTGCTTTCCGTCCCGCCCTCCATCATGTTGCGCGACATTAGCCTGTGATTCCTACTTTTGCGACCTTCCACGTTGCAACATATGCGCGACTGGTCGACACTCACACGCCATCATTATGCCCTTCGGAGCCCATGAAACCGCTTTCTTCTCGTTTGTACAGATACGCTGCCATGGCTGCCTCCATGACAAATCAATGGAGCTGTTCAGATCAGTCCTTCCTTTGTGTTTTATGCTTTCAACTGCACTGTTCTAGGCCTCCAGCCGCCCTTCTAGATTGACACCCTTTTCCGACACCATGCCGTCAAGTCGGTTCTTCGATGAAGAATATGCAAAGCGCTTGCCGGGGCTATTCGGAGACTGACAGCGGCATGACCACGTCTTCCCGGAGACCATGAAGGAGCACTGCGAACGTCACGAAATTATCGAGTGTTGGGGACTAGCAAATTATGCAGGGGAAAGCATAAATTCGACCGGAAGCTTTCCGAGCTTTGTTTCTTAGAGTGGCCCGGGTCATGATGGCAGAATACTTACCCAGCCGAAGATGTGAGCCGGCAAATCGGGCTTGGAGGAATATTCATATTCCAACACGAATTTTATTCTTGTTGAGATGGTGGAAATTCCCTAGTGCAAAGACGACATGACTTCGCTGTGGACTCATGATGAAGACTCCGCAATCTTCAGCGACACAAATTCTAACTCCAGGCATCCAAGATCTGCCCAAGCCGCTGTTCCGACGCCAGCGATCCGCATCAAGAACCAAGACCAGCGCGCACTATCATTAACAAACTCAGCTATTTCAAAAAGCCACAGCTGCCACAGCATCTCATGGCTGGCAAGTAAGTCGCAATCTCGCAAGTCTCTCGCATGTATACAGCGTTCACTCCTCTAAGACTTTCTCAAGTCTTGTTTGTTTGATCTTGTCGTCGTCTGCCTCTGACTTCGTCTCTTCCCCACGAAAATGTGTGTGACTTTCAATAATGAGCTCGGCCATACCTGAACGTAGCTTCCGTCTATCATATAGGTCGAGTTCGTCTCGTGTCCGTCATGGTCTCGCCTAGAGATTCCCCAATGGTCATCCGACGGACCTATCCCCTGACGCCTGATTATTCACAGTACTCGTTTGTGGTATGTGATATATGAGAGCACTGGTTTTCCGCTAAAGGCCCGGCAGATTCATAGGATCATAGGGCCTCCACGTTTACCTCCATCATTCATACAGCAGAGCGTCGATTTAGAATTTAGCAAGTAGTAAAGCGGAGTCCTGCCGATATCAGGGCAGAGAGTGTTGCACTTCCAAACCGGTTCAAGTTCCACGAACTCTGAAGGCTGCGGAGCGATGGAAGAGAAAAGTTAGTTGGCGTCGTCCGACCCAACAATGCAGGGCGGTATAAAGTTCTGCAAAGACTGAGCGAGGCAACTGCCATTTTTTCTGGGTCCACAGCATCCAAGGCTGGTTGCAGGCAGCCATCGTTGCTCTTCACGAGTGCCACGTAGTTGAAGGTTGGGGGCCCTGTCACTAATCGCTTGATGTTTTGTGGGGGATGGACACAGGGTTCTACTTTAGAGCCCTCTTTCATGGGATACTCACGCTAGTCATCCAGCCTGATATCAAAAAGACCAGCAGCATGAGACAGTTGTTTGAAAAGATGAGGGAGGAACGGCTTCCCTTGAAGGTTTAATATCATGGTATTTGACTTGAGTCTACTAATCTTTTGGACGAAGATGCGTAGTTCACCGACACTCCGACGCGAATTCTGCAGAACCGTCCAATGGAAGAAACTCGATATTGGGATGAACGACTCATGATCTATCCTCGCAGCCCAACGGATCCCAGTCACAAACTCGAAAGAGAAGGAGTACAAAGCTCGGAGATCTCCTTTGGCTTGTTCCTCCCACCGAAGCTTTCGAAATCACGGGCTGGTTAAGTCGAGTTCCGGATGAAGACGTAGAAGAGGGGAGGCTTAGTAGTAGGCTTCTTTTCGAGCTTGAATTTTGAGACCGCCTAATTTTCCTGTGTCTGCGCGGCTATATTTCCTGTATACCTGGCTACTCTTGTCGGAGACGATGATAGCGACGACGACGACGACGACGACGACGATAACGACGATAATAGAAAGGAAGACGACGATAGAAGTGACGATGATAGAAGTGACGATGATAGAAGTGACGATGATAGAAGTGACGATGATAGAAGTGACGCCGGGTAAGGTAGAGTACAGCACAGGAATCATCGGCGGTCTCTGAATATTCCATCGCCTCCGTTTCTCGGCCTTGGGATGTCCGGGGAATTAAATCACTTAGATATCTCCAATTGGCACTGAACTTCGCTCAGGGTAACTCACTCGACAGATCAAAGAAAGTTTCAGGGTCGGCCCAGCAGCAAGGCCGCAGGACAATAAGAACACAAAATATGGGCCATGTCATTCACTCAACAAATCCACTGGTTACTCAGCCATCCGCGTCGATCCATTTTGGCAACATCTGGCCTGCGATTCCAGGTTCAGGGGACCAGGCAGCCCTGTCATCAGCAATCATCAGCACTAGATACATCAACAGCTAGGGACATGATATTCGAACTCTTAATCCCATCAAGTCCAACTATGCTGGATGCTTTTCCATACGCCGCAATAGTCATCTCCAAGACTCAGCCCTCATCGTCTGGGATGCTCAGCTTGCCTTTGCACAGGTACCAGTGCTAGCATGCGTCGTGAAGTCAGTGCAGGCTGACTTGCGCTAAACATGTCTCATTCTCGACGCAACTGAAAAGATTTGATGGCGTCGGCATCTGCAGCGCCTCCTCTTGCCCCATTCAACCCTACATTGGCTGGAGTCAGACGTTATCGACACGTCAGAGCCCTGCATAAGCATCAGCTCCGCCTGGGACGTGAGGATTCACTTCGACATGCGTTGAGCACCTGATAACGATGCCTATGATGCTCGCCGACATACCACCGCAAGGTTCTCGTGACATCTTGACGGTCGCAACTTTGACCGCGGGCGCGGGTTGTCCCTTTTGGTTTCAACACCCTTATTGCACATCGCCAAGCACTGCTGAATCGATGTGATGATGACGGTCCTTCGCCTGCAAATGGCTTCCTAAAGAAACGGCTCACAGTGCTCCTAACAGTCGACAGCCTTGCGATTGCTGGTGGACGCTTCACTTGGTAATATCTTGCCGGAGTAGTATCAACATCTACATCTCCATGTGATTCTCGACGGATGCATCGACTTGGCGTCTTTGAAGCTAAGTTTGGCGAGGGTAGGTTGAGCAAAAGCTCCTATATAAATGAGGGTTTGGGACAGAGAATCCCACGTTCGTAAAAGGCTGTAGCTTGGCGAAGACTCAGAACCTTCACGTCTGCGGCAGCGTCTGAGAAGCTCCCACACCCATTGACTTCGTAGCCGTACGAGAAACACCCAAAAGCATGGTATTAAGATCTCCAGAAGTACGCTTGCTGTGCTTGACATGGTTGTTCAACCTGACGCAGGGATTTTCCCGTCTCTGCTTCAGCCGGACATATTTTCCCTGACGCTACGATATCTGATCTTCATCTTTGTTCACGGGCTCAATCAACCTTTTCTCAGGCCCGAAACCTACTCCCAATCACCTGCGCGTTTCTTCCTTGTATATTGTTCTGCAACTCATCTCGATCGCTCATACCTTCACCGCCGGGCTGGCCTAGGTGCCAGTCGCTTGACACCGTTCTAGACAGGGGTATTGAGGCCCGTCCAGGTGGCATGCTATCCGGTCGCGCCGTTCCCGTCCCCCGACGTCCCCTCTTATGAGAGGCTACTTCGTCCTCATATTGCACCTCTTCATCCAACATATTTCACAAAAGCAGGTCTCTCAAATAAATAGCGGCAGTGGTAGCTCAAATCAATGGCGACGTGAGCAGCATGGCGTCTGCGGGAAAGGCGGAGTAAACTCAATAGTGGTTCTGCAGGTTCAGACCAGTACACCTAATGGAGTTCGGGGTTCGGTGGTGTGTTCCTCTGCGGTTCGGGTTCAAGCTGCCTTCAAGTCGACGCGTCGGCTCACTACACGTAATAGGGAAGAAAATAAGAGCGTCGGCTCATGGGGTTCTGCATTTCGCGGTCCGGCGGATTGGTTGTTGGCGGGGAAGAGAGAAGTCGGGGGCACGCTGCTCGTCAAGGTCGGCGATGAGTTCAGGGCTGGTAACCGTAGGCGTGGCTCTCAAGGTGAATGGAGTTGTCGGCGATCTCAAAATCTTGGGCACGGGTGCCGTCGGCTTGTCGTTGTGGCCCAATTGAAAGGCCAGGATCTCGATGCAGCCGGGCGCTGTGGACGTCGGCAACGGACAGTGAGGGATGGATCAGTACCTAGGTACTTGGACACCACTGTTCGAAGGACCTGAGTCAGCGTTGGCTTCAGTGGCCAGCGCACCTTCTCAGGCCTGAAAACCGTGCGGTTACTCACTGAGGTGCGCTGCCTCGCCCACGCTAGGTACCTACCTTACGGGGCCCACCTGCTGAATCCAGGCGGACCAGCTGCCGGTTCTGGGGCTGAAATCGGCAGCAGTACTTGCACTACAGGCTACCTACCTACCTTAGGTGCCCAGGGGATGCCCCCTCTCGCTTCGGTCGCAACACTTGATCAATGTTGACGTGGATTCTTGCATGTCGAGGGTGCTGCTTTAAGGCTTGCAAGAAAGTCAACAACCCCCATTTTAACCCCCATTTGCTTTCCCGCGACTGGCCAAAGGCCGGCTGTGGCGAATCTTGCATGGGTTACTCAAAGGTCGCTGAAAACTGGATCAATAGCATCATCGTCCTGGGTACCGGCAAATCAAGCACAGTCTTTGGTGATCTTATAATCGCTGCGGGCTGTAATGTCCACGACTTGTTCAACAACTGAGCATAAGGTAGGTGACAATCTGATTCTCATTGGCGTCATTTCCACTTCCAAAGTTGTGTCCACCAGTCCTCCTCAACTCGATAAAACCTTTTCCAGCCCATGCCCACCCAATCGGCCTGTCGCTTTCTTTCTCTCGCCGCCATGACAAGCGTCTCATGATGTCAGGAATTCTCTTGGTCACCCCATCACGGCCCAACACATTGCCCCGTTCATGACTCCGAACCGAGACTGCACCGAAGTGGGGTCGTTCAAGCTTTCTTCTGGCGGCTGATCTGAGCGTCGATGGCTTGCCTGATGATTCCCTCCAATTCGGTGAAAGGGATACGGACAGCGGGCTCGGCGGGCTCGGCAGGCTCGGCAGGCGTGGGCAGGCGGTTGCGATTGCGGGTGCTGCAGGAAATTCATCGGGTCAGTACATGAGAAGCATCCAGCGGAAATGAGAGTGAAGAGGCTCACCTGCGCTGAGTGGGAAACGGAGACGCGGGGACATCGTCGGCGAAGTATGACTTCTTCAACGTCAAATTGGCGTCCGTCGTAGTGACGCTCTTCCAGTGAATGTCGCGTTGAACCTGGCCCTCACGCCAGACCCAGAGACTGACGAGACACTCGTCAAGGCGGTGGCGAAGGGGCGAGGCATCAGCGGTGTAGGACTTCTCGTACGGGATCTTGATGGCGATGGCGGCGCGGACGAACCCGTTCGTACGTTGGAGGCAATCGGTGCACCTTTTCTCGACGGCTGCCTGGCTTGGGGGTGAGGAACAGACGATTTCGGCAACGACGCGAGGGTTGCGATCATTGAGGCTGACTAACTAAGCCGCGTCGACGATCAGAGCCCGAAGGCCGTCGTTCATGTCCAAACTCTCCTCTCGTATCCCTTCAAGGTGAGGCAGCACACCGGCGCTGGCGTTGGAGACGAGCCGGCAGAGTAGGTTGGCGGTGTAGTTGTGAATTCGGGATTCAGGCATTTTGAATCGAGCGCGGGCGCAGCTTGGGTCATATTCGAGGCGTACCTTGTCAATGGAGACTCGGGGGTCGTTTTGGAGGATGTATGTGAGCTCGGCAAAGGCGGTGGTGTCGAGGGAAAATTCATTGGATGGGAACTGAGACGAGAGTTGGAAGAAACGGCCTTTGGAGACCTCGATTGCGAAATCCAAACATTGGTCCAGTACACTGTGGTCTTGGGCGTGCAAACCTCGACCTTGAGTCTCGTCGGCGCGGTCGGCCCCAAGGGAGCGGAAGTACGCTTCATCAGCCATCTCGACGGGAGTGTGTGCGCCTGTCTGTGGCATCGTCAGCAAATAAAGAGAGATGAAAGAGGGAACAAGGGCATTATGCACAAGGTGATGAATGGCGCACCAGAGTGATAAATGGCGACAAAAAAAAGCACTCACGATGTATTTTGTTGCGTGAATCTGGATGGTGGGCGTGTGGTTTGTTGTCTTGTTTTTCTTGGGAGGGAAGGAGGGAAAAGAGAGGCCGTGGTACGTCATTGCAGCTCAAGCAAAAAGCAGCAACCGCTCTGTGGGGCTCGGCTGACTAATCTGCCTCCTCTCACGTGTCGGGCGGCTGTGACAGGACAGTACTGCATCGTCGCGCATGCTGAGGGGTGTTGTGTTTCCAGTCCCCGAAAAGATTGCTGGGCTGAGATGTCGCTGGCCACCGGCCAAGGCTCGAGAAGGAGCGGCCATGCTTCCATTCAACGAGTCCGGAGAGAGCGCGAGCTTCCACCCCATGTCGCACAGAAGCAAAAAAGGAAAAAGAACAGCTTATTAGATCTGCGCCGACGTAGGCACAGCCTTGTGTAAAAGCTTGATGGCTACTATGCCGACTTCCATGGGGAATTTGATGTTGCGATACCTTGTACTTTACTTGGTGACGCGTTGCTCCGGGTGGCATCTGGTGTACGACACCCACCGGCGTCCCGCCGCACCTCACTATTGGGTACGTACCTCACAGGGCTCTGCAGGGTTTTTTTCCCAGCCGTGCGCTGAAAGTGCGCTAAACCTACAGGCCCCTTGGTGCTGCGGGACACTGTACGTACCTAGTGCCTCCACTGTATTTCGGTACGGTGTCGAATGACTCGGAATCCCCACTGGCTTGTCGTCCGCGTACCTACGTTGGCTGATAGACGGGCCAGTGGATTGTGCCGACGACGTACAACGCATCAAGGTCAGGACGAAGAGGTGGACAATGTGCTGGAGTCGGAGCCTTGCCGTTGAATATGTTGTTGGCACCTGGTCGCCGGGGCTCGACATGCAGCGTTGGGCTGAAAAGCTCGCCAAATGGTTGTCGGCGGCGCGGTGTCTGGCGTTGCAGCGGCCGTGACGCGCCGGCGCAAACCAACAGGTCCATGAATGCGCGCAGGGAACATTCAAAGACCCGACTGCAAGACTTTCGAAAGTCAAATCTATGCTGGCGCACAGCGTGACATGCCGCCTCGCTGTTGAAATGGCCCACTCGGTGGGCTTTGTGCCTCGTTTCTCTGCCATGACCACCTTGACAGCAAAACACACCCTCCACATCCAAGTGCGTCCGAAGGGGTCCGCAGGTCCCATCCGTATCACCACGTTGCCTCATATTCAACCAAGACGTCCCCAGGTGAGCACGAACGTTAGGCATCGCATGGGTAGGTGTGCGAATAAGCGCAGGCGATGGACGGTGGGCTGTGGATATGAACATGGGCATCCCTGCAAGAGTCATGCAGCCTGCAAGTCTTCTGGAGGCTAAATTATGCATAATCAGACGTCTGTCTGGTGGGTCTAAGGCCCAGCAGAACGAGGAATCTACTTTATCTCAATAAGAGATTGTCCGGTGGCATTTGTTGTTGGGTCCTCGTGCCACATTGTGACGACCTCGCACAGCACTTGCCCAGATGCGCCACATCACCGCTCATGTGAAGGGATGCTGCTGTTGATGTTGCTTCTGTAGCGCCCCACCTCCATCCAAGTGTGGACAGCATGGTGAATGCGCGCCGCCAATTGCCATGTCGATGCCATTTACAATGATGGCGGTGATGGTGCTGATGCGTTCTCAGAAATCACACTTGTCAGCGTGTCCAACCGACTACCACAACGCCAGGTGGGCTGGACCCGAGTCTCGTCAAGACGACAACGAATGTAGCATACCCTACTCATGAGGTTTCATTGGAAAACAAGTCCATTTTGCCATCTCTTTCCTCTCGGCTCTGTATCTCAGGTGGAATACTGATGGTGCATCAAGAAGGCAAGAACTCATCAAGCCGACGAGCTGGTCAGACGCAACCTTTCTCCGGGGCCAAGATCCATACCGCCTCAACAACCAGAATGGCAGCAGTACCCGAAATTCATGCGAAATCGTCGCGTCTCGAAAGCTGCCCACATTCCCGGCCGTGGGAAGCGACTTGGAAATTCCGAAGCACTTCGGCATGGGCCCATGGTAGTCATCAACGTTTGACGCCATGGAGCACTCCCCCACGAGACCGACTTCATCGTGAACTCTGCATGGAAGCGCCGGAAAGTGTCGTGTGGTGTATCCCTCACAGCGTCGGACGCCGAACCTGCCAGACCCTAAGTCCTTAATCCCATGAATCCCATGCGCCGAGATATGCCGTCGACCGTCTCAACAGCAACCGGCTAGTTTCTCCATCTTCAATGAACTCGGCTTTCAAGGATCCGATGCAGTCGATGAATCTCCACGTCGCGCTCATCTCTGACCTCCAGTTTTTCGTAGCCTCATATTGGTCCACTTCAGATATGTGAGCTGGCAAACGAAGGTTGGGAACGCTCGATGTAACCACCGTCCCGCTCCAAGATGCGTAGCGATTCCCATTTCGCGGATCTGGCTAGGTCTCTCACGTCTTGCTGCTCTTGCCGACGTTTATCGTATTTTCGGTGTTCTTGCAGCATGCTGTATCCTGAGAGAACTTGGAATTTGGTGTACTCTTCATTGCGAGCAAGGGGTCATCCAAACCGCCCCCCTCACCACCCTCCACATTACCCTACGGTACGCCTCTTCTTCCTTTTCTGTCAGACCTAAGCCTGCTTTATCGTCTGCAATACCAAAAGTCTCAAGAAAGAAGTTAAGAATAGGGAAGATATCAACATTTTCATTGCACTCATGCATCCTTCATTTCAACTTCAAAGTCGACTAACATCGGTCAGCGCAAAAATCCTCCCGACACCTTCATCATCACGAGCTTCCCCTCTAATTTCTCGGCCCCCACCTCTTTCTATGTCTCGGCTAGAACACCTGCTGAATAGACACGAGTCTGCCATATTATCATTCGCCAACACAAAACGCTTTCAGGCGGGGTTCAACGTGGGTTTCTCCGCCTTCACGCCACTTCGCTGTCTCGTGTCGTCAAGTTGAAAATTTAGCTATAATCTCCTTGCAGGGGGTAGGAATCTCCCTCTTCACACTACCACAACCCATTACTCCTTCAACATCAAGACGTCGCTCTCTTCATAAACCCCCATAGGTGGCCATAGAGGTTTCTCTGTGAGCCATCCTGGCCCTCGAATATTTCCCCGCGAGAGTCATATGGCAGTCAACAAGGTACGCCTCCAGGCGGCGAACTGCGAAGAAGAAAACTTGGAAGGGAAGAAAGAAAGGTTGAAAATTTAGAAATGCAGAAGAAAGTTACAAGAGTAGCGCCAATATTGTTTTCATCATTGCGATATCTCGACTCGTCATCAAAGATTCCTTGAGACACTGGCCTCTTCATGAGTACGAAGAAGTTGGGTCTCAAGCATGATTAGATCGGGATGTTTACACCGCAGTCCCCTGGCAACACCATATCTATATCTATCTCCGAGATCTGGGGGAAGTTATTTCGCAAACCTGACCAATCGGCCAGAAAGATCGAAGACCATGAGGGGCAGATCTCGGGGCGTCTTTCAAAAGCAAGGGAGTTGCAATGCATTAAACGTCATTTGAATCGTCTTCTGAGATTGCGTAAAGAACGGGCGAGTGATGATGAAAGATATACCGGTCAATGAGCATATGAATGCCAAGATGGATTGAATGCAAGAAAGCAACCCTATGAATACAATAACAACGTCTCTCTCTCACTATCCCACCCTCTTAAAGTATCCTTCAATCGTCGCCAAAGAGGTCTAAACCAGCATCATCGTTTTCGTCTTCAAAAACGCTAGATTGCTTGGAGTTTCGGGATCTTCGGACATCATCCTCCTCCTCCTTTGTCCGTCGAGCCTTTTTTGATCGGATAGTCCTCGGAAGTTCCTCTAATCGCGCTCTAAAAGCCTCAACTTTGTAAGTGTCCTTATTGTAGTGGAGCTCGATGAAAAATTTCCGTTCGTACGCTTGGACTGCGTGCAATGCTGAGGGGACGAGCTGGCGAATTGAAGCCATTTTGGGGGCTTCTCTTTCTAACCAACCAATATCTTCAGCTATGAGCTGTGCGAGGCTGATCCAATCTTTGGTCTCAAGTAGCTCTTTCATCTGCGAGTGGCACCAAAGGTTGCGCTCTGCATAAAGCCTTAGGAGCGATCGCGACGCACCGGGGTCAGTGTCTCCTACATCCTCAGAGAGAATTCGTAGTAATTCAGTCATAGGTCCTTTGTAAAGGTTCATCTTAGCATGATCCGTCGTGGCGTATTGTTCTTCAATTTTCAGCTCGTCGTGTATTTGGGTCCACAGCTTTGTTCTGAACGCCTCGCGGGTATATTCTGGGATACCCTTTAAACGCTGGGTGAGCTGCTTCTCATCTTTTACAGAGGAGGAGGGGTTCTCAGACGGGGAATTTCCGTCTTGTTGTGCTGCTGATGCTTTCATATCGTTGATGATGAGATTTGATCTCAGTCGATTCAAAAAGTTGCCCGCGTAATCGCCGAAGCGGAGCAAAAAAGTTCTCTCATTGAATTCATGCAGCTTTTCTGTAAGCTCCGCACACTGGCCCTTAGCCTCCAAGCGGCGCTCCACCTCTTCTTTTCCAAAGCGTACTGTCTTCTGTACAGACGCTTTAGTCGTCTCGTCGGTATTATCGTTGATAGTATCGCATACTTTCAATAACGACTTAATACGATTGGCTGTGGCGTCGCTGATTCTTCTTCGCCGAGATGTGTTGTTCTGGGGCGAATGATTCAAAATTTCTCTAAACCACTTTGTGGTATGGAAGAAATCGAGGTCGTTAGCCGTCATAGGCGATGCGCCTGCAGAATTCTTACGCTTCGACATTTTTTGGATTGGTTGAAAATATGGGAAGCATGAGAGAGTGAAGAGCAGACAAAACAAAGAGGAGGAGAAGATTCGACACAGCTGAACCTTTTATCGCAAGAGATTTCAAGGACCTTAAGGGTATGAGGACATTATTAGCACTGGGACCTTGGTTTATGACCCGGGGGATTGATCTTCAAGGTTATTTCTCAAGGGAGTTCTTCCTTTGGTACCGTGAAGCATACTAGCTATGTGACCTTGGGACAAGACCTCCTTGTCGACCTTGGTGATGGGAGCGGCGATCTCGTGGGAGTTGAGTTTGCGACCGCTCTGGGCGAGAATTAGACGGATGGGACTGCCGTCGCCAATGAAGTGGATAGGAGGCTCCGTGTCGTAGTCCTCATTCTCTTGAAGATAGCTAAGCGCCACATTGAGGGCCTCAATGGCGCAAATCTCATTAAGAAAATTCAGACTATTGAAATTATCCATAGTCTATTGTCAAAGCTGGTAAAGCGCTGGTCTCGTCTCTTGTCTGACGGTCTGGACCATAGTTCAGGTGTAGTAGATATTGAACCAGAATGATGAGCAGCCGGAAGGTCTGGGCCATCCCATTAAATGCCAGAAGACGCCAGAGACCCCTAGTGCGGACTAGAGACAATCAACCGAATATCGTGAATTCATGATTTGCATTGAATCTTACTGGTTTTGCCAGGGGACCAACGGCTGGAAAGCGTGAGGCGTTTGGGGGCGTGCTCACGTTGAGGAAATCAGCTGATCTTCCGAAGGGAAAGAGAGTGGGAAGACAAGAGATAGCGAAGGTTACAGAGGCTAGAAGAAGCGTGCTGATCGTGAGCAAGTTGAAGTCTTACTGTAAGGTTGCCCGCAGAACCTGCAGTAGATCGTGGAGAGAGGGCATGGATATGTAGGCATTAGAATAATGCTGGTGCGCGGTGATGTTGCTGAATCGAGCTAAACGAATCAGATGAACAGAACTATGCAAAATAACAGTCAGAAATGTCATGAACTTCATGTCTTACCTGTCACGCGAGTAAAGAGAACGGCCACGGAATTACAAGAAATGCTGGTACCCGCGGGACGTATTACTGAGAGGGAGTTTTTGCTCTAGTCTAATCTCACTTTCTCAACCCGATAGCAGCTCACTCTGTTGGACTTGTGCCAGAACAGGCGAACGTTGTAACGCCGCTTGGCGATGCTGCACAAGATCGCGGCATCCCGCCCTCACTCACGCACCATTTCATGAGGCCTGAATAGCCGACCGAATCAGTGTTGCTGGAGCATGAACACAGGGTAGGAGTTGCGCAATCTATGTCAACCTATTATGAGAAAGGACCGGATCGCTCCAAAGGCGGTGATCTTCGCAAGGGTTGATCAAAGATCAAGTGTGAACCTTGAGAGCGGGTGATCTTTCTTCCCTTCTAACTTTTCTTCTTCGCAGTTTGCCGCCTAGAGGCGCACCTTTTTGACTGCCGTTTAACTCTCACGAGGAAATATTCGAGGACCAGGATGGCTCACAGAAGTTGCCCTTCCAGGTACTTATGCGCACTTGCAAACGTGACATGTGCGTCAAGGTCAAGTCATTCACTCATTCGGGATCGAGGTTCATCGTTGCAACTACAACGCGACGAACCCGTGCTTGCTTGAGAAGTGGCCGGCTTAAACTACGGTCGGTCTTGATCTCACGTCCAAGAGTCTGCCGTACGGCTAAGACCTGATATACGCCCTGTGTGGTGGTGGTTGTGGTCGTGGTTGATCCGATTTGTATTTTACTCTACGACTCCCTTC
Organism: Colletotrichum sp. SAR11_239; assembly: GCA_025328985.1. NCBI lineage: Eukaryota > Fungi > Ascomycota > Sordariomycetes > Glomerellales > Glomerellaceae > Colletotrichum > Colletotrichum sp. SAR11_239. The sequence goes on from JAKMWZ010000014.1 coordinate 390,848, forward strand.
TTCCCGGAATTCTGACTGCGATAAACCACCACTCATGATCTTGGACAATGATGTCAGGGAGGAAAGTCATCCCTTCTGCTGGCACTGTAGAAGACCATGATTGGTCTCCGAACAAAACCGGCTTGATTGGTGTGGTTGATTGACGCTGTCGGCGAAACCAGGATCGTCGCATCGAGCTCCTGTAACCTTTCGTTTGCGTGGACACATGATCAAATCCACCTTTTCGTTCTGGAAGGCGGGTTTGTTGGCTCTTTTTCTTTGAATTCATTTACCCGGATGTGCTGCTCGCCGTTGGAAATGGCCATGAGACTAGGAAACCACTGATTGCTGTTGGTAGACTAGTAGCTTCATGCGCCAATGCCAATGTGGTGTTTCACTTGTCCCAGCGTGTTCTGGAGCAGGCATACGTCAATCGCAAAATTCTGCTGCGCCTTCACATGGCCGATTGTCTCGGACTCAAAGGCCGCGGAGGAAATATTAACAGCTGTGTTTACAGACGGTATTGGATCTTTTCCCCCACAGTGGAGGGGAATGATACTGTCGAGTTCAAAGTCGAAATAGTCGGATCGTGAGGACTTGTCTCGTCTCGAACCCAATGCGGCTGGCAATCCGTCGAGGCTTCGGCTTCAAGAGAAGTCTGTATTGTGTTAGGAATAAGTCCAGGGTAAATCAAACCCTGTGACATGAAGCTCGCCAACCTCTTCTGCGGCCGACACCCTCCTAGCACAGCTTCTGAGAGTCTCAATGCAGATGACGAGACTGTTGATCAGGGGGACACGTAATGTCTCCGTCAAGAGTCGTATAACATGGGATTTGCGATGGCAATGAAATTCCATTGCATGCGCGGATCAGATGGTTGTTTTCGCATGTCATATGTCGACGATGTCGGCGCGGTCATCTAGCTGGAGGTAAGAAGAAGCAATGCTGCTAGCCATCTCCTGGGCTGCCTCAGAGGGATCTACTTGCGGGGCCGTTGGAGGCGGCTCGAAACTCACTTCGGTGGCATAAACATTCGGTGGCGACCGCGGAGCGATGTTCCCAAGGGGGTTCAACTGAGCATCGGATCCGTGGGGGTTCGACTCGTCATAGTCAGGATCAAGGTCTACCACCTTTTGCAGCAGGCTGAAGGGCGGAAGGCAATGCGGTGAAAGGGATACCAAAGTTTACTTGCGCTTGCGACTCCTCCTCTCTTCGATGTCGGACTGCCTTGGTTGTAAGATTGCCAGTAGAGGGCGTCGGCGATAGTGTGGAAAGAGAATCGAGAATGATGTTTTCCTCCCGCATGAGCGAAGATGGCTTGGTTGATCGTGGTTAAGAAGTCGGTGGGGTGTCTTATGGATACATTCATCACTTCTGGTGGCTTATATCGCTGTAGGAGAAGGTGATGTGATGGTTTTTGTCGTGGTTGCGGGATTGACCGGGTGACGAAGTGCCTGAAGACTGCTTCTGCATGATTTTCACGAACATGAGTGAGCAAATACAAGCCAACTGAGATGAATTGAATGCCCCACGATCTGGAATCAGGGCATTCGGAAAGGCGAGACTTGGGAGGGCAAATGATCCATGGGAGTAATAATCCAACAAGCGAGGGGCTTGATAGCAGCATTGAATAACCGGGTCATCAAGGTTTATCCGTATCTTGATATTTATTCCTAAGAGAACAATCACAACAATGTGCTATCGTAAATCCAACATTCTCGCGCGAATGTGAGCCCTTGGGCAACTATTCTGCATTACGTGAGAAGATCTAGCGCAAAGAAGCGGAAGTGACGTTCATTGAGTCCAGATGATGTTCGCTTAGATCGACATGGAACGTAGAAGCGGGCAGGAGAAAAGAGGAGGGATAACAGAAGTCAAAGAACCGCTTGAGAGGCGGTGTCATTCTTTTCTCACTTTCCGTACCAGGACTGTCCATCAATTGGGAAAGGGGGCTCTAGGCCTAGGTCGGAACCAGAAGGAGTGGATTGGGATTGGGTTCACCTTGAGAATAAGTCGAAGTATTGACAGCCGGGCTGACAAATGGTGATTGAATGGACGAGAATCCTGTCCTATTAAATTCCTTGCAGCACGTCTTGATGTGATATGGAATGCAACGTCATCTTGGCCCAGAAAGCGGGGAGATCCTTGTAGGGTTTAGGGCGTCGGGAGCCACAGGGTCCGTCCCCAACTTCTTCAAACCATGTCTCCTCGTGCAACACAAGTATCTGGATATCTGTTCCCCTAACAGCAGCTTTTACAAGCTCAAAGTGGTGGCGAGTTCTGGAGAAGGAAGTCTTCATCACACCCGCTCCTAATCGCCCTAATTTCACTTCAGCCGGAGAGGAAGCACACGGGCCGTTCCATATGAGATTCGATCCCTGTATCTACTAGTCTCACGACCGCTCTGACGAGTGGTTTGAGTAGAAGATAGAAGAGATTAAGGCTCTTGGCGGACGTAAAGCTAACTTTAGTCAGCGCTGCCGCAAGTGCAAATACTTACCAACCATTCCAAGCAAATCTAAGCAAGGGGAGGCCATCGCCGCGCCCAATTAAGCAAGTTTATACCCCTCAATTGACTCGAATACCTTGATTGATTCACCTATTTATAGATTAGCCTATAGGAGGCTATAGATCCGCCATAGCCCTACTTATCTAGGTATGCTGGCTATGAGGGTATACGTGAGGGGCCCTTAGGAGGGGGGGTAGGGG